>JAUCMT010000134.1:14775932-14795938 GCA_032357475.1 Enteromius thamalakanensis | reverse complement strand
GAGACAGTCCCTATCTTTTTAAACTAGCTCAGACACACACACAGAGCGCTTCGCTGAAGACAAGAAGCTAATCTGGCTGGCGTTTTCCTGGCATTTATACTTCCTGGCCAGTGACGTCACCCGCCTATGACGTCCCAATGTCCCATTGGCTAGTTCTACACACTGTTCAGAGCACGTACGCTGGGGGCGTTCCCAAAGCGTCTCATTGACGCAGCTCGAGTTCCTGAAAAGGAACTAATGAGAAGATGTATGGCCCAGTACACCTGTCTGCAGCCTGCAGATCGGTACGGGGCTGAACCTGGGGCGGGGCTGCATGTGTCGCTCCGCCAATTATTTGCTCTAATTGGCTCGGTCTTTCATAGGCATATATGATAGAAAATTCTCAGAGTTGGTTTAAAACAGTAGTGCATGGATTTATAAAAGTTGCGTTCATTACCATATCAACAGATTCCGAGTAAGTTCTTATAAAATTATTACAGAATTAGCCTACCACAGAATTATCCGGTATAAATTAAAAAATATTTAATTCATAATTCTTCTGAAAACGCTGAGAATAATCAACCCAAATCATTTTTGTTTTGTTTGTGTTAGACTAAATACCAGCTTAATTTAGCAAAACAATCAGGGACAAGGTGAGTTACAGGCTAATGTTTTTTGTCTTTTTCTGTGCATTACAATCAAAACTTTGTGAAACAGCACCGCGTTTTGAGCTTGTTAATTAAACAACATAATCCGTGCGTATGTATGCCTATGATAGACGATCGAGCCAATCAGAATAGGGATGGGGCGGGGCGACACATGCAGCCACGCCCCAGGTTCAGTCCCACCCCAATCTGCATGCTGAAGACAGGTTCTTCTTGGTCTGCCAGATGGCCTGTTCGCCTCTGGCAGACTCTAATCTTCCTGTCAACTAGAACATCACATGCTTAAACATCTCAATACAATAGCACAATGCCCTGGACTAATTATGATTATAATGAATATCTAATGTCTGTGTCAGAAGGTACAGTAAATCCTTTTTGTTCTGCTGAATGTCTGTCTTGTAAAATGCAAATTTGAATTCTAAAGCTGGTGATGTAGCAAAAATGTCAAGTTCAAGGCAAATGGCATCATGATGAAGGATGATCGGGCTCTTTGCACCATCTGGTGGTGGATGATACAACTACAGTACTATTATTTGGCACTGCATATTTGAACCCTTTCCTACAGTGACTATGATTCTGAGATCAATCTTTTCCCACCAAGGACAATTGGAACTCATACATTACTATTATATCAGGGATGAAACATATAAAGGTAACAAAGGTGATCTCAGAAAAGTGAATTTTTACCAAAAGGTGAGTTTGCACTATGTTCTGTAGCTCTATAGCTTGCAGAATAAAAAAAAAATACGGACACAGAAATACTTCATATATATTGTGTATATATTTATAGATTTCATTTAGATCACTTAAAACACAAACAATATGGTTACAATAGTACAACAGATTTAGCCGAGAGCAAGGTCTTTATTAATATTAGATCTATTTGACCTCACTGATTCAGCTGTCAATCATAAAATATGATCTACTCCATAAGTTATGTAAGCACAAATTTTAGCACTAATTTACAAATGCCAAGCACACAATTCTCATTTAAACAAACAGACACAGCGAAGAATCTATACACACAAAAGAAATTATTTTTTTCCATGTTAATTTCCAGCAATTCTCTTTTTTTAAAGGACAATCCCATTGTTCCTCATTTGTTAATCACAAGCAAAACAATTACTCTGTAAATCAATCATAAATCCATTCTTATGTAAGAGAGCAGTTCAACCGACCACAACATGATTTACATGATAATTAATTCTGCTTGCGTTTCAAAAAGAGGGTCACACTCTAAATTAGCAGTAATTCCCTAACACTCATCAGAGGTGGGAGATCAAGAGTTCAGAGAGTTTGTAATCTGAAAATGTACATTAATTGAAAGTATGCAATGTATAAATAATAACAATGGAATGTATGTAGCCTACCACAGGAAAATTATGACACAATAAGATGTCTTGCGTCTTTGCGTTTCACTTAAACTCTCCTGTTTTCCTGTCATTTCTTGCATGCTTCATTTGCGATGGGCTGTGACTGGCTGCCAGGTGACATGGTTTCACAGTCATGACATCAAGAAGAAAAATACATTTATTACTTTTCTAAAAATGTTCTTAAAAAAAAAAAAAAAAAGGGTGGAGGGGGAATGCAATGGCATTGTTTCATCTGTCAAACAAAAACAAATGATTCTTTTACTTTAATAAAGACAATCACAATGACAATGAAAAGTAAGAGTGGCGTAGTGCAAGAAACAGGGAGGAGACAGAATCATCATTTTCAAACCTTAACATAACAGAGCACAGTTAATACATGCCATGTGGAACAGTATTCAAGACTAATATGAAGTACCATTAGAATATGGGGATGTAGTTGTCAATCTTAGCCCGATGCCTTTGGGCAATACACTCAGCAATCCACACAATGTTCCGGCACTCCTGCTCCTTCAACTTGACGTAGGCATAGAACACACTGAAATGAAACTGATTCAGGAAGGCCAGCTTATTGAGTTTCACCTGCAAAACGTATAACCCACATTTTAAACAAAGCCATTTGCTAACATCATAAACATCATTGGATTATGATTTTCAGTGTAGTAACATTTACTCTCTTTCATTTACTCTTGGAGCAAAAAGCTTTCCTCACCTCATGTTCAAAAAAGCGATCCTCAAGGGTTTTGTCTCCAGGGTTGCTGCCAGCACCCTCAAAGAGAAGCTTGTATTCCTTAAACAACATGAACTCAATTTTAATCCAAAACCAAAAATACCAGAGACACACACACACATACCATGTGAACTTTACATTAAAACAACTCTAAAAAAACTGTTCAGCTGTCATTTAATTCATCATGTTGTCAGGAATGTTTAAACTCATTTAGGTCAACACATATACTTACAGGGTAGTATTCAGCCACAGCTTTGACCTGCTCGTAATCATCTGCGCGGGCTAACTGTGCAAGGCCCTCTGGGTAGAGCTTTCCACAGTGAGGGAAGAGTTTAGCTCTGTCTTCTTTGGAGAGCTCCGTACCAAAGGAGTTAATGGTAATGATGAACGCTCTTCTGTCTGCCTCAAACTGACACAAAAACAAATCTTTGCTTTAGGTTTTAAAACACTGAAACGCGCAATTATAAAGACATTTTTTAAAGAAAATATTTCAGGATTTTACAGGTGTTTACTCACCTCCAGAATTGGGCACATGGTATCTGCGGTTGTGCCACCCAGTGAAGTGCAGAACTTGTAGAAAGCTTCCAGATAAGCCTGGAAACAATAAGAGGAGATCAACCACATAGTTATTAAGTCTCTAGAAACAGTTGTTCATATAAAAACTGATAAAATAATAATAACTGTTGTAATACGGACATTGCACTAGTAATGAGACCAGCACTGTGTTATCCTACAACCCTTAGTGATACTTCTTTTTTTTTTTATTTAATCAGTTTGGTTGACTCTTCATATTTAATGCAAATAACCTTTTTGTATAATCTTTGTATGTGCCCATACAGAAAATGACTTAAAAATAAAAATAAACAGAGGAGTAAAAAGCCAAAATTACACTGCAACCCGCACAAAGTTTCTATGTTTATGCATGCTTGTGATTCCAAACGTAAATGCCTAACTAATGTTTAGGATTTATATCCTAGTATATTCCATCACAAGGCTGACCTTGTAAAGAGTGTTGCGTATTATTTCAATGTTCATCTCATCCAAATCCTGCTCAGAGATGCAGTCCTGAAAGAAAGCAGCTGAAACAAACAGAAATAACCATCAACTGCGATGTAGAAATAAACACCTCATTATTATGTAGAATATATTTGTGAGCCATTTCAGAAAAATATTGAATGCTTAAAAAAATAAGTGACAAGATTTGCAACTCACTGACTGACTTAGGCTACAAAACATGAAGCGAATGTGATTCATCTGTGAGTTTTTCATATCAGACTGTCTTACCAAGTGGTGTATCCACCAGGATTGCATTATAGAGCTCTGCTGGAGTTTGGGCGATGTTAACAGCCTCCATCTGTTCAAAGCTGCCGAGCGGATGGCACTTGGGCACCAGCTCTGAAATGGCCCGCTGATGGAGAGTTCCAGTGATCAACAGGATGACGTTGTCAATCATGTAGCTGTATCTGAAAAAAAAGCATTTAAGATGGAAAAAAGCTTAATACTGTGTGCGAAGTAGTGAAGGATTTTAAAACAAAGTGATTAGGTGACAGAGAAAGCAAACAAAAAATGCTCCTGGTAATGAATATTCACTAAACACAATACATTTGTTGAATTCAGAAGCTTAGCATTATATTCACCCCTTCTGCAGTGTTAATTTGAATTTATACTCTTTGATGTTTGACTACTCACGTGATGAAATCCATGAAGCTGGCCAGCGGCTCATAAGACTGGTTCCTCATATGGCGGAACTCAACCACCATCTTCTCTTTCAGCTTGTCATCAATGACAGAGACAGTAAGGGGAGAGGCTTCATTGGCCAGGAAGCTTCCATAGTCAGTGCTCTGCAAGTGAAGCTTCAGGTCTGAGGAGGGAAAAAAAACAAAACAAGAATGCTTTAATGGAAAAAAAATGTAAATGATTCTGTCTGTTAACCCAAGACCTCATTGTTCTGTGTTAAAGGGTTGCATTCTGGCAGTGATTTCTATATTCATCTCAGAACTGTTTTTACACAATTTCCAGTTCCCTAAAACACAGACAAAAATTCCAAGTGAGTCACTTGAGATTGATTCTTAAAGGGAAAGACAACATCGGGTATAATTTATTACATTTATTAAAAATAGTATTGCTTAAATTTAAAATAATCCATATAAATGGTTATTTTGAAAGGCCTAATATCATTGTATTGTGTGAAATATTAGGATATAATGCAGCACAGGTTGAACAAGTAAACAAGGGGCATTTCAATCTGTAAAAAAAAGATCATAGTCCTCAATAAATGTGTTATTTTTCTCATTGCTAGTTATTTTTATTGATTTCTATATTGTATTTATTTACTGTACTTTCTTATATTCTACTTCTATTTTGCTGTTTTACTTTTTCTTAATGTGTCAATTTGCTGGAGCAATCGTGCAATACATTTCACTTCATGTTGTACCGTGAATGTGACAAATAAAATTTGAATTTCATTTATCTTCTAAGTTTATAAAACTTCAAATCTGGACAAAGAGTAATTAATAGGGAGTTAAACCGCAGTGTTCTTGATGGTTAATGACCTGAATGCATTGATATAATAAATGAAGTAAAGTTTCTTCCTACATTTTTAAAGAACACACACACACGGGAAAAGGCAAACTCTATCCGATAACATTTCAGACATTATTGTTTTTTGTTGTATGTTTTAATTCAAGCAAATGTGCATTTAAATTAAAACAATTCCGTTAACTTGCAGACCAAGGAAAATTATACTAAATAATAAATTACAATACACCAGAATTTATGCTATGAAGGAGAATTTGCCCATCCTACAGTTACGTCATGATATATCACATGACCAGCACCATCAACTACTATTTCTCTAATGAAACCTGCATCTTTCCTATATATATATAAAACGTAAACATGTACTATTTATGTCGAACATTTGCATAAAATGCTCTTAATCTCTTACCCGACTTAACTTTCCTAAAATGTTAAATAGACACCGAAACAGAAACGGTGATGCCCTGGTAACCTGTCAGTCAGTCGGTTAAACGGAGGCCTAATACAAATAATACTGTACTATACACTCTACATAATTAAAATAACGTTAGACCTTGCTCTAAACATTTGCGTCCAATCATATCAATTGAACTTAAATAAACGTAAATAAACAGTTTAGAAAATAGCTAAAACATGAAATGTGCTGCTGATAGCACCACAGTTAGCATGTAGATTTAAATGCTAGTAACGTTAGTGAATAGTAACATAATAATGATCACATGACTTCGGTTGTTAACTAAATGATAGGTACAAGAAAAGTGAGAAAGACACAAGGACGTAAAAATTGTTCTTCACCTGATGAAGGGAATTTGAATGCAGGCTACAGAAAAGAGCTAACAGTTAACTGTTACGTTCAGCTGACATTAGCTTGGCTATAGTTATATGACGATTTATCATCGATTTAAATTACCACAGGAATGATTAAAGTAGGTTGTGCATCTTTAAACGACCATAAATATCAATATCGACACGCAACTGTATCTGAAAATATCGCAGATGAAAATCTGGAAAGCTAGCAGATCAGCTAGCAGCCAACACACACACTCGACTCACCTTCCAGAGTTTCACACTGAACGAGATTCAAATAATCCGCCTGAGATAAAATACCAGCCTTAAAACCTCTCACCAGCCCCTCTAGATAACCATTATCCACATTAAAATATAATTCAGAGAAAGGCATTGTGAGAAAATAACACTACCGGTGTACTAGCTTAAGAGAGAGATAGATGTAGCCTAATGCAGTCTTGAGTGATAGTGATTCGCGCTGTTCGATTCCTGAAGAATTGTTCTTGCGAGTCGGATCTTTTCAGTGAATTGTTTAAACAGGTTCCCAAAAATGGTCCATGTTTAACAAACTCACGTAACGATGTATAATTTTTTTACACGGATAAAGATTTGAATTTCAGTTTTGCTTTTTGTAAGTAGCATAGGTAGCTACATGCACTTTATTATGAGCCAAATCCTAGCTGCTAAACTGGTACACTAGAATAGCCTACAATGACATATAACGATTAATAATTATTCATTGGAAACAGAAATTTAAATTTAAATTTTTAGACTAGAGCCGCGATGACGTAAAAGAATAGATGAGAATTAATCTTTAAGACAGAATCTTTTAAATGAACTGTTCAAAAGAGCCGATTCGAGAAAATGAATCGGACTTCCCATAGCGGATTGAGGGAAGTTGCAGATACCCGGATATACACACACACACTCTCATGTGATTGAGCATCTGACTATCAAATCTTAAACACTGATCTCAAACCATCCACAATCACGAAAAAAAGAGCTTTTTCTGGGCTGATAAAGACTCCACATTTGTGGTTTTTAGGTTGGTTTAAATGTGAAATGTTGGTTTTCCTTTGTCAAATAAATAAATAAATAATACACTATCCTTACAAACCAACAAATTTTTTTTTCATTAATTAAAGACCAATTGCTTTTGAAAGGCAGTGTGTGGTGCCCTCTGACCGGCTTCTGAAGGAAAAGTACCATTAACATTAACATATACTTGATGTTGCCAACCTATAAGAGAAGCTTGTTTAGATGATGCTGTTCACCAGAAAATTATTATTATAGATTTCTGTGAACTCATCACTGTCTTCTGATAAATTCTTTTTGCTGCAAAATTAAACGCTGATAAAGTGTCTTTTAGCAGAAACGCTCAGTCCATTATTTCTTCAAATATGCTGTTCATATGTTCCAGAGAGCAGGATATGAACTCAAATCATCTTAATTTAATACTAGTCAGCTAAAAGCATGTCATAGTTTAAAATAGCTCCAAATATTTGTTGATAAAAATTGTCTGGTGACAGCTAGTTAAGCGTTACATTCACACAAAATGTATTTATTTGTTTATTCATTAATAAAAATAGAGCTTCACCATGCAATAGTCATCATATACTCTATAAGCCAATCTCTAAACATATAAACTAATGCAGACTTGACCTGTTTGTTTTATACAGAATGCTCTAACACAGGTTAATTAGATATTCTGGTTGTCACTTATAAACAATTCAGACCAATCTGACCTTACAAAGAGAAGTACTGAAATTCATACTCATAAACAATTTTTTCCCCTCACAAATTGATTCTGTATTGCGTCATCAGTGCATAAACAGCCGCCTGGAAGCCTTCAGCTGATTGAACCTGTATTAGCTTCCTAATGAAGTGTATATTGGGCAGTACTGCGCTTATAGTATGGAGGAGCTTAAATGTAGTTAGCCTGAAGTGCCTATTGCAAGTATTCCTATAACCGATAATTTTACCAAATGTTTTTCCACAATTCATGTCTAATTCAGTTGTTTTATTTTACCCAAAACAATTTTTTCTGAGTATTGGTTCAAACTGAAGCACCATGTTTCATGTCTCCTGAGTTCAAATAAGTATCAATGTATCTTTCATATGTGAAAATGTCAAAATCTGAAATAGCTTTCATCATCCTGAAATCAAGTCCAGTCGAGTCACCTTTTTTTAGAGTGTTTTAACAATACAGACTGTGTTAAAGCAGATTCAATGGAAAAATAGTGTCAGTAATGCAAAAGGATAATAGTTAACACTCAATTCAGTTCAGTTCATCATTGAATTCAGTGAGGTCATCATCAAGCTCAGTTCGGCTTAAATAGTATCTGTGTAATCATGTCAACGTTATCGCTGGAAATTAAGTGTCCCCAAATGAGCAAGCCAGAGGCGACAGTTACAAGGAACCAAAACCTAATCTGTGATAGAATGGAGAGAAAAAAACCTTGGGAGAAACCAGGCTCAGTCGAGGGGCCAGTTCTCCCCCAACTTTCTATATATTCTTCTCTTCCTGTGTTGATGTGATGAGTACACGGTGTTTGTGTGGGCGTTAAGTGGTTGGGCCAGGCACAAGAGACCACACCTCTGTCCACTAATTAGGACCATGTGTCCATCACCTCCCACCTCAAGGATCCTTATAAATCACAGAGTCCAGTGCAGACCCTCAGGCTTGGACACAGAACCCTGCAGGTAAGTCAGACATATACTTTACTTTACTTTTACATATGCATGGGCAAACACAGATCTACACATGCTCTATGGCTAATACAAAATACACATCTGTCTATATGCTCACAAACATAAACATGATTTCAAACATTTACCTTAAGTCTGGGTGTTTCTTGACTGTACTCTCTGTTTTAGTGAATTTTTCAGCTGAAGTTTATCTTGTTTTTGAGTTTGAGTGAATATGATGTCGAACATAGCGATCATCAGCTGGTTTTTGATGAATGTCATGGTGATGGCATCACATCCAAACCTGAGACGTAGTGACTCGTTTGCTCTGTCTGACACAGGTAAAGTTTCTACTGATGTTATTTTACAAAAACACAGTGTCTCTTTTGCTGCTAACAATTCAGAAATTAGTCAGAGATAGTCCTTTGTTTTAATTTTTTGCTGTTGTTAATTATACACTATGATTTAATACGGTACAAATGTTTAAAGATATTTTACACATATCTTATACATCTTATTCTAAAATGGAAAAATGGTAATAATAAACAAATGTATCTTCATACAGTCTTTTAGTCTGTTTCTATTTGTTTAGAAATCAATACATTTTAAATATTATGTTATACCTGGATAATATATACAAGTGTATATCATTTACATTATGATTCATTATTAACATTTAAAAAAAATCGTCAGTAATTATGTAAATCCTGTGTTACATTATGTATTAAATTAATGTATTTCAAATTAATGCCATGGATAACTTGTAATTGTTTAGTTTTTTTTATTTTGTACATTGCAGACTTACTAACTGGAGTGGAGCACCTTGAAATAAACTCAGCAGAAGAAAAACTGCTAGAAGACCTTGGAGCCTATGATGACGTGAGTAACTGACATACGCAGTTAATATCAAGTGACTTTACGTGTCTTTATACATCCCAAAATAATATATTTATTTTATTTAAATCGTCGAGTTTTTCATTTTCGATGTTTTATTTCAAAGATATGATCTGTTAGCAATTTAAATGGCTTGTTGTTTTTTTTGCATTTACAATGTTTACAATGCGTTACAATGTAAGGCATCGCTCAGTAACCCTTTTTTTTTACTTCACAAAGTAAAGAAAATTCTGCGAAAATGTATTGACATCTTAATTATTGACTGTAAGGCAGTAGCAAAGATTCAAATCATAGTGATCGTAATCATTAATAGTTAGAAAATCTTACTTTAATGCTTGTTATCTCATAATTAGATTTTGAGGCATTAACCTGGATTTCACAAAGAGGTTAGGTATCAAAGACTAAGGTGGTGACTTGGATGTTTGGATTTACCTGGATATGGTCTTAAAATTTTGAGACCATATTTAATAGCTTGAAGCATCAATGGTGGTTGCCAAGACAATGCATGGACATTTATTTCTAAACCACAATTAAAAACAACAGTAAGTTGACAAATGTGCTGTACAGACTCTAAAACGTACAAATAATTTTAATTAAACACACTGAGCAGCATTCTAGAAAAAAGCCTTGGAGTAGAGATAAGTCTTTACAAGAGACTTAAATGACAGCAAGGTGGAGGCAGTTGTTGCAAAGCGAAACCGTTCTATAGCTTCGGGGCCGACTTACAGTTTACATCTTGACCTATTTTTGTTTCTTTACCATAGGATTTTGGTAAAGCTGTACAACTGCAGAGAAGAGGTACACGTTCCCCCAGCCGCTGCATCCCTCATCAGCAGTCCTGCCTGGGTCATCACCTGCCCTGCTGCAACCCCTGCGATACGTGTTACTGTCGTTTCTTCAAGGCCTTCTGTTACTGCCGTAGCATGGATCACACCTGCAAACATGAATACGTATAGAGCCGAACTCTACCCTAAAATGACTAATTGTGGCTTTATATTTACAGTTTTACAGCTTTAGAATGTTTATATGGATAGTGTAAATGTACAACCTCACACTATCCACAGGGAGGATGGTTACGATATAACAAATATAATGGTTAATAATAAAGCTGCACAAACCATAAAGAGTGCACCTTGGCTCTTAAGATTTCAGATTTGTATTGCTGTAATTTTATTGCAATTTTAATGTCAAAATCTACTTATATTGTCATATATTGTATATATATATATGCTTTCAATAAACTCTGATTATTGCAAATGTGAAGTGTGTAAATAAAAAAAAAGTATCAAATCATTTGAAATTAAAATTGAGCTGTACAACTGCATACATATAAAAAGAGCCAGAAAAACGTTACTTGTTACTGCTATTTAAAAGTAATTCCTTACATTACAATATCACTGATTCAAAATTGTAATGCGTTACGTACTTCTGTATTACTTTTGAGTTTCTTTCACCAAAGAGAGCGTGCCGTCAGCGCAGCTGAAGAGCTCTGCATTCAAATAAATGCAATAGACTAAAGCTTGTCACAGCATCATCAAACGTAGCCTAATTACCAGTAATATGTCCGAGGAAAAAAGTAGGAAGATATTTTAAATTATTTGGTGTTTGGTGAGTCTGTGTCAAAAAGATAAATTTCCTGAATCGCCATCTCCTCTGATGCACCTTAAGTCATCTTTGTGGATTAAAATTATAATGAAAGAGGTTTTGTTTTCGATTACTTTTTTTTTTCGTTAAGGACATTTAAAGCGTTTTTCGCCAAGTTCTGGACACAAATAAAAGTAGACCAAATTACGCTGTCTGCCTTTTTGTTTCTACTGGGAAAAAATGCAACTGGTTGCACTGGTTCCTCCGTAGGCTGCAACAGCCTGTTTTATCCTCACAAAGTGAATACACCATCATACCATCGCACATGTGTTGAACAGTGTTATTGTCACGCCATTGAGCTGTGTGGAGACGGACACAGCCAATCAGGACAACACAAACACATACCAACGATCACAATCACCTGAGTTTTAATTCACAGCACCTAAAACCCTTGATTATAGTGATTATTTAGCCTCACCTCCCTTGCTCCACGTCGGCTGTGATTGAGGTAATTCTCCCATTGCTTACCTTCAGCCTTTATCTTCATGAGAGCTTTCATTGTTACCTTGAACTACTACCTTTCAGAGAAGCTGTGTGTCACGTTTATCACGGAGCTGTGGATATCAACTGCCTCTGCATTAACTGAAGGATTGCCATACTCACCTGGACACACTTACCTGCACGAGCACCTACCTTCACCCACGCAAACAGTCTGACCCGCTCTGTTCACTGGAGCCGCATGTGAGTTGGAAATTATACTTACCTGATATTACTCACCATTGCTACCATCTGTCTTCACAGACCTCCGCGTCCAGGACCTCACGTTCACCACCTGCAAAGGAATAGAAGGATTATTATTACTGCAACCATACTCCTGTATGTGTGTGTGAAGACTCATGCTCACCTTCTTCTCATCACGCCAGCGAACAGAGTGCACCCCACCAAAGCTGAACGGTGTTCAGCCTTTTCAAAGACTTTTTCACAAACTTTCAATAAGCCTCTTAAACTTACCTCTTTGCCTCGTCCTCCTTGCTGTGAGCGTTACACCATTAAATATCTAGATGAGTCTTCATCACAACAGCTTTGGAGAAATTGAAATGGGTGCCATCAGAATGGGTTTAAACAGCTGTTTAAAAACATTACAGTGATCCTCAAGAAATCCACACAACTTCAGTGAAATTAACATCTTGTAAAAAGAAATACTGTGCGTTTGTATTAAACAAATCCATCAAGATGTCACACTTCTTGTTTGTCACACTTCAAATTTGTTTTAATAATTTTGGATGGTCTGAGGGGGTCAACACATTTTGAGTTTTGGATCATGAACTATTTTAGGGTTATAAACTATTCTTTCAAAACCAAAGCCAATGACAACCATGACCTCTGTTTAACAGCCAGGTAAAATATAATCCACAAAAACATTTCCTTATGATTGATGTTCTCTGCACAGTAATGCTGTGGGGAAACTCAGCCCAAAATAAATATATAAATGCATGCTGTTGCCTGTGAAATGAAAAAGGTTCTACTCTTTACATTTACCCGTAAGGTAGCTCGAGGATCAAAACAGCAATGCTATAGTTTATATCATCCTACTCCAAATTGTAAACAACAGAGGGAATAGACAAATAAATCAAAAGTCATTTTCTCTTTACCTTGTTCCCTTCTGTCTGGAAAAGTGTTTACAGCCGAATTCCTTCGCAGATACATTTTTAAAAAAACAGTTACCTTACTTTGGTTTTTATGCCTCCTCAGCACTTATGCCACATTTAAAACCTTTTTACACTTTTTTAAAAGATTTATTTCTTATACTGGCTGAAGACAGAATCATTTTTCTGAGTTATATTGTGTGTTTGTGTTTGTGTACAATATCGTGCAAAAGTCTTGTGAAATATGCAGCCAGTCACCTTAGATGAGACTCTTTTATCCTAGTTTATGTACTGGATCAAATGCAGAAACCGTGTTTTAATGGGTTATTGCAGATAAACAACATCCATATAAACTGATCTCATTTGTAACAGACAAAGCAACTGATTTGTAATGTTTACCCTTTGTCCCTTAGTTTGAGGTTAAGCTATATTTGATATTTTGTATCTAATGTACTGTAATTATGTTTTAGGATGGGGCTTAATTGTTTTAGTATTTTAGAGCTACTGTGTTCTGAAAAACGGGTCAACACTGTCAAATAGCAACATATGCCCGCAGAATGTTGATTTCATAGTTCATAATTACTTTGTCATACACAGTCTGTCAATAATTACATCAAAACAAATACACAGTGCAACTGATTATAATTCAGTCGTGTTTCATAAGCCCCTGTTTTCCTCTCATTTGTGAGTCAATTGTTTTTATTCTCTGCCTTCTGGATCAGAAAATGTCTTTCTTTTTTGTTAGTTTTTTCAGGTTTTCTTTTATAGATATCCATCAGATCATCCAATTATACTTGTGATTGCTGCTGGAAGGTGGGGGAAGCACATCACAGACACCTGCAATGTCAAAACACAAACCTGCTTTAGTATTGTACACATGCTTTTAAATTTACTCATAATGGGTAAAATCAATAATGCTCAACAGACTAAAAAGAAAAAGTTTAACACAAACTCTGTTTACTGACCATTTCCTTTGGGAAAACAGGCATGGAGTGAGAAGCTGCAGTTGGCAAGCGATGGGTGGTTAGACAGGGTCAAGAGATCTCTGAGTCACCAGTTTCTCATTAACACCAGTATAATGGGTGTCAACAGGAAGGTGATGTTGACAGGGAATGTGCATGGTGCTAACCTCCCTCAGTATGCTCGTGCTTCCACCCTGCTGCTGACCAAATGGGTGCCCTACGCAGAATAGTATTGTTGTGCCCCCTACCCTATAAGGTCAAGATAGAAATGTTATAAACATAAAAGTAAATAAATTAATTGTAATTATAATATATATAAATTACAGTTGTAGCCCTATACAGAAACCTATATGATTTAATTAATCCAGTTTGATTGATTTTATGGTTTCAAGCATTCAGAATTCACACAAAATAAAACGTCCAGGTTTTTGTTCAAAAAATTAAATAGACTGTAGCAATTCTATTATAAAAAGGTGGCCAAATTAAATAAAAATAAATAAATAAAATAAATTAAGCGAATATTTGAATTAAATATTTGGTCAATAGTAAATAAAGATTGGATCATCTTGTAAATAAAACAACAGCAATTATCAGGCCTTTGGTGCCCTTTGCATTGTATTACATTAAGGCCTGGTTTCACAAACAGGACTTAGCTTAAGGACTGGGCATTATTTAAATTAAGATATTTAAGCAACTTTTACAAAAGTGCTTTATAAGACAATATTACAGGTGTGCATCTTAACACAAAACATTGACACTGTCATGTTTTAAGATATGCCAGAGCAAGATATTTTAATCTGAGACAGCTCAAACATGCAATTTAGTCTGAGACTAGCTTAAGCCTTGTCTGTGAAACTGGGGGTATGTATTTTTACAGTGTTATTCAATTAAAACATAATTAAGCCATATTCCATATATTGCCTCGTTGTTTTTATATAATACATTTTACGTTAAGGAAACTGCAATGTTAAGTGAGAGGCGTTTCTGTTGGTTAGTCTGCTAACGTCGGTCAAAAATGTTTTAGAGGATTATAAATGTATTACCTGAAATTGAAGCACTTCATCTCTCTTTTTTTTCTTTCTTTCTCTATGCCAGGTTGCGCTGATGTCTTTCCCTTATATTGCCTTGTTGTCCATCAATTATGATTATTTGTATTCAGCCGCAAACATAAATGATAGCGAGCACGTGGGCAGACAGTATTTTTTTTAATAATGAGCCTATATTTAGCCAACATATAATATGTATGTTCATGTGTTTAATGTTAATGTATACAATTGCATTATTGCATTATAAACACTGCATTAGCATATATTTGCAAACGAATTACAGTTTATACTCCAATTTCATTTACTTTGTTCAAACAAACATCAATGCTAGTCATTTTCAAGCACAGAAGGAAAGAAAAAACTAATTTGAGAAATCCTAATTGGATGATGTAGACTACACTTGTAGTTCACTTCTTAAAAATCTTAAATGCGTATATTTTTTGAAAACTGTACTTGCAGGTAATGTAATATTAATGAAATTAAGAGCCATTTAATGGCCAATCAGCAGTAAGGGGCATCTTTAGTAGTGCTAAGGAAAAGTAAGCATTCAATTTGAGTGTACAGAACAAATCTGAACAGACTATAGAGAGAGGTGAGTTTAGATTTCAGGTTACAAAAAAAAGGAAGAATATCACAGGATTACAACATTAAATTGAAGAGTTAAGATCATGCAGGAGGTAGGAAAAAACCCTGAAGAAGGCCTGGAATTGGTTTCTATTGTTTAATAGGTGAGTAATGTTGATTTTTGCATTGTTTCGCACAATCTATCTGTGTTGGCTTTTGCTTAAATTTGCTTGTATGATACCCAGTGATGGTAATAACTGTGTTATAAATAAACTATGTCACTAAATGCATTTTTTTTTTTCAGTAACGAGTAATCAAACAAATTACTGTTTCCACAGTTACAACACCATTATTGACAATAAAGGAATACAGTACGGTATATTTCATTAATTTAACATTTAATGTGGGGGGCATTCAAGTTTGTTTTAAGTAACACATTAATTACTTTCCTTTGTAATTAGATACTTCTCTTTTTATAATGATGCAACTCCGTTACTATTTGTGAGAAGTAACTATAACTAATTAAATTTTTGGTCCCACTTTATATTAAGTGTGCCTAATACCTGTGTACTTCCACAGTAACTAGATGTGTATCTAGTATATAACCACAGTGTAAGTACACATTGCTACTTAGTATCTACAGCTGTAATATTTCTGTAACTACACTCATGTAACACCCCTCAGAATGGTGTGTGTCACTTCACTAAGTAGTCATGTAACAGGAATTACATAGCTATATTTTGTAACAGTAGTATTTTTAAGAATAACTGGAACAGGGGGTGATCAGGGGGTGTAGTTGGGTAGGTTAAGGGATATGTAAAGTGGGTGGAGTTGGTGCACCTCTGTAATACCAGTGTTACTGCTCAGGAACTGCCCACTTAATATAAAGTGTAACATTCTGGACACCAAACACATTTATATGTAAAGTCAAATTTACTGCCCTGCTGTGTGACATCAGAGTAAGTACATGCTAAATCCAGAGCAATTGTCTATTTAATATAAAGTGTAACACTTTATTTAACAAAAAGTGCTGTTAGTCCTGTTACACATTTGTATTTTCATTAACAAAAAGTGTTGTTACCAATGTCCTGTCACACATTTGTACTCACACACACCATTCTGAGGGGTGTTATATCTGTGTAGTTACAGAAATATTACAGCTGTAGATACTATGTGGTTACTGTGGAAGTAAACAGGTATTACGGACACTTAATATAAAGTGCATGGGACCTTGACTATTTATTGTGGTAGTATTTTTTTTTTTCATGTTAAGTTGTGTGAAGTGATTTAAGACACTGGCATTAATCTTGTCATTTTGTTTTATTTATTATTATTTTTGAGTCAATAATAGGCCTACATATTTTTTTATTTATCAAAAGGTCCTGAAAAATAAAGTGCATAATGGTTTGCACAAAAACATGAAGCAGCACAACTGTTTTCAACATTAATAATAGTAATAAATGTTTCCTGAGCTTCAAACCAGCATATTAGAATGATTTCTGAAGGAACATTTGACACTAAAGACTAGAGTAACGATGCTCAAAATTCAGCTTTGCATCACAAGAATAAATTAAATTTAAAAATATATTACAGTAGAAAACATTTATTTGAAATTTTTAATTGCTTTTACTGTTTTTTTTTATTAGTATTATTATTAAATAAATACTGCCTTGGCTTGGTGAGAGTAACATTACAAATTTTTACAGACTCCAAATGGCATAAGTAGGTAAATGTATTATTTCTTTTGCACATACAGTATGTACAAATGATTAACTATTATTTCCTCTGGTGTTCCTTGAATGACTAATTAAGAAACATTAAGATGTATATTTGTTCAGCTATATAGAAGCTGTCACAAAATAAAGATCTCAACTTGTAAATTAATTTGTTTCATGACAAATAGTTGGTCATAATTAACACTGACTCCTCAGTGCCACTTAAATCCCTTACCAATTTACTTAATTAACACTTATTATGCTTCCAGTATGATAATTGGCTAAAAAAACATCAATGGTCTTCCGCCTTGGGTTATTTGGGATTACCACTGATGTGAGTTTAAACGTTCCCAGCGGTGATGCATTTTAGTTGACCCGGAAAATAGTTTGTTCATTAAACACAAACATGACTTAAACTGAACTCCTGTTGTTCATCAATAACTCCTTCAGAATCGAACAGAATAAGCTCCAGGTCTGTAGCACTAAAGAACTTTCTTTTATCGGTTAAGATGCTGCGGGTGGATAGAGTGGGCCGGCGGTGCAGCCAGGAGCGGCTACTTTGCATAATTATGAGGTTGTGATTGGTAATTTGTGTGCAGTATGCAATTAGACCAATGCTGTACAGAGACCTGGCTTGTTAACTTTGTGTTGAGCTCCTGTAGGAAAGAGCAGTAAAGGTGAGACACAGTGTTCCTGCCTCAGACGCGTTAGCATGCAGACCACAACTCAACACAATCTACAAACATAAAGCACACCGTTCCTGCAAATGACCTGCTCTTCGAAAACGCGTTATCTAGATGTTTCAGCTCTCCCCGAGTGTACAAATATTTCCTTTGTCCTATATCAACAAGAAGTGCCTATAAACAGGGCTCATTAAATAGAAACCTTGAGATTATTAATCCGTTTTTCATGGAAATTATTATTTGTGGAAATGTTTTTAAACACAAATAACAGGCAATTAAAATAAATAACATTTTACGTGATTAATCACGAGTAATCACATCCAAAATAAAGGTTTTTGTTTATATAGTAGGCTATATGTGTTATGTGTATATTTATGATGTATATATAAATAAACACATACAGTATTATTTTGAAAATATTTACATGTATTTACATGTATATATTTATATTCATATCATTTATATTATATAAAAATATATTTAAAATAAATATTTTTTTCTTAACTATATAGAAGCATTTGTGTGCATTTATATATGCACATAATAAATATACAAAGTACACACACATTATGTAAATAAAATCTTTTATGTTAATCGCGATCAGTCGTTTGACAGCACTTATATGTATGTTGTATGTATTATATAAAAATTTTGATAATATATATATTTTTATTATATTTTCAGGAGCACTTTAAAGTTAGGTTTATCATGAACAAAAATGTACAGTATTTAAATTACAAATGTATTATTTTTCTTTTTTAATGAATATTTATGCATAGTACCAATTAACTAAAGTAATGTAGTAATTACTTTTTTTTTTACAAATCTATTTATCTATCTATCTTTTACTATAAATGGTATCGTTTTTTATTTAATACATTTGATATTTTTAATATCATGTAGGGTTTTTTGCCATCTCTTGTGCTTGTAAATGAAGGTTCAGTGTTGATTAGAAGTCTAATTCAGCGGTACGCCACAGAGCTCTACTGTAATTATATTATCCTTATAATTATGCATTCTGAGCGCTGTTTTCCTTCACCTGGAAGAGCCACTTAATACACTGAGACTTCTGAGTCAGATAAGTTCAAACAGAAAAACATTTGTTGCATCAATAAGCATTTAGAATAGATTTGTTGTTATGCCAAACCAACCGGAGTCACTTTGTGCTGTGAAGAAGATAAACAAAGTCACACAATGGCTTGATATTACAGCACATGAATGTTAAAATGAAAGTAACAGGTCTTGCCCAGTCCAAGAGCTGCTCATTTAGGCAGGTTTATACAATGACCAGCTGCAGTTTGTTTTGGTTGTATGTACCATTTAGAAGCAGTGTCTGAGCTGATGAGATCACAGTAATGCACTGGTGTTGAGGTGTTTGGTCTGAGAACAGTTTTACAGAAATATAGACACTTGAAAAAACTAGACAATGCATGCAGACATACTGTAAAGAAGTGTCTTCTGCTCAAATATTGAAAATAAATAGCTGAAATATTAATACAATTCTTAAGCTTCCAACAAAGGTCTTCGATCTTGTCCCTTACGCACAGATATTTCTCTAGTTTCTCAGAATCTTTGCACTGTAGATGAGATTTACGAAGCCTTTTTTAAGTATTCAACAATCTTTTTACGCACTCTTTCACCGACTGGAGTCTCTGCCCATCTTCACTTCTGAGAGACCCTTCCCTTTTATAGCTAATCATGTTAGACCTGATGTCAATTAACTTAATTAGTTGCTAGATGTTCTCCCAGCCTAATCTTTTCAAAATGTCTTGCTTTTTCAGCTCTTTGTTTCCCCTGTGCCAACTTTATTGAGACCTGTAGCAGGCAACAAAGTTAAAATGAACTCATTTATTGGATAAAAGCATCACTGTTCTCAGTTTAAACATTTATGTTCTCTATGTTCTATTGTGAATTAAATATTGGTTTATAAAATGTACGGAACTCAGATTGTACTATGTATTAAAAGAGTCGTATGATGTTGCTAAAAAGAACATTATTTTGTGTATTTGATATAATGCAACATCTTTATGCAGTTAAAGGAGAAGTTCACTTTCAAAAAAACTTTTGCTGATAATTTATTCACCACCATGTCATCCAAATTGTCCATGTCTTTCTTTCTTCAGTCGAAAAGAAATTAATGTTTTTGACGAAAACAT
>JAUCMT010000134.1:14751903-14772288 GCA_032357475.1 Enteromius thamalakanensis | reverse complement strand
TTTGTAAAAGTTGCTTAAATATCTTAATTTAACTAATGCCTAGTCCTGGCTTAAGCTAAGCCCCGTTTGTGAAACCGAGACTAAGTGTTTAACACTGTGATTACCTGACATCGCAGTGAGCAGCAGTCACAACCCAGTACTCGTTGATCAGGGAGCCACCGCAGAAGTGGAAGCCAGTGGAGTCCTGCAATCAATTTACAACAATGTAATAATTTAATAAACCTTTTGAGTTAGCATTTAAAAGTTATTGTTTTTCCATTTTACCTGCAGAGACACCTGCCAGGGCCAGGAGTGAGGCCGTGCCTCTTCACCATTCACAATCCTGGAGTAGCCAGTGATAACAGGGGGGATGGCAGGAACGCCACAGCCTGACAGAACCAAAAACAGAACCAAAGCAGTTTAACAGGTTTATGTGTTTTAAGGACTACTTTATAAAATTAGCCAGGCTTAAAGTTTGTTTTTAGAGTATCTTATTATTAAAAATGAAAAGCAGGATCGTACCATAGGCTGCACCAAAGAAGGCAAGACAGGAGAGAATCCACAGGAAGGCCATTGCTGCACTTGAATGTTGTCTGCTCCTTTGAGGGCTTTATATATTCTGTCCTCATTCATACATTGGACATCTTATCTCGCCACTGTGGGATATTGTGCACCTTGTAAGAGAGTTTTTTTCCATCCCAGCAAAAGATAAAGCCTTCTCCTGGTTGATTTAAATCAGCTCTAA
The DNA here is from genome assembly GCA_032357475.1 of Enteromius thamalakanensis. Taxonomy (NCBI): domain Eukaryota; kingdom Metazoa; phylum Chordata; class Actinopteri; order Cypriniformes; family Cyprinidae; genus Enteromius; species Enteromius thamalakanensis. The sequence continues at coordinate 14,771,564 of JAUCMT010000134.1, read as the reverse complement.
GTCTTTCAACTGTGAATTCCATTTACATTTATGCATTAAGCAGAGACTGGGGGTTCATTCCCTGGGAGTCAGACCCTTAACCTTGTCATTTCTAGCACTGTCCTGTACTCCTGGAGCTACAAAAATAATACCCAAATAAGGTCTGAACGCCGCTCATTTTTTTTTTCCAGATTTACAGTGATTGAAAATCGCTCTACTGTAAAATAAATTTATTGGAAAATATGTATTAGGAAGACTAAACGGCATTTTATATGAATATTGATAATGCTTGTGTGGTTTAAACGGCCATTACACATTTCATGAGTGAGATTTGTTATTTTGTGTAATATCCTCTTTTAAATAGACTGCACAACAACTAAATATGGTCTGTAAGTTTAATTAGAGGATTTTTTATTTTGCATATGTCAAATAAGCTTGATTGAATTTATTAATCTCTCCTTCATTTTTGTTGCATAACAGAGTTATTTCTGAAGTCCTCATGTTGTGTTTACTGCAGTAACCCTGACCTGATTGATTGTGTTTCCGTACCCACTGATAAAGTGTGTTCTCGGTTTCAAGGCCTCTGTGTCCACATCTGCACTGATTCCCAGGTCCTTTAATTCTCTAAACATAGCTTATAACTTACATGTACATCAGTGCAGTACTGCAAATGTACATTCTAACTTTACTTGCATTCTGCAACTGATATACTTTGTACTGGATATCAAATTTTAAATCCTACTATTATGATATTTTATTCAAAGAGGAAGTGAGCTTGGTGGAATATTCTTTAATTCATATGAGATTTTTTTTTATTCTTTCTAAAGTGTATATTTATTCATGTGGTGCTCATGTCCATTAATAGATATTTGAATAGAATGGAAATGCAGTAGCAGCATAAGGAATCATTCTAAGGATGCATGCAATATAGCTGAAAAGAGTTTAAATTTAAAATGGACAGTGGAGAATCCCATTAAATCCCCCCCATTAACAATTGTGTTAACTTCATTGCACTTTTATGTTTGCAAATGCATAACAAAAATGTGGCACCTACAGTGTATGATTAAGTGTCAGGTTTGGTACTGTCCAAACATCCTTGTATAAGAATGGTTGCACAGTGTAATATATATAATATATATGCATTTATATATATATAATATATATGATTTATTCTAAGCAATAAAAGTATATTTACAAAGATTTAGAAGACTATTATAATAATTTGTATATACCACTTTATATCAGCTACATGTGAGCATACATTACCCAGGTAAATTATAAATCTTATTTTAGCTTCCATTGTCATTTATTACATTTATTTATTTGTTTTAATTATTTAATTACTTACTTTTTTAAAATTCATTTTCAATTATTTTCACAAAGTGCTCTAGACATGCTATAATAGATGTCAATGTCACCATTATTTTATTTTTAAATTTCACAGTTATTTTCAAAAAACATTTTGGTTGATTTGTAGTTGAGTCAAAGGTGAAAACTGATTTTGATGCATCAAAACAATAACTTTAACACAGCTTTGAATTGTCGTTGTTAATACAGTACATTTGAAAGTGTCCCGTAAATAGATTTTATTGTTATTTCTATAGTTTTTTCATCAATAAATAAGTAAAATTATTTTAAAAAACATGATTTGCGGAAAACCAATAAGTCAATAAAAAGTAATTCAGTGTAGTAATCAGGTTATATTTACCACAAGAATCAGTTTAGGACATATTTAAAGACTAAATGGCTTCACTTCCAAACTACTTGTAATTTTAAGTTCTTTAAATTTTTTACTCATTTAAAATGCAATAAAATGTAGTATTTATTTAGCATTTCACTTATTCTTTTTAATATTTTAATAAGTACATTTAAGTGCATTAAAAACATTTAAATGCAACATTTTGACATTTTGAAATTATGCAAAAGGGTTAAATCACATCAAAGATATTAAAGGTTCATTGCTCACTGTAAATTACTCTGACTTAAAAAAAAAAAAAACACAAAAAAGCAATACAAGCGAGTTTTTGTTTTCCTTAAAATACAACTTTATTAATAAGCATTATGACCAAGAACTACTGTACAAAGATTGTGCTTTAGTTCGCAGCAATGGTCTGATCAACCCAGGCACGGAGTTTGGTGACACGGGCGTAGACCCCAGGTGAGCTGGTAGAGCAGACACCACTTCCCCAGGACACGATACCAACCAGAGTCCAGACTCCATTCTTCTGACAGACCAGAGGACCGCCAGAGTCACCCTGAAACACACAAAAGTGTCTTCACAAACATCAAGAACAAACAGAAAAATAAAGTCTGAAATCAATAGAAATTCACCATGCAAGAAGAAGCACCAGATGCTCCAGCACAGATCATCAGATCGGTAATCTTGGTTCCCCAGAAACGCTTGCAGTCATCATTGGTCAGCAGAGGCAGAGCGGCCTGCTGGAGCAGGGCAGGGGTATCAGGAGCTGAAAACAGAGATTGGGGTGCATTTGAAAAGGTTTCAACATCAAAACGAATTTATTTTATCCTATAAATATCAAATAAATATATTAAATTCAGAATTTTACCATTGTATCTGGTCAGGCCCCATCCAGAGGTCACACACTTCATGCCTCCAGCGAAGTTGTCGTTAGTTTCAGCGAGGCAGACAGGAGACACACGAATGTTGGTCTGAGCAGGGGTGGCCAGCTTGATCAGGAGGATGTCATTGTTGATGGTGAAGCTGTTGTAGTTAGGGTGTTTAAAAACCTTTATGAAGAGGATATAAGCACATCAGCATTCTCTGCGGTAGTTCTCATATTTAGTGGGAGCAATCTTTCTGTTAAAACATTGTCTCAGTGGTTTAGATGTGATGCAGAACATACCTTGCCAATAGTCATGGTCTGAATAGGCTCAGAATTGGAAGAACGATCATGCTCACCCAGGATGACACGGTGAGAGGTCCTAATAAAAGAAGGGGGTTTTTTTACTCACAAAATAGTACAGAATTTAAAAAAAAAATACATATTTTTAAATAAATGTTGGTAGAAGTTGGAGATTATTCTTACCTGACGTTGCAGTGAGCAGCACTCACAACCCACCACTCATTGATCAGAGAGCCACCGCAGAAGTGGAAGCCAGTGGAGTCCTTAAATGAGATGTTTTTTATTTGATATTTTTTAGCCTAGATATTTGTCTCTGTATTATCTATGTCATTTGTTAGTGAGGACGTCTGTACCTGCAGAGACACCTGCCAGGGCCAGGAATGGGGCAGTGCCTCTTCACCATTCACAATCCTGGAGTAGCCAGTGATAACAGGGGGGATGGCAGGAACGCCACAGCCTTAACAATAAAAAATATAAATCAATAAATAAAATTGTTGAAATTGAAATCAAATCATGTTCCAGCCAAATACATACTTGGGAAAAAAAACACAACATACCATAGGCTGTTCCAATGAAAGCAAGGCACGACAGAATCCAGATGAGAGCCATTTTTGAATCAGGCTCATTCACCAACTCTTGGGGGTTTATGTACCTCTCCTTCCCCTATGTTTACATATAGTGCAACATGCATGAGTCACTCTTAAAATTTGCTGACACATTTACCTTGACTTGTCACTTATGGACAGGATTTTTAAATTTTCCAGAAACCCCATATAAGGCATTATATAATGTAACATATGATTAAATAATAATTACAGTTTTAATTAAAAATTCACCTCGCTCTGACCCCCTTGATCCCCTTCTAAAACAAGTTTATTATTGTTTCATATTTTGCTTTCCCAGGTTGAGAAGAAGTAAAACTAGTAACTATTGATTATTAAATGAATAACAATAATAATAATAATTATTATAATAATTAAACTATAAATTAAACAGTAAAGTTATGTTTTCTGATTACTAAAAATGTATTTTATGCTTTTATGGAGAAAGAAACAATTGAAAACTGTATTCAAAACTTCAACATGTTGGTTTATGTTTTTAGAATGACCCATGTAATGTGTGCTCACACCTCTCTCAGCCTCATGTATTCAGCATTGCCTTGCATAGGATGAAAGTATTTCATGTTTCATTTCCATTATTTCACCAAAGTGAAAAATATCACAGATATTTTATGGGAAAATTAGAAAATTGTAAGCAATTTGTCAGTAAGGGTGCATTAAAGTTTTCTTTTTTTAACAATAGTTTAGCATTCCAAAATCATGCTTTGTCTAAACAAATTGAAATAATGGAATTGATTAAACTTTCCTTTGTATAAAGATAAACCATTTGTCCTTTGTAAAATATTTTTGAATAGAATTGTGCCAAACAAAAAAATTAACCATTTTGTTCACCATCGGCTTCCATTGTAGACGGCATGAAAAAACAATTCTTAAAATATCTTTTTTTTGTGTTCCACAGAAGAATTCTTTTGTCTTGAATGTGAAGCAACATGATGGTACTGTAAATGACAGATTTAAAATTTAGGTGTACTATCTCCTAAAAGATTTGGAGATTTTTAATCAAATTAAATGGAAAAAAATCCTGGATAAAGATTAGCTGGCTCATATATTTAGTTATTTCAAAAATTGTTTTTTTATAAATACATGAACAACAAATAAACAAATTCAAATTACTTAACAGAACAAAACCATTTAAAGTCTTCATGAAGTACTGCCAGGTTTATAAAGAATGAACTTTGTATGTTAATCATGACAATGTTCAAATACAGCGGTGTAAAATCATGGGATTCTGCACAGGTGAAGACCAGCTGATGCAGACTCTCAGGGTTAATTTTTGACCATATCGTCAGGTTGTCATGCCCTCATTGGTATGACTGAAACCATGGTTTGGTGTTAAATAGGCCTATCTGCCGTCAGTAATTCTGTGTCTTCTGCATAATGTCTTTCCTGTGGCTTCTGTCCTGTGTCGCCTTCTTTGGTGCAGCCTACGGTGAGGAAGTGTGCTTTGCTTTTTTAGGTTCCCTCTTTTTCATAGTCACATTTGCTAAAAAGATTGGTACTGCTTGTCACCACCACATGTTAGAAATACGATCTGCACTTACAAAAATGGCCCCAGTCAATTTTGCTACAAATTTCCTTCCTTACAGTCTTTTTTGCATTTATTAATCCATTGCACCTCTTTCTTCAGGCTGTGGAGTTCCTGCCATTCCTCCCGTTGTCAGTGGCTATGCTCGTATTGTGAACGGTGAGGAGGCAGTGCCTCACTCCTGGCCCTGGCAGGTCTCTCTGCAGGTACTGTGGTAGTGCTTTAGCTAGCAAACTTCAGCCTACTTTTTTAGATTTCTATTGTGATCCCTGAAATTAGCTGACAGCTTATAAAAATCATTGTTTCATTCTTTGTTGTTTTAACGACAGGACTTCACTGGCTTCCACTTCTGCGGTGGCTCTCTGATCAATGAGAACTGGGTTGTGACTGCAGCTCACTGCAGTGTGAGGTGAGACAGTCAAGTCTTTATGTTAGCTCTGCATGAATTCTTGAGTAGACGTGGATTTATTAACGTCTGTTGTTTATTTGCAGAACTAGTCACCGTGTGATTCTGGGAGAGCATAACAAGGGAAGCAGCAACACTGAGGAGGACACCCAGACTATGAAAGTATCAAAAGTGAGGCTCAAGAATTTTATCAGTACACAAGAGCTGGAGGCTTAAAGCCTTTTAAAATATTTCAGTCCACCAAGTTATGTAAACAAAGTGTAAATTCTTTGGAATACTAGATGCAATAGTATGTTAGTATCAGAACCAAAAGGTAGAACGCTTTTATACCTTATAGCCCCAGTGACAGCTTTGTACCGTTTTCTGACAGCGTGCACTAAACCTTTACTGTGTATTTCTCTTCATTGTTACTTACTTGTTTGAACACAATATTCATGAGGCCAATTACCTTCCAGGTATTCACCCATCCTCAGTGGAACTCTAACACCATAGAGAATGACATTGCTTTGATCAAGCTGACTGAACCTGTCTCCCTGAACACCAATGTGTCCCCTGTTTGTCTTGCTGAGGCTTCAGATGAATTTGCCCCTGGCATGACCTGTGTAACTTCTGGCTGGGGAGTGACCAGATACAATGGTTGGTTATGTTTTTTTTATAAAAATAGTTTTATGTATTATTTATATAGCGCCTTTTTTAAAGCTCAAGGACACTTTACAATAAACATGCATATTGTGAGAATAACAATCAGACAATAATACAAAAGATAACATCAGCAATAATACAGAGAATGATGAGAAAATCTGACATCCTAAGAGCAATTTAAGAACAATAACATTTGAAAACAAGTACGTTTTGAGTAGCGATTTAAATTCATACAGGTTATTGTCAAGATAGAGGGATCTGTGGAGAAAGTTCCATAATTTAGGGGCAATTTACACTGTCTGATCTGTCCCCACTGGTAGAGAGGTGATTCGGAGGGGCAGTGAGAAGGTGAGAATCAGAGGACAGCAATGAATGTGGTGGAGAATAGGTAAGGAGTAGATCCCAAAGATAGCAAGGAGCCAGACCATGCAAATCTTTAAAAGTAAGCAGGAGAATTTTAAACTATAATGCAATATGCAACTGCTAGCAGTACAGATCAGCTAGAACTGGGGTGATAGAGGTGAAAAACAATTATACTGTGAAATATTATTATGATTTAAAACAAATACTTTCTATTATAACATTTTAAAATAGGAAATTTCAGAAGTAATTACTTCAGTCCTCAATGTCACATGATCCTTCAAAACTCATTCTAGTATTCTGGATGTTGAAAACACTGGTGGATTCATATTTTTGTGAAAACCTAGATCCTGTTTTACAGTATTTTTTGTTGTATAAAAAGGTACAAGGGGAAAAAAAACATCCACTTGCCCCATTACATATTGTGTGTGTACATATTTGTAATAAGCTGTATATCAAATACCAATATATTTTATAATTAACCTCTTATTTTCTCTTTCTCTCTCTCTCTTTCTCTCTCCGTGTAGCTCTGTTCACCCCTAATGAGCTTCAGCAGGTTGCTTTGCCTCTGCTGTCCAACCAGGACTGTAAAACCTACTGGGGAAGCAACATCCAAGATTCGATGATTTGCGCAGGTGCTGCTGGTGCCTCCTCCTGCATGGTAAGACCATTGTTTCATCATCACCTACTGTCTAAAGTTCTCCCCTAATTCTTGCTGTCTGTTTAGGGTGACTCTGGTGGTCCTCTGGTGTGTCAGAAGAGTAATGTCTGGACTCTGGTGGGCATTGTGTCTTGGGGAAGCAGCCGTTGTGACACCAGCACTCCTGGTGTGTATGCCCGTGTCACTGTGCTCCGCGACTGGGTGGATCAGATTCTGGCTTCCAACTAAAGAAACAAAATGTAGTTATTCCTTGACATACAGAAAGAGCATGATTTTGAGAGCTACTCAAGACTGTGAACAGCAGTGATTTTACCACATTTATGGGGTTATGTTAAAACCAGCTTAATTATTGTAAAACCACAGCTTTGAGAAGCTTATTACTTTTATAGAAGGTCTGTAGCAGTTCAATAAATATATACAACATGCTTTGGTGGATCATGTCACGTTCATTTGTGTTTATATCGATTCTGCAAAAACTACAGTGTAATTGTTGCTAATTAAGCAATTCATTAGCCTACTCAGTGTATTAGAAAATAAACTCTCTAAGATCTATGACTTTCCTAGAACAGTTTTTTTTTCACTTGCAATGCGCCTCTTTGACAGAGTAGGGCGCCAAAGACTCACACAATCTATATTATATGTTTGCGGCAGTTCAGTCTACTTATATCCCTCAATGTTCCAGTCATTTTTCCCCAGTATGCAAGCATTTTGAAGTATTTAACTGTCAAAGGAAGCCCAGTTTTAAAGCATTTAATGTTTTTGTCATTAGATGTTATATTAAAAACTTTAAACGTCAAAATTGGAATGTGCCTTATTAAACTAGTAAAAACGCAATTGCTTTGATATTCCTGGTCTAACTAAAAGACGTTTTTGTCTATGCATACGTCAGCCTCAAACCTTTCAGCCCTTCTGTCTGTTAAATATGAGGTAAAACATCATATGAGGGGTCTCCATGGCAACATCCTGATCCTCCTTGAGACACATATACAACAGCGGAGACAGTTGTTTCACAGAGGGATGTACAAAAACAAAAGGCGAAGAGAAGACATTAGACAAATAATACAATAGTAGAAGCTCTCATTTTCTTACTCTCTGAGAATTACAAGATGCAAATAGAGTGGCATGAGAGCCTCATTACAATGGGAGGCAATATCCCATTAACCACTTCTTAAATTCAAGCAAAAACCGATGTGCAAAAAGGATGGACTCTTCAGCTCTCTGTTAAATGTTGGTTGAATAAGCAAAGCAGCAGTTTCAAGGTGAATTACATATTCAGGTGTCACACAGAATCACAAACAAGCAATTGTATAGCCTTGCTTTTTAAAATATTTTCCTGCATCATCCCGCAGCGTTGAGACTGACCAGAATAGAAAATACAACATCAATAAAATACCATGCATTTATTTCAGATCCCACTTTTAAACCTATTGTAAATGATACACAAATCATACACTGTTTGGATGATTCTGAGGTTGTCGTTTTAATGGTTGGTGAGGGGAGGCAAGGATCACGAAAGTTCAAGGCCATTGAGGACAGTTGGATTAACCGAAGGATGGAATAACGCTTGCAAATATCCCCTTAGGACTGATTTGAGTATTGAGAGGGTCCAGCTCATCTGAGTGTGGCATAAGAGATAGCACTCAACCATAGCATGGTAATAATATCTGTGGCTCTGCATAAACCCCTTGCAGTAAGAGATAAGATTCATAGTTAATATACTCAATATTCAGCATCAGATTCTTACAATTAAAGTTAAAAAAGGAAGATCGAGTCAACTGTGGAAAGGAATGTTTGTACATTACACAAATTTGAATTTGATGAAAAAAATGACCAACCCTTGGGAAACTGTAAGTTAGAAACTTTTAATTCTTTTAACTGTTAAAAAAAAACACATGCATTAATAATATGTAAATATACATATTATACCACTATTTCTTGCTGTATGTACTTTCAAGGTATTTTTTGAGGCAGTTCCTATAATTATCCAGGCACTAAAGTAGGTGCGTATGAGTGTTTTTTAATTTGGTGGTGAAGGATGTGAAGAGTATATTTTATACTGAAGACAGCACACAGTACACAGTAATAATTTAATTAAGATTATTATCCTGTAAAAACAGAAGAAAAAAAGTCTGTTTACTTGATCTTTAATGTTTAGTAGCCATTTTTTAGATTAAGCTCTTGCTCTATATTGCTTTCACAGTACTGTTTATGGATTAATACTTGTAGTATTCTGAAACGAAATATATGGCATTTTTCAATTTATCTGAATGCAATGACTTTTTATTAGGTTGCATGATGTCTCTAATGTATCCTTTTTTCCTCGTTCATTTCATTCATATCATCAGTCTCAGCTCCATAATAGTCCCAGTCCATTCTTTACATCCTTTCTTCTATTTTTCTTTTTTTCTGTTTCAGTTTCAGAACTTCCTTGGAAATGATTTGTGTGCCTAAGGTGCTCACTCCTCAGTGAACCGGATATCTTTGATGTGATTCTTCTGCCCACAGTGGACATTTTTACAGAGAAGATCAAAACTGCCAAAGTTAAAGTGAGCAGGACATGCGCTTTTCTTTATATTGCTTCTACCTATGGACTGAACAAGTGGATACATTTTTGAGTGTGTGGGGCTTTGACAAAATCTAGCGTTGTTATCTGAGACCTCTGTTAAACTTTCACCCATTACAGCACTTTCTATCATGATACCACATTTGTACCAGTTTCTTTGTTTGGTTGTCAGATTCTGAAAATACTTCATATTAAATCATTTATCAGTCTTCATTTTAATTTCTGGAAGAAGAAAAAAACACAGGTATTGTAAACAGATTTCTAAAGTAATCTACTTAGAAATGTGCATTAGTTTCCCATGCAGTTTTTGAAAAGCTTCTGAATGGCCTTGAATATCTGAATAAATTGCAACATGGCTATTCATTATTTGACTAAACACATTTCTTGCAATAGATACACACCCTTATATCTGTAAATTTTTATTAAATGTCTACTAAATGACAGTGGAACACAACACCCTTGGTTGTGTGGTTAAAAAGCCTCAGCACCGTGCCACTTCAACATCATCAATTACCTGCTGACAGCTCTTAGCCTTATTCTAAGTATTGGCCATTATTGTGGCCTGTTCAAAAGACAAACAGGAATTATGACAGAGATGAGCATGCAATACATCTGACACCTTTTCAAACTATTTGGTTTCTGATTCCTATCACAGTGCACTTGCAAACCTGAACAGTGCTTTTTAAATTCGCTGTGCCAGAGGGTTAAGATAAACCCATTTGGGATTAGAGAAGAGGCTTTTTAAAACCTACAGGCCAATAAATAAAAAGATTAAGTGCACGACAGAAAGAGTGCAGGGAGAATGTAGAAGTCTAGGGAAAACATTTGAAAACCTTGATTAAAGGGTATGCAGTTCATTCATCACACTGTCTTGGTTTCTAACTGAGCACTGTGAATAAAAACAACTTAAAACCTTTAAAATAACACTTAACTAAAAATGCTTCTCTCATCCCAGTGGGCATAGCGGCACTTGTGCCAGCTCATTTCTTCCTTTAACATCTCAGCCTTCTCTTATATTATCACCTGCAACTAACCCATGGAAACTCTCACCATATATAAATAAATATTCCTGTCCTTGATTTTCGACTGTGCTTATTTACATAGGACTACTCATAGTGAAAATGATCATTAATGGCTTCACAACCTTGATTTTAAACCAGCCTTGAAAATAAATAGATTCTGAATGTCTTTATTAATGCATACAGTACAAGATGTCTTTTTTGTTATAGCACTTGATGTTATTTCACAACATTTGGTTGATATTTTCAACATTTCTGCCTATGCTGGAACAAAACAAAATTAACCAGAGTCAGGTGAGTAAACAATATTACTCGAAATCAATTTAAAATATGCCTTAATATGTCTTTTGTTCAATGTGTCATGCAGTGACACTCCTGGCAATTAATTCAGTTTCAAATCACTACGTTGCAGCATCAAATATTCTTTTATAACCACCAAGCACAATTTCTCACAGATACATTATATATTTTTTTTTTCTGCATGATCCACCCCATGGTTATCAGAAATAAAACATATTCATAGTTTCACAATTTCACACTGCCACCTCACCATTCCATCTTATTGGTTACTCATATCAAATACAACCATATGCTCAATTAAAAGATTTTGAGCTATTTTGCTTTCATAACTGTCTTCTAAGTTTAAAGAAAACATCCAATATACACATTTAAGTGTCTATTTCCTTAATAGACACTCAAAACACTCATTAATGATCTTTAAAGATCAAATGAATTTTTTTCTCCTGTCAGTGAGCCACTTTAATTACACTTACACAAAACTTTTCAGTTTTATCCGTATTTTACAGAAGGTTTTTTTTCACATCAGTTCTTGGCTGTATTTTCTCAATTAATGGCGTAATCATAAAACATATATTAAATCCCTATTGTAAAATCCAATTTTGTTAAAATAATGAAACAAGGATTTGGAACCTGGCTTTATCCAGTTTTCAGATTTTTTTTCACATTTCAAATTAGTGCAAAGCTATTATTTTAATGTACTCTGATTAATCAACTGGAGTAGTATGTTGATGTCTTTCTTATGTTTTGCCCTGTACTAAGTCTTATTACTTGAGTGAACATGGGTCTCTGTTCTATCTCGGCACATATATCAGAATGCTGTTTGTGAACTTTAGCTCTGACAGAAGAAATATAACACTACCTTTGTGCCAATGGATCACAAACACCTGGGCTACAACCTGTCAAACTCCACAACTGTGAGCATTGGATTGCCTCAGGGCTGCTCTTGGAAATGAACCCACCTCTTTTTTGGAAGCAGGTGTAACAGCTGCAGGTATAATTGAGTCACTCAAGTTCCTTGGGACTACTATAACCAATCATAATATCACAGCACACAACACATTACCACAATGGAAAAAGAAGGTCAAACGTCTGCAAACCTGTAAACCATGATCTACGTCCAGTTATGAAAAAAACATATCTAAGTGCATCTTGTCTGATCCATCACAGTTTTGGCACTTTCTACCTGTCTCTTTTATGTGGAATCTGCCACACATTGTCAGGTGAGAGGAACACAGTGCCAGAATAAAGTTGCAAGAACTTAAACAACTACTCTTAGCAAAAAAAAAAAAAAGAAGAAGAAGAAGATGAAATCTACTGGGATGTACTGTATTTCAGTGTTTTTAAAAACCAACTTTAGCTTCACATAAGCATTTTCCCTAGAGCTGTCAGCCTGTTAAACAAGAACTGGAACGGAAAACAATCACAAACACAAGTTGCATTTTAATTTGTTGACTCAACAAATTTCTTGCACAGCTATTATGATTCCAAATCAATATTTCAACAGGGTACTAATAACTGTAGGGGATATTTAGTGTTTCAGAGGACTTTCATTTAAAAGTGCACAGTATAACCAACGTTGACAAGAATATTTAATGTAAAATCCCCAAAAGGAGGATTTAAAGCTTTAAGTGTTTAGTAGCTGGATTTGCTAAACTACACACACTTTAACCGCTTATTTTTAAACTTGAATGTTACAAAAAGCATTTTGGGGCATCTGAAAGAGATTTGTTAGCCTCAAGTGTTTAGATTGTACAGCTGGTCAGTGAGGTTTAACACTAATTACATGACTATAAAAAATAGTATTGTATTATAAAAATAGCCGAGTGACATTTCATTGGGTTTTTCCATTGAAAAATGGAAAGCGGTGTCATTCAATAGTAAGCACACAAGACACTGATTGTACAAAGCAATTTCAAGGTTAAGTACTTCCAGTGCTGTTATCTCAGAAATAGATAACTTACAATTATATTTACCACATTTCACTCAGGTGTTGCCTATGCCAGAAGAGAGCATAGCTTTATGTATTTTTTTCTTATTCTTTACTTTTGCTCTGATTTAATTCTTATAACAAAAAATGCATACATCCTGTAATGCATCCTAGAGATTTTGGTATGTTTTAATATATACAGTCAAAACTATGGACTTGTTGGACTGCCAAAACCTCTCTACCAGTTTCCTTAAAAATGTTTGTTTACCTTAAGAGGTGATATTTAGATATCTGTCTACTAAAGTCATATGTGTTGTGTTGGGTTGTGTTGGGTTGTGGTGTGTTGTTAACGACTCTACAGTCACAGCTCTACATTTGTGTTGTGTTGGTTGTGTTGTGTGTCGTGTTGTGTCACAATGCAACCTGTCCCCAGCTCTGCACTTGTGTTTTTGTGTTGCTTACAATTAGAATCTACATTTTTTACAGTCACAATGCATCACATGTGCCCAGATTACAGTTCTGCACTCTCTTCCACATTCTCTCAAAAGCTTCATATGGTGCAAGTTTTGTGTCACAACTCCCTATCAACTCAGTCACAGCCAGTATCAGTATCAATACCAGTGCTGGACTCACACATGCACCCAGTCCCTAGCTAATTTAACTCATTAGCTACCCTATATGAGCAGTAACCTTTCATACCATCATTGTCTGGTCTCGCCAAGGTCTACCTGTACCTGACTCCTTATCTACTCTATCCACCTGCTTTCCCACCTCCTGAGATCTCGGCTTCAGCCTGCCAACCTGCAAAGCGCAGAAGATGCATTGTTACAGCAAAATGAGTCTACAGAAGAGAGAGACTCCATATAAACTGTTTGATGGCAAGTTGTCCTCTGAACCTTCCTCTTCCTACAGAAAAACACGGTTTAGTTCTCCTATTTCTGTTTAAGATTATATGTGATATCTTGGCAGACTGTGTAAATAATCCAGTCTGTAAATGCACTTTGGTCTGCATTCTGACATTTTGCAGTTGACACTCTAAATCATCCACTTTTATTAAATGGAAAAGAGTAGCTTGGAGACCTGCACTTAATAATGAAAGAGAAAGAGAAAGAGTATATTATGTCAGCACCAGCATTGCTGAGCATAACTTTTTCTTTTTTTTTTCTTTTTTCCACCTTGAATGATCCTCCCACACCTTTTTTTGAAGCAATTTTTCTATTATATTGAACTTCTGAAGGTTAAATGTTCTTTGCTATTTTTGTTTTTTGTTAAATTGAGGTATCTATTCATGGATTCATCTATTCATGTGACTTTGGACAAAAGTCTGTTACCTTTAGCTAACCTTTGAGGTATTGCTTAAAGTAAAGGTTTGCATTCATTCTTTTGGCATTAGGAGTCAGGAGTATCCATTTTTTCTAGTATTTATTTATTTTTGTAAATAATTTACATTTGTTGATATGTGAATGGAGTGACATTTCTCATGAGCATCCAGCAGGTGTGTCAGGGAGGATTACAATCCTTTGGAGGATTACAATTTCTATTCTGTAACAAAGACTTATTTTATTCTCATAGACTTTGGCTTGATACTGAACCTGCATTCTTCACTCTATCCTAACTAACCACGAGCCAGTTTATACACCATCCTACTAGAAACTAAAAATCTCATGCTGCTTTGAAGATAAAAAATAAGTTTGGACTCTCTCTCTCTCTTTTTATTTTTTTAAATAGAAGTTAAATACAATATTGTAAAGTATTTGAGCAGATATGATAATGTTCTTATCAAGCTATGGAAAGGACAGTCATAATTGAAAAGTTGCTAACTTTATGCAAGGCCCCCTGACCGTTTGCTTAAGAAAATGTCACTCTATTTGAATCAGCTTTACAGAATTAAAGATAATATACTGAATGAAAGATGAATGGTGATCATTTTCTACATCATACACTGTACTGGAAGCTAGATGACTTGAACACCACTGATGCTGCCGAAATGAAATGCACTGATCACCTCATCATCACTTGTGGAAGTAATGTAAAATCTCAAAATGATGTCTCCAGGTTATGATGGAAATACAGGTGAAGTCATTCTCGGCTCAGTTAAAGAACATTTAACCAATAAAGCAACTAGCCTAAATGTCACGCTTGTCACTCTAAATGTCACTCTATAGGCTGAACTCAAGGAACACAAACTTGAAAGATTTGCTGTGTTGCGAGGTCCGATGCAATTGAGAAGTCTAGTGTCTGCAGCTTTTATATACAATTCTTGTCCAGAATACGATGGATTATGAAATGGATTTGTGGTGTAGTCAGAATTCCATGTGAGCTATCACTGCAACCTCTTCATGGTAATGTGTTGCTTTTAAATCTCAGGCTAACTAGCATTTTGCATGAGAAAAACTGTACTGGAGAACATTTTTAATGCAACAGCAATAGTCACATAGCAGCTGCTGTAAAATCCCGGAAACTGTTAAAGCATATACTTCTTTTATTGAGTTCATGAACAGTCTTGCGTCATTTTATTAAGGTTATCTGTGTGGGTGGAATGCTGCTTGTGTTAGTAGGTTTTTATAAAAAATAATTGGGCCATCAGAGTACAAATAATAGCCTACATGAAAAGCACATATAAAAATGTTTTGTGTGTTTCAACTCTGGTAGCTAGCTGATCAAATACAAACAAGCGAGGGACTGAGCCTGCGCGTGGTACTATAGGTTATCTGTATCGTGACACCTTAAGATAATGTGAGAACAAGTGTAAAGGTCCTTTAAACATTTTCCTGATGAAGCCAAGTTCATAATGACAAACCCAAACATGTCAGTGCTCTTTGACCCAACGACGTAGTTATCTTTACGACAAGTAAAAAATAGTTATTAGGTTAATTAAACTTAAGAGGAGCTCTACTGTTATAACACTGAATCGATCATGGCCAAATCACGACGCAGGGTCGTTTTCAGGCGCTTCCGGGCGGAAACTTTACGCACTGAGCGTGTGTCAGTGTTCCAACGTCTTGCCGGTGAAGAGTGCGCGACAGTGTAGTATGATGTGCGTTTTCACCAGTGCTTCACACCCAGCCGGTGCATTTCCCAGCCTTCCGGAGTTCACCACAGATGAGGCAAATATTTGACAGTGCGCGCTAAGTTAGAAAAATGAGAAGTCAAACTGGGGAATGATTGTTCTGTGCTTTCGAACGGACTTACATTTTTTGTTTTTTTGCTTCGACCGGACTTATTGAATCCTTGCAGGCTAAACATGGGGCTATCCCGAAATGAAACAGAAATTTGGACTGAGGAGCATATGGACACGAACCACACGACCGACAGCTTCGGTCCGGAGGTTGTTATTGTGCCCGTCATATTTGGATGTATATTTTTCGTGGGAATCATTGGAAACACTCTAGTGATGGTTGTCATTGGGAAAATAAAGTCTAGGCGCTCGAGAAGTACCACTAATATTTTCATCTTAAATCTCAGTATAGCAGATTTATCTTTCCTCTTGTTTTGCGTCCCGTTCCAGGCTACCATATACTCTCTGCCCGAATGGGTCTTCGGGGCTTTTCTGTGTAAATTTGTGCACTATTTTTACATGGTCAGCATGCTGGTGAGCATTTTCACTCTTGTGGCCATGTCGGTGGACAGGTACATTGCCGTGGTGCTCT
The DNA here is from genome assembly GCA_032357475.1 of Enteromius thamalakanensis. Taxonomy (NCBI): domain Eukaryota; kingdom Metazoa; phylum Chordata; class Actinopteri; order Cypriniformes; family Cyprinidae; genus Enteromius; species Enteromius thamalakanensis. The sequence continues at coordinate 14,755,048 of JAUCMT010000134.1, read as the reverse complement.
CCAAAAAGTCCCCGTGCATTCGCAACCGGAGGAATGCGCTCATTGGCGTCTGTGTCATTTGGATGATTTCCTTCATCATAGCAGTCCCGGTTGCGCAGCACCAAATTTTGACGGATTACCCCGAGGCTCCCAATAGCACGTTCTGCTGGGAGATATGGACCAGGCGTGTGGCCAAGCACACTTATAAAGTGATTATTCTCGTGACTGGGTATCTGTTACCATTGGTTTTGATCACTTGCTGTTATGCCAAGGTGAGTAATCCACAGTAAGACAAGTTACTTGCACAGCTTTCGAAGAAGCACTACGTTCATTTTTAACTAACTGATTTATTGTTTTAAAGTGTGGGAATGAACGTTTAATAAAAGATTCAACGGTTTTCAAACCAAAACTTCTTGGCTTGTAGTCTGCGCGTCCTCTAGCTAGTATCCAAATGATTATTATAATGAGTTTAATAATCCTCTATATGAGCAAAATAACTGGTCAGCACGTTAACTTTTAGAGACCATTTTATTTAGCCTAGCGCGTCAAGGATGCAACAGGTGGCCATGCGCCCACACAGAGAGCTCGATGTGTAGCTACTTGAGCATTCCTCCCGTCTGCTTTTTCGTAGATTCGGGTGAAGTCGCCAACATACAGTACCCGAAAGCCCAGGCAGACGTCACTGAGCATTTGAGAGTAGCCTAATCTTTTACAGACTCGTCAGTGCGTGCTCTTTCTAGCAAGCAGTTGCATAGTGACCTCGTTCATTTCAAATCATATCTGTTTATCAGTTTGAGATACTGTAATTGTGGAATTACGATAAACAATCGACATTGCCAGGCTTGGAGCAGTGCTTTGTGGTTTAGATTTTTATCCAAAATGAAGGAATCCTAGTTTGATTTGACAGTGGCAATACAAAAAAATGAAAATGTATTGCGTCTTTCAGTTCATGTTTGAGTCCACCTATGTTCTTATAATGCTCTTATATGTTAATAAAATGAACTGTTATGTTGATAAGTTTACAGTCTTTGTCTTTTGGTTAAGAACCTTTGATGATTCATTTCAAACCATTTTTTGTTTTTATTTGGATTTTCTTTTTTTATAAGAACTTTTCTTTGCAACTGAGTAGCAAGTAATAAATTGTAGTTTATGACTGCAATATACTTTTTTGTGACACTGCACCACTGTACACTGTGTCTTTTAACACTTATGAGTAGCATGGCTTTCATTTAGCAATTTTAGATGACTGCTACGAAATATAGATTATTCTTATTACGTTTAATAATGTGAGTGTTTATTCAGTGTATCAGTGTTTTGATTTTGGATAAATGTTGGACAGGACCATGATGATAAATGTGTCTGTGCAGTGCTGGAATGACTTGTAAATCTTGTCATTTCTTATAGTTTATCAATGTCATTTTTCTCCAGAGAAGTGTCAAAACACTAGACAAACAATGTCTTCTTTCACTCTCGACTTCTTTCATCATTAATCCCAATTACTGATGAATAATGGATGCTATAGACTTTTAGGCATTAATGTTACATTTCTCTTTACTTGCAGGTATTGTACCATCTTCATAAAAAAATGAAAAATATGTCCAAGAAGTCTGAACGCTCAAAGCGAAAGGTAAGATGTTTGTGTGTATGTATTGATATGTGTTGTTTTCCTGGTCTTTACATCATTTATTCACATTATGTTCTGTAAAATTATATTTTGTTTGATTTTATGAGATGATGGCATGCTGGAGGACTGCAGTAATTTTGTTGCCGCTGCCAGTATTAGTTTAGTATTTGTTCTGAAAATCTATGCATGGGTACAAAAACTAGTGGAGCATGACAGACCTCATAAACTTTCATGGTTTCTATATGTTGGTGTGTAACATTCACTGCATGTAATTTTAATCATTTTAAATGACAGTTATTTAAAATCTCTCATTCTTAAAAAGGTCATGTAAGCAGATCAGTGTAGATGAATTTCGAAACTTTAGCCACACTTTAAAGTGTTTTAACTGCATAACAACACCAAATCATGTGACGCACACACATCTACTCTGCAGTTATACATAAAACAGTTTATCGTTTTAAGAAGTAGAATCAAAGCATTTTATGACAAGTTTTGCTTGTGTTTTCTTTCAGGGTAAGGGCCCCTTTGTTTGATATTTTGTTATCTAAAGCAGAGACATTCATGTGTTTTTAAGTGTGACTTAACTATCTAAGGCCCGGTTTCACAAACAGGGCTTAGCTTAAGCCAGGACTAGGCATTAGTTTAATTAAGATATTTAAGCAATTTTTACAAAAATGCCTTATAAGAAAATATTTCAGGTGAGCATCTTAACACAAAACAATGACACTGACATGTTTTATGATATGTCAAAGCAAGATATTTTCATCTGAGACAGCTCAAACATGCTTTTTAGTTTGGGACTAGCTTAAGCCTTGTCTGTGAAACTGGGGGTAAATGTCGCAGACCGATAACTTACTTTGATATAAATACATAATTAGTTGCATTGCACAGCTGATTATATGGGGTTATTTCATAGATGTTAAATTTTTGCAGCAGCAGTATTTTTTACATGCTGTTAAGTACTTTATAACTACTCTTTTTAAAATCATAATAAAGTGTCTTTCATGTTCACACATGGGATTGATTTGTTAAACTGCAATTGATTTACGTACAGTATAATAATATTATCTGCATATTATGCATTTATTATGTAATACTAAATGCTTAGATTTTAATAATATGAAAATAAAAAGAATGCAAAGAAGAATAAGAATAAAAAATATTTGATATAAAAACTATATAAAAGGTTTAGAATAAAAATACACCATTCACCTTGTTGAAATGGTTTCTAAACATTCTCTGTTTTGATGAATATTGCACAATTTATTGATTGAAGGTCTGAGTTGTAGTTCTTTTGTTAAGCTGAACGTGTTCAGGGATGAATGCATAGCATTAAATGAGACGCTTTGAGCAGCCCCCTCCCCACTGAGGCCAATACTGAATAACTGACCTCCAGCGATGACAGCTTAAAAAGACAGCTCTGACAGATGTTTATCTGTCTATATAGCTATCCATCCATTGATCCATTCATCTATCTATCTATCTATCTATCTATCTATCTATCTATCTATCTATCTATCTATCTATCTATCTATCTATCTA
>JAUCMT010000134.1:14732408-14745750 GCA_032357475.1 Enteromius thamalakanensis | reverse complement strand
GTTTAACCCTCTAGGAGGCTAGGGTTAACAGATGCTCGGAGCCCAGCCTGGTCCCCATGTGCCCCCCGGAGGAAGTGGAGAACTTGGCAAACAAGGGACCCTTCGCAAGAGTCATCTTCGGCTCGGGTGGCGGAAGGGGAGGTGGGGGAAGACAAAAAAACGCAGAAGCCGAGGATAGGGAGAGAGTGGTATTTAAGGTGGAGAAGGAGAGATTCACGGGGTTATCAGTAATAAGGAGATTGGTGGCAGCTGATCGCAGTGCGTGCGTGATCCTCCTGAAATATGATTCATTGCTTAATCATCATTTATGAGAAAGCGTAAACACTTGAAATACCAAATTGTGTGTGTGTGTGTGTGTGTTTAATGATTTAATTAAACCACAGGCTTGGAAAGTCATTAAAGTAAGTAAATTTATTGTGAGTGAACTATCCCTTTAAGAATTGTTGTCTTTCAAAAAGCTGGAAAAAAGAAGTGTCACAAAAAAGCCTTATCTAAAAATGGAGAAGGTTAAGTGGTTTTGCTAGTCTCCCTAATAGCGTGTGTCCTACACTTTGACTTTAGGACTACAGTATAGAATACTCATGAGGAAAAGGAGTTCTGCAGTTTAAATTGCTAAACAATAATGTTGTTTATGGGACACTACAGAGAGAGGTACCGTTTTACACATCTGAAGTTTATATAAAATCATGCTTGTTGTTCCACGGTGCTACTGCATAAAAATATCCTATTGACAGATGAAACCAGGTTGAGTTATTTAGAAAAAACACACACACACATAAACACACACAACACTGTGCCTCAAGGTCTGGACAGTTTGCTGTTTCATCAGTGGAAAAAATGAATTCCTAGCCTTATCAGGACATTTTTCAGGAGAATGTGCAGCCATCTGTTTACTGGTTAAAACTCAACAGACGTTTAAAGGTGATTTAGCAGAACAATATCCTAAAGCAGCAGTACTGTACATGCCAACAACAGAATAACATAAACAAAAAAAGTACACTTTTTAGAGTGGCCCAGTCCTGGTTTTAAGTCTTAACGAGATGTTTTGGCATGGCCTTGAGATAATGATTTACACCAGATGCCCCAATAATATTGCTTAGCTGAAACTAGTTTATTTTGAACGGTGGTGCAAAATTCTCTCTGATTGATGTCCGGGTCATTCATTAAATACTTATTTGATTATGCCAGCTGTGCTTGTCCATTTTTGTGACTATATTTAAGGATTAAGTTAGGGTTCCAGCTAGGGTGCACTTACTTTTTGTCCTGTTAGCGCAAAACATAGTTTTCACTATTCATGACAGAAACTAATATATGTGTAGAAAATGCCGTCATTAATTGATAAGGAGCTTGGTGTTTTTAATGAATTCATAGGTATTCATTGCACCAGGTACAAATTTGTAATGGAAATAGGGATTCTTTCCCTCCCATATGATTGCAACATGTAACTGTTTAGGGGGTTGTCTCTAGCCCTGCAAATAAACCCTGAACAACTCAAATTAAAACGATTGACGGTTATTAACAATTAATTAAAAGCACAAAATAATTGACAGAAAATTATCCATATGCTTGGTATTTTGACAGCCTTGGTAGCTTATGAGTATATCATAAATCATCATAAGAATGCTGACATACCCTTCAACCTTTCTTCTATTCCCACTATCATAAATCATATTCCTGTATAGATTTCTACAAAGTCTCCTGTGAATTATTATGTTTGGGCTGGTGCTTCGGGCCGAGTGCCCTGCCTCACTATGCTGCTGTGGAACTGAAAATTAATTTGCATACAGAAAATACACATAAGGATTGGTGGAACAATGCTCTGTTGCAAGATGAGATTTCAGTCTCATATCACCATATTATGCAATGATGTGGCTGCCCCTTTTTTTCCTTTTCACCATTCTTCTTAATCCCTTTGCGTGAGACTGTGAGACAATTTAAGTTTCAAGTGGCTAAACTTTCTCAGCATCGTTGTGCAAATGACATGGGTTTCTTTTGGGTTACAATAGAGAGGGATCTCACCTGTGCATTTTGTTCAAATGAAGTTCATTCACACTGGCTGGAGAGCAGGTCAATGCATGCAGTCCCATTATGTCTCTATCCAGGACAAAATTGGATGCAATTTCATGATAGCAAAAGCACTAAGCTTCTCTTTGGCACAATTCTAAACTCTCTGTTGAAAAAAGCTGTATACTGGATCAGTTGTGAAATTCACACCATTTCTTTTGTCCACGTCTTTTGAGAAGAAACATCTGGTAATATCTTCAAATTTTAGTGTTAGATAAAATACAAATGATAATAATCACTTAAACAATCAATCATAGAATAATCAATTATCTATGATTTATGTCTTTGTATTATTTTGTTACGATGTATGATATCTGTTATATTAATCAGGGGAAGATTCTGCACAGATATTGGCTGACCCCTGTAAAGTTGTTCAAAACTGGCTTGATTGAGGATTTATTAAAGTTTGCAAACAGAAAGCTTTGGATAGACATTTTGGAAGCAGTTTTTAGTTATTCTTGGCCCATTCTTATATTCTTCAATTCTATTGTCTCGTAAGCTCTGCATTTCATCTCATGTGGTGAATCCTCTGTGATTATGGAGGGCTTTATCACACCACACATCACATCACAGTGCTACACCACTTGAAAATCTGTCTCAGAAAAAAAAAAAATGAGTTGCCAGATTCTAACTGTTTTCTTTATTTTCCGAGAACATTTTCAAAACCATTCAATGTAACTATTTTACTTTAATTACAAAAAGAATAGATCTGGCCACCAGCACAGCAGAATAAACTGATGACAGGTGTCGGTCAAATTAAATGTTTAATCATTTCTTTGCCTGTATCTGTAATAAAGTGCTGGAAGGTATGATTTTAATTATGATTTGGGTGACAGAGCCAAATGTCATGCGTGTCAAAAGAAGTTTGGAGAAAATGTCATTATGAAGAATATTGTACAATGTGATTGCTTTAATCCATTATCTGTATAGAATCAAGTCATATTTTAAAGTCTGGTTCAAGGTGTTTGGCTAAGTGGTTCTTTTGTCAGTGTTTCTGCTGAAGATGGAGTGACTGCTTTTCTTCATTCCCTTTTCTTCAACATACAGTAATTACTCGTTAATTCATAATTACTATGTAATTTCATAATATGCCATATACGTTCATAATTGCTATGTGAAAGAAGATTATCTGAAATTAAATTTTGGTCGATTTTAATAGTTTTAAGTCGATTTAGGTGGATTGTTTAGTTTTAATGAAAACAACATAGAAGATTAAAGCCCAGAAAGATAGGAGAGGAGAGTTTGTTAAAGGATAGTAACACTAAAGGAGTCCAAACCTCATTTTTCAAAACCAGACCCTTTAAAAACTAAAATCTCCACAAGAATCCAGAAAGATGGCAAGCCTTCTGTTTTCTAAAAGAAATTCAAAAATTCATAAAGAATTATTTTTCTGTTAATACATTGTCTCCTGTGTTGACTGAAATATGATTTTTTTTTTTTTACATGTTTAAACATTTTTAACATTCAAAAGCATCCAAAAAAGATGACTTTTGAACCCCCGGTCATGCTTGAGATAATGTTGCCAGCTGTTTCCCTCCCAGGTGATGGCTCTGGTCATTATTCTGCCCTCACAAACAGTCTGACACAAGAGCTCATACAATAACAAACGTTTCTTGCCCTTGTCAGAGTAAATGTTACAAAATACAATAATGTTAACAGAGTAACAATATCTAACAAACAGTAGAGCAGCATCATACATCACCCAGTCTTAAATAAATCTAAACTATATTAGACTGCAATGCACATTGTGAACAAAGCTTTGTATATGATTACTGGTGCTGGCTCAGTGAAACTGATAAAGCTGGATGAGACGCTGAGGAAGAACAGATAAAGTTTAAATACTTCAGAGCTACCGAGCAAGAGAGAGAGTGTATGCATGTTAAAGCGAAAGAGTAATTGAGGAAAAAAGCTTCAGTATAAACACATCTGCTCATTTGTTAAAGATAACAAAATCTCTGATGGGCAAACCACTCTGAAACGCTCAAAGCTGAAAAGATGTTCAATAGGCATATCCACTCGTATCTAATCCTGGCCCTGCTCTTTTTCCACTGTCACTTCAAGTGCTTTACAGCTACAGGTACTTACAACTACTGTGAAACAATTTTACTTAAAGTGCCCCTATCATGGGTTATGAAAGGATCGTATTCGGTTTTGTAAGCCCCCAACAAAAGGGTCACCATGTATGTTCAAAAAACACTTTTATTGTTTTTTAACATGCATTTATTTTAACAATTAAGTTTTCCCAACCTCTTCTTTGCATGACACAAATCTGCTTCAAGTTTCGAGTTTTCCCAGGTCTGCACGTGCTATAAGTGGGCAGGTAATATGCCATCAACATAAAATGGCTTGGGATTCGTTTTAAAAACAACTTGTTTCAGTGATTCAGAGTCAACTCCTTCTTTTCAGAGATACAGTGTACTTTCAGATTTAAAACTTTGCAGGATGTTTTCATTAGCTTAGAGCTGTGTTACACCCTGCATGAAAGGGAATTTTCAAAAACCCCTAATAAGGGTACTTTAAAAAGCTTACTGTCATTAGAGGGTTTTGTCTATTCTTGATTGCATGTTTTATTGTCTAAAGCTGATTATGGGAACCAGCTTAAGACAGAAAGGACACTTTTAAGTAGCCTAATTTTATGACATTTTAGAAATCATTTTTAATACTTGAAGGATTTAAGATTTGCATATGGTTTAATTTCTGCTTTGCATACAATCCTCCAAAAATTCCAAGCAGCACATTTTCACTGTTCAATTTATTAAGGTGTAAAGTTTCTTTTTTTAAAGCTAATTTTTCTGTTTAGTTTTTAATTTCAGTCGTCTTCTATTATAGTCTGGTCTGTGTGACAATTAATCTGATCGATGTAAAGCTATCCTTTCATAGAGTATACATTAACTTTACTGGTAAATTGTCGTTAATATATGTTTGACTATTGCGTCACGTCACAACTTTTCAGCTTTTAATGCTCAATGCAGTCACTATTGTACTAAGAGATTATGTTGTAGGATAGGTAAGTAAATTTCCGTCAATCCTATTAGAAGCATCAGAATAGTTTCCAAACTTTAGTTATTACTGAAGTCAGATTAGTTTTCAGATTAGCATGAAAGATTATGACCTCTCTTTGTGTCATGTCAATGTCATGTCTCATGCAGTGTTCAAACTATACCCTGAACTTTGGGGGAACCTTTTTTTGTAATAAGAGGGGACGAGGGAGAACTGGAACTCCTCCAATGTTTATATTTTTCCTACGAATCGTTGAGTTAATGTACTAAACACGGGTGGATTTTGCATCGCAGCTGCTTACACCTTGATGCTTATGACAAGAAAAGCATGTAGTTATCTTGAATTGAATTAGGTTTAAATCACTATCATGCATGAATAAATGATAATTTTACTCATAATAATACACAAAACATGTAAAAATAACACATTGTATTTTTTGAGATTCCCCAAAATGTTCACGTTTTCAGAGGAGCCTATGTCTTGTTAAGAGGAGCTGAGCTTCCTTGTAGTTTGCAAACTGTTGTCATGTCTCTTTTCTCTTTTCATTCATCTGAGTAGTTGGTGCCAAATATACTTCTTGGAATTTAGCTGTTCTGTGACACTTTTATAGTTCTCGCTATTAACAAACCATTAACTACGACTTTTGCCTGAACTCATAAAATGATTCTTATTAGTTAGTAAAGTAGCTTTTAGGTTGAGGTATTTGGTAGGATGCGAGGTTGTAATGCATTTTATATAGTCATATGTGCTTTATAAGTACAAATGAACAATAAATATTTATAGAACTGAATAGAAAGGGCATGCTAATAGACAATAAGCAACTAATAAAATTATTAGTCATATTTAGACTGATGTATTTTAAAGGCTGGAATAAAATTAAACATTTTTACAATTATTAAATGAACACATTTGCTGAAAAAGTGTATAGTCAAATAATTTGTAATTTGTAAATGGCTAGGCCATAGAAAATAATTTTATTTTCCTTTAATTTGTAAAAACTAAAAATGTGTTTAATGTTCAATAAACAAATAACACATTTTGTACATCATAATAAAATCATTTTCCAGTGTGTTTTTTTTATGTATAAAATAATAATCCTTCAAATTTGCCATAACTTAAATAGTCCAACGCTAAAAGCATGATTTAGCAGCTTTACAGTTCAAATGACACATGTTTGTACAGCAGCATTAATACAAGTGCTTCAACAGAAATATCCGCTTCATGTGTCTGCTTTTAAACCCTCTGAAATGCTTTGCCCTTTGCTACCATTGTAAGTGCATTACTGTAAATGTGAGTTTTGTATGGTTTTAACAAAGTGAGATCTGTCAAAATGATTTTCTATGATAATTTACAGCCTGTCAGAAATGCTGTTGATAGAGGTTATTTCGTATTGTACCAGGATTCTGAGCTATTCATTTTATAAATGGCTAGATATGGACTATTCATATACTTTTTATCATATCCTATTAATCATAAAACAGAAGTATAAAAATAAGATGCTTACCTCAGCCTCTGACAATTCTTCAGCATTCCTCCCTCCCACCTCCTCCTCTATTTCTGTTCTGTCTTTTTATATATTAAACTTGTGTAATCTGTATTAAGTGCTCCAAGGGGAGAATTTAGATCCCAAGTCAAGAGTCATGCTTGGTCCTTGCATAGATAGCATTCCAAACATGTTTAACTTTATCGCCTTTAAGGGATTATGAAAATATGAGCTCGTAAATTTTCTAGATTACTGTGTAAGGGCTTGGCTATGTTATATTGTTAAATCATTAAATCATTCTGCAGGATTCAAATTTCGCCTTTAAATTTAAATCAAAACACATTACTCAGGACCATCCCTGCAGTAAAGCATAAGGGCTGCTTTACTTGCATCTTCACTTTCAGCTGGAATTTACAATTCAAGACACTGTTCCTGGTTCACGCTGCTGTCAGCATCTCATCTTGACTGCTTTTTGTCTGGGCAGAAACATGATTAAATGAACATTGTATTGATTATGGACTATGGAATCTAATCTAAACTTACTGTTCACATCATTAATGTCACACAGTTGTACCAAGAGATAAACATCTTTAAATTAAATTGTTTTGACAGTGACAAAAGATTGAGAAAATTAAAGATGTGTTACATGTAGAAGCAGAAACAAGGGATGCTTGCTCCTCAATAGAGGAGAGTATGATCAAAGGGAGACCCATTACAAGGGTGTTGCACACCACAGCAAGGATTCCATTTCCTTTGAGATCAATGGATTGATGCTGCTGCCAAAACTAACTCTTCTCATTTTGCTTCAGATAAGGAGTCAGCATGTTGTAAGGAAGGGTTACTTGTAATTGAAGTATAGAGATGTTCCGTGCCTTGAGAGGATAAACAAAGTATCAAAACTAACTTCAAGGGTTACTTTTAAAAACTTAGTCAGCAGAGACTTTAAGCTTTTACATTTTTAATGACCACTATCCAATGGCTCATGCAGCACAAGATTACCAGTGGGCATAAGTTCAGTGGGAGGCAGCATTTCTTATTCTCCTTGAGTTTTCTGTGAATTGCTGTCCACGTTGTTGTGATTGGCTGATAATACCCACCTATCTGTCTCCAAAAAAGGTCAGACTGGTGGAAATGGATGGACAGATAACACTGGACAACTCGCTCACCCAGACGTATTACTTTCAGACACGTCTAAATCAACACTAACTCGAACCTGAAAGGGTCTGTGCGTGAGCTGGTTCTTTGTGAGCACTCAGCTCCGTTAAATTAAAGGTATACACCTCAGAGCCTGTAACCTTCATGATACCTGCGGTGTTCGCAGGGAATTTAATGACTAATGGTCTGAAATTGAAGGTGACTATAAATAATAGGTAAACAGCATATGGTAGGAAGAAATACAAGTCACAGAAAATATGATTGGTATCGTTGTTGGGATTATTTTTAAGTAAGGTTTAAAGATGCATAAACGTGACGAGACTGTTCTATAAAAAATTGTTTTACAGAGACACATTTTGAGACACCTGCGGATTGTGCTGTTCCGCTCCGTCTAGCTTAATGCAAGAATGCACTTTTTATGAACAGCCCTTTACTTAGCTGAATAAAGCTGAATGGGTATAGTGGCTTCAAGGTCATAGCACTAGAAAAATGTGATTTTAAGTATATTTCATTACATATGTTAATGTACAGTCACTCTACCTTAATTATTTTAGTGTTTAAGTTCGAGCATTTGGCGAAATCTCAATGTGTCAGTTAGTAATGAGTAGAATATACAGTCTACTCTAAAGTATACGTATCTTCTTGCACATGAAAATATATATTTTAAAATTATTATAATATATACAGTAAAATCTCTGACTTTGTCCTAAAGATTTCCTTATTTTAGTATTTTTAACGAATTCAATAAAACTAACCTGACTAGCAGAACAAGAATCCTCTTTTAATCTTTGGTCATACTTATGACAAACTACCAAAAATGTTACCAGTCTGTTCACTCCAGCACTTTCCAGTTCACTTTATAATTGACAAAAGCTTAATTCTGCGGTTTAGAAAGAAGTCATTCATGCCGTTACGTCGCCCCCTTTCAATCAAGGGGTAAATCTCAAAATGCATAAACTTTTTTTAACTCAATCAGGTGTTCAAAGGGTAAAAAACAATAAGAAAGCAGAAAATATAAACAAAGAAATGTTACCTCTGGAGGAGGGCCTGAACCAAATGAAAATCCAGTGAATACCTCTACCTACCTAAAAGGGAAATACATTAACTTACATATACATAAAAGAAAATAAACTTCCCTCACTCCCTAACTGTCGGTTTAAATGAGAGAAAACATATGGGTATCCACCCTACGTTACCCAAAACTCTTAACTAGATTTAGAAATATATCTGTTGTGGGAAGGTAGATGTGATTTTGCAAGACAATGTGGAACACATGTGAGACAGATACATTGACTGCTGTTATACTATGTAAATACTGATTTCATATGGGCTTATTTATGTATCTGAGCGTGCATATGTAAGCTAGAGAAAGCACATCTGTTTTGTGTGAAATTGAAGAGAATCCACTTGCGAGAGAAGAGATTTCTCATTACAATAATGCATTCTGGCCATTCGTCATTAAAATAATGCCATAGAAACCGCATAGAAAATGAATGGAGAATATTGTGTTTTTCTGTGTGCTTGACCATTTCCATCTGCAAAGCTATCACTTGATAAGGCCTGCACATCATTTGCGGGAAAAGTAGGCTGCAAAAAATAAATTAAAAAAAACTTAAAAATGCAAAAGAATGTATGTACATTTTCTAAAAACTAGCAATAATGTCTTTTTCTCAATCATGCTCTCTCTGCCATTTTTAAAAGCCAGCAAACATGCACCAAATGGGGGAGTGGACAGCACACACAGGTGGATGATTGCAAATGATTACCATTAGCCACAGATACACATAAAGAGAGGAGGAGGAAGAAAAAGAGAATGAGAGAGAGAGCAAAAATACAAACGCCAATAACAAATAAAAACTAAACAATAAATAATAAAAACTACAGTTACAGGGGTCCTACGATGCTATTTTAAAGATCATTATTTAGTGTATTTGGTGTAACAGTATATGTTGAAATGGTTTAATGTTCAAAAAACACATGTACCATTTTAAATACTGTACATTATTGTCACTCCTCTATACCCCGCCTTTTTCATACATGTCATTTTTTTACAAACCATCCTTCCGACAAGCACAGTCTGCTCTGATTGGCCAGCTGATGCCCCTAAAGATAATCACGAGTTCAGCTTACAAAATAAATACAAAGACAAGTTATTAATTCCATTAGTAGTTTTACCGTTAGTTGAAACCCGAAAGAGGAACATAGTGGTGTGACAGACACAGTGCTCATATGTATTTGCAGTACACACAGCATCTTTCTGACATGACCGCATCAACAAAGCTGCATTACTGAAACCATGCCTTCTTTCTTTGTGTGACCAGTGGGGCTGCATTATGCAAATATTCCCACATCCTGATGTAGAGATATGGGGGCCTTTTAAGCCTTTGCAACCTTAGGGATCTAATCTATGCACTAGTAGCTTGTAACACCCCAAAAAGAAGAGAAAACTTGAGATCACATCATATGACCCATCATTAGATGTAACTCCCCCACTAATGCATTTTTGCTTTTTTTGTTGTTGTTTTTTACAAACTACACTGGATAGTGCATCTGCGACTAAGTACATTATCAATGCCTTTCTGATGCCTAATATTCAGATTGTACTGTTGTACATTTAATGCCCATCACATCAATTGTTGGTTGGGGTTACACATATACGGGAAAGTAATGTCGGTTGGTGGTTATGGTCAGTAAATACTATAAAGGACGCACTTCTACCCCCCAAATAAACTTCAGAGTGCAGATGCTCTATTGGAAACATCGGGGGGAAAAGGCTAGGAAAGACTGGATCAAATTACACACATCCTCAGATGTTTACAGATAAATGCACAGGATAACAGCATAAATAACCCAAAATGTTAAATTGTTCCTTTCAGAATGTGTAAAAAAAGAGGTTGTATCATCTTTTACAGCACAAGCAGTAGTAATAGTGACCCCAGGAGAGACTAAAGGATCGCCTGTAGATGGAGCAATTTTTGTCTCTCTTTCCACGTACGCCTTAAGCATATTCACCAGGGTTGGGGCCATTCATGAATTGAATTGAGAATGAATGGTAAATTCCAATTCACTTCCTGGAATGGAATTGGAATTGGAACTGCATGCAGCTGACAGGAAATGGAATTGGAATTGAATTGGAATTACAGGAAGTGGAATTCAATTCAGGAAGAATTCCACTGAATTCTGTTTATTGCTGAGCATTCATTTGTCATTGCATTTAAAGACATACATTTGAACTTTATTTATGTTGATTTACAAATATCAAGCAATGTAAGAAAGAGTTGATCAAATGCAAGTATAAATAAAAATGAGAACAGGACATTATGAATTAATAATTGAATTAATTCCAATTCTGTTTCCTTTAATTGTTGTTGAATTCCAATTGCATTTCCTTCTTTGAATTGGAATTGTTGAGTTAATTCCTGAATTGACCTGAATTAAAACATACATAATAAAGGTCAAACCCACGCATGCTTTATATTATCATGAAAAGGGCATTTTATATCCAAGAAACAAGCTATTAGGTTATTATTGTTTAGGATGTTAAACATGTATAGAAATATATTTATTAAAAAATTATTTGTTAACAGAGTATTAAACCAACACAGTCTCACTCCAACTCGTCACATTTTGATGCTTGGTCGAGACCTTTTTGCATCACTTTTTGAAGCTCAAGGTATCCCTTTTTAGTAATTTTTTGACGTGAAGGGTCCTCCATTGCTTTCAGTTGTTTGGATTAATTTGATGGTTTGCAGTTTGAAGGGAACATATACAGTATGAGTAGGTGGACCACAGGCACGTGGTCAGATTCACCTTTAGGAGTTAGTGCCATTTTAACTAGGGGGCTTGCATCATCAATGGCTTTGGCGAGAGGTGTCCTCTTGCAGCAAGTATGTGAAATGCAGCAGGTTGGTCCTCTCTGCACACATTTGTCAGATTTTATAGTTTGGATGTCCATGCTACTCCGGGCTCACAGGTCCTCGAGTCAGGATCCCAGAGTCAGGTCTAGACCTCTTTGATTATTTTGCGCACACGCTACACAACCCTAGGGCTCCTGACACTTTCAGTGCGGCGGAGTTGGTATTCTCGTTCCCAATTACATTTTTACGCAGCATCGAGTGTAGCTTTTGAAAGGGAACGTCTCGGGTTACTTGAATGTAACCCTGTTCCCTGAAAAAGCGGGAACGTGATGGTGCATGAAAACGCTTTTGAGAGTGCCCTTTGTTCGACCGATTGTTGAAGCATGTGTGTCAAGCACGCCAAAGTTTAGCTTATATAAGCTCGGTCAGGTGACGTCATTTCATAATGTGCAGCTGAAGGTTATAAATATGCATGAACCGGAAGGATCCTCAAGGTCAATTTTATCTATATAAAAGACATCCACATCAACACGCTTTACTAGGGAGCATACAGTAGGTGGACAACCAAAACGTATTACCGCCGTGGCGAGGCCTCGGATTTAAATTTAATAAAGTCGCGTGTTAAAGTCGTTCATGAAACTACCGCCCGGTGGCGAAAGGTTTCAAACTGACTACAATTTTGTTTTGTTAAATAGAGATAAATGTGCAAAGATAAATGTGTAGTACACAGTTGTGCCTGTCATCATGTGAATGACACTTTACACATTTGTAACTATTAATCTGTAACTTCTAAACTCATGGTAAATGTTATATTTGGAGCATACCTTAAGACGAATTTCTTTGTCATAGTACCTGCTCTTCCATGCCATCTGTTTATAAACCTATCAGTTTCTCCATTCGGCACACTGCAATATTTACAAAAAATGCAAATAAATTAATAAATAAATATATAATGTATGTCAGGCTGATATATGTGGCACAAGTTTGCATATAGAAGTATATGTCTAAAATATATTTGTCAAATAGAGTAATAATAATATGGTCTAAACATTCTTAGACTCGTAGCATTCATCATGCACTAATAATTTTATGGTCTATTATTTCGAGCATAGAAACAGCATCGTGTCCAAAGAAATGTAGAGATCATATTCAAAATATTTCACTCGATTTCAAAACACTTTAGTCAGTGTAATGACAAAGCGAAAGTAGCTTGTGGGCGTGGTCACATTAAAAAATAATTTGATCAGATTGAGAAACTCAGTATAGTGTTGGCTACTCATTACTTTCCTGTGCTATATTTTTACTTTCACTATATTTTCATAAGTAACTGTTTCATCATTGATGTCTGATTATATTTGACCGTGTCAGTGATTATCTTTATGAGTACAGTACACACAATACGCTAGCTTCTCTCTCAAACTGACCTTATGTGTGAGACGCCAAACTCTTGCTACAAAAATTATTATAATCTGTTAATTTTAAGTAAGATTTAGATGTCAGTAATACGACTGTAGCTATCTAATAATCTTCAAGCAAGGTTTATTATTTGTTAAGTAACGCTCCTCAGAAAACGGTTTGAATGTCCTTGACCGTTATAACCGTTCCTGTTTTAAAAACACGACGAGCAAAACTCATAATAACCACTAAAATATGTGTCATTTAATTCCTGGGTCAATATCACCATAGAGTGCCTTTGACAGATGAAAATTTCTTAAAAACATTGTTTAAGTTTTTCGTTAAACCACATGTTTATTCTTTTAAGAAGACTTTAAACTTCAACAAT
>JAUCMT010000134.1:14718625-14732308 GCA_032357475.1 Enteromius thamalakanensis | reverse complement strand
GTTGTTTAATTCCAATTCCATTTCCTTCTTTGAATTGGAATTGTTGAGTTCATTCCTGAATTGACCCCAACCCTGATATTCACATTGCAAACTCAATGAATAATAAAAGAATAATGTAATCAGTCTCACAAGAACAGAATCACCAACCTGCAAATTCCTTCTGACACTCTTTTTATCAAACTGCAGCTTTGTCTTCCCCTTCGCTACCTCACATGCCTAACAAAGTCTTTTTCTGAAAGAACTAGGAATGCAACAATACTATGTTTTCAAAAATACGCCTGATATGTCTGATCTTGACAATTTTAAGTATCTGTTGTCTGATTCGATACCAGGCAGTTTGAAATCCAACATCATTAACAGTGGAGTAGGACCGCATGTATTTGGTTATAAAACACTCCACCGCATTCGTTATTTTTCTGTGTTTGTCTGAATTAACACTAAGTGTCCGTTGAAACACTGAAGGCAAGGGGGGCTGTTTTGTTCTCACCTGCGCTTGACCGCTGTCAACACCCGGGTGATGACGGTATAAGGGACTTGTCATATTAGATGTATTGCCTTGAGCATACAGCACTTGCATCAAAAAAAGTTTACATACAGACATATTTTGTTGTATTTTTTACCATCAGCGGTGGTTCTATTTGCAGCTTCTGCTTTTTTTCCTCTGCTTGCCATGTTGGACTGACAGCAATACATCACGCCAACATGTGAGCAATTGTTATGTCAGCAAGATATTTGCATACTGAGATTTGATTGGACAGGGCCTCTTACATCACACGCATCCGAAGCGTATTTGGAACCATACAAAAGCGTAATTTTTATGCATTGTTTTTTTTCACCGCTAAACCACGTAGCACTGCGGTCCAAAAGTGTGCCGAACCGTGGAAGGAGAACGGTACGGTTCGATATTTTACAGAGAACCGTTGCACCCCTACTAAATATAGACAACTTCATTTTAATGAAAAATAACGAATAAAAAATATATCATAATCTATGACAAAGAATACAATTATAAACTAGATTAGTGGATAAATTGCTGGACTTAACAATAAAACAGAATAATATGCGCACACTATCAGATTTGGACAATATCGGATAACCATTCCAGTAGAAAATGCCATTATCAGAGCCAAAATCGATGCAGCTTATGCAGAAACACTCATCTTCTTTTTGACTTTGTTTAGCAAATATTTTAAGATTAACACTAAAATGTGATTAAAGTTAAGAAGGAAAAAAAAATATTTATGAGAAAGCAAAACAGGACTAGTGAGAGGGAGAAAGAAGACCAAGGTTGAGTGTAAGGAGAAGGAAATAGAAATTTAATTGGAGGTCACAACAGGAGTCTGACCCTTGAAAATCCCTTTCAGCCAATAGTAACAGACTGCAAACTGTTACTTTCACAAGCTGTGCTGTATAAACAACTTGTTTTCCTTCACCCAGGGTTCAGACAGTTGGTTCTGTGGATGGTGGGAGAGGGAAAATAACAGTAATTATGTTTGTATCAGTCTGAGAGCTGTTATTAGCCCCCCATTATTTTTTCAGTCCATTCACACCATCCAAAATTTACACATTCTCTCATAATGTCAGGGTTTTTCAACCCATGTTTGTGAAACAGTGGACAGAGCTAAGCTCAGTCATCAAATGCAAGGAAGAAAATGCCTTTCAGAATGTGTATCAATTTTGCTCATTGTTCGATGTGTGGACAAAGGCCTTGCTCTGTAGCCTGGCTTCCGTAACTATTAAGCTCATAGAAACTGAGTCTGGCAAAGCTACCTTACTATCCGCCTTCTGGGAGGCGGGCTTAACCTGCATCCATCACATCCCACTGTATACTACTGGACAAATCTACAACCAATCAGACCAGGAGAGCTCGTTTCTGATGGGTTCCCACTTTTTTGAGGAACAGAAAGGCTCTAAAACGGCAGCTTTGCCAGACTAGCTTTGCTTTCACAAAAAAATTAAATGTTTGTTATATTTTTGAAGATGTTTTGTTGCGATGACCTTAGAACCCCTAGCTTCTCTTTGGTCTAAACTAGTTGGCATATGCATATGTCTGTCAGTGAAAAGTTTTGGATAGGATTTCCCTATAATGCTAAATTACTGACTGTTTTGTTTTGTGTTTTAATGTTTTAGTAATCCATTGTTTTCTATGATTACCTTTTTATTCACCATACTGTACTGCCCTAGAGAAAGTTAGAACACCATAACACCCGTTAGCGCTGTTTGGCTTTGTTTTGAAACGCTCTAATTAAGTTACGGTACTCTGTCTTTGTTTTACCATACAATAAAGTTTGCCACGTTTAAGTTACGGTGTTGCTTCGCAATTAAATCCATATCCTACCTTTTCTTGTAACCAAATAAAATCCATCAGAGATGTTTAATCCACAACAAGCCACAAGAATTCTGAGGCATTTTTTTTATCTGCTGGCGTTCACATCAATCAAGACTTCCTTTAGGCTAGGCTATTTTTGTGAATTAATCGGTGGCTTTGAACAAATTGTGAGTCTATGATTTAATTAGCCATTCATAAATATGGCAATTGGCTTTGTTAAAAAATGACTCTATGTCCTAACAGTGACTTAGCACCACCTACTTGCGGTTTTAGTTTAACATTTAAAATGATCACTCCATTTTTAATCATCATAGCATATTTCTCTTTTGAGCCTTTTTATTTAAAAACATTATTTATTTATTTATTATACCTTAAAATGTATTCATACAGGTGAAAACAATCCATTGGAAGCGTAAAAGTTATTGCTCTTTGCCTTGGTATAATGTCTCTCTTTTTTCATACAATTCAAAGGCAGAGGATAGTAACTTAAAAATAAGGGTCAAAAAGTCAAGTTTGAGCTCAAGATTTTTTATGTAGATAAATTGCATTATTTGAACATCTAATTGATCCACAGGGCTGTAAAACATATATAGTTCTCTTTCAGTCGTTCATGTCCCTGCGTGTACGATTAACATCCAGCTGCATCTCATCGCAGCGCGAGTATAATTAGGTAGCGGATTAAGCACTTATTAGCTTTTTGCTTCGGAACCAAGCTTCCTATGAAGATGCTGCTCCTGAGGAAGACCTCCTATGTTTCCAGTGATGGTGTTAGCAGCTGTTGTCACGGCGTTGCAGCGGCGGTGGATCCAGTCGAGTGGATTGCCACAACAGTATTGCACTACTTGCTGTTGTGTGCAGGCGGCCATCACTGTGCGCGTCACCCTTTTTTTCCTAAAGAGCAAAGCTTAAGAAAACAAGACCCCCGTAGATGCCCGATCAGAGTTGTTTTTTTTGTTTTTGCAGCAAGGGTTGGAGCGAAGGCTGTCTACCTCCACCCTCAAAATCTACGTGGCTGCCAATGCTGCAAACCACGACCCTGTGGCCGGCAGGTCTGTGGGTAAGCACGACCTGGTCATCAGGTTCCTTAGGGGGGCCAGAAGGTTGAATCCTCCACGGCCCCCTAAATAACCTTCTTGGGACCTGTCTCTCATGCTAAGAGCACTACAACAGGTCCCATTTAAGCCTTTGAGCTGAAGTTTCTTTCAATGAAAACCGTGCTCCTTCTCGCATTGGCCTCCATCAAGAGGGTAGGGGACCTGCAGGCATTTTCTGTCGTCGAATCGCGTCTTGAGTTCGGGCCCGAGGATTCACAGGTAACACTGAGGCCATGGCTCGGATACATGCCCAAGGTTCCCACGACTACATTTAGTGGTGAACCTCCAAGTGCTGCCCTCAAAGGAGGCAGACCAACCTCTGCTGTTGCTTTGTCCCGTCCGAGCACTAAGATGTTATGTAGACCGGACACAAAGCTTCAGGACCTCAGACCAGCTCTTTGCCATCTCCAAGCAGAGGATGGCCCACTGGATAGTGGATGCCATCACCCTGGCTTATCAGGCACAGGGTGTGCCCTGCCCTCTCAACAAGAAGTGTAGCATCGTCCTGGGCGTAGGGACGCGGCGCCTTACTTGCAGATATTTGCAGAGCGACCCCTAACACGTTCGCGCGATTTTATAGACTTCGTGTGGAAGCAGTGTCCTCCCGTGTTCTCACCTAAAATGGCTAGTGGTACGGAGTGGCTCAGTCTCGGTTGGCTTGGCAACAAATTGAAATTCATCAAGTGAGATTCCTATCCGTTAGTCACCAACCTGACGTCTCCGTTCCCTTCTTCAGGGAATGAGGTGTTACATATGTAACCAAAACGTTTCTTATACATACTGCCATGTCATTATTCAAAAGGGTCACTCTACCTCTAATTGAAAAATGTATGAATAATCGCTTGCCCCCATGTCATTTCAAACCTGCTTTATTTATCTTTGGAACACAATTTAAGACACCCAAAACATCTTAAGTTGCGTTCCAAAGACCAACAAAGCTTTTTTCCAAAGAAGATTTTTGACTGAAAATTTAGGTCATTTGGCTCCAAAATATCAGTGGACCCCACTTTTTGTGTGAAAGTACTGTAAGTGAAATACGTCTACAACAAAACATGAGGGCAAATAATGACAGAATTGTCATTTTAGGAGGAACTGTCCCTTTAATGCACATTTCTGGTCCTATTTTGAATGACTCAGTGGTGCACACTTCAGATTAAATGGATTGTGAATGATCAGCATTGTTGAAAAACATGAAAGGAAGATGCAGTGACCAACAAAGTAGAAATGAAACAGTTGGATTCTCATTTGTTTATTCCTGTGATATCTCCAGCTGTGTTCGAAGAAAACCCTGTCCTCCTTTAGTTATTTTGAAGCCAAAAGGGAAGTACTTTTTGTGTTGTTTATCGGAGAAGCAGCCATGCTGTATGTGCTCCACACAAGCAGTTATACATTTATCTTGTTACCTATTTGTACCTGATGTACTTAGTAAATCTAAAAATCCTGGTAGGTATAGGAAAAGATGTAGTTAAGGAATATGGCTTCCAAACATCATTGGTTTTTTCTGCATTTTCTGCTTAGAAATGTGTATATTTATCTTTTTATCTCACTTTTTAAATATGCCAGTCCCTCTACATGATTACCAGTAGTTCATCCGGACTCTGTTGCTTTTTATGTGTAACATTCCATAATAACAATCAAACAATGGTCAAAGCTTTGACACGGTAGAGCCAAGAAACTAATAGAAGTGTTAAACTTTTGTAACATTAAATCATTCTATCAAGGTTTCAAGCTCTAAAGGATATTAAGAGCATCTCTAGGGCCAAGGGAGAATAGTGCCACTCTACCAGAAAATTTCTTGCCTTATCATAGCTCTCTCTCTCTTTCTCTCTCTTCATTACCCGCCCACATCATGTTTCAAGTATACAGGCCTTTTTTTGTATACCATTTTACTGTGTATTTTTTTTATTTTCGTGTTCTGCCACTAAGTGTTCAACACTTCATATAAGGTTATTTGACAGATCAGCTAACCCCTGATTTGTCAGATATATTGTTTGTAGTCTATTTTTTGTATGCGACTATCCTAACTATTATAATGTTGCTTTACTCATTCTGTTATCCTATTAGTACTTAACCTTAAGCAAATCACAATGTGTGGGCTGTGACGTCTGCTAGACAGATGCTCTCCACATGGACACATCACAAGTCTAGCTTGCCTTTTCTCCACTGGTAATGAATTCATATATTGGGGAAGGTAATGTTTGCTTTCCCAGTGTGATGAAAAATTGTGCAAGTGAATAATCTTTAGGAAATTGGCATCTTTTTTCCAACCTCTCTGAAAACAGAGATCTCAGCAGTCATCGTCATTCTTATTGCCAGGCACCATATATCTTATAGGTTTTAAACAGAGCGACTACATAACATCCATTAGGAGATGTATCTCGTACCTCTGCACATTACTGCTAATTTTAGTGTCGTAATTGAGTTCATTCTCCTCTCATCGGTCATCTTCTGGTGGTGGGTTTCATCTACCTACTCAACGGATGTGTCTCTTCATCTGTGACGAGATGAGCTACGCATTATCAAGCCCACAGAAAGGTTCACTTGGTGTCATTTGCTTTGTATCAAAAACATGTTTGGCTCCAGGTTGAGAAATGAGGAAGAAAATGTAATACTCTTCCAACTTCGTCCACCACACTTTTAACACCATTTTGGACAATTCAGTGGAAGCCGGACCAAATCCATCTGTCACCTGAACAGTTTCCATTCTTGTGCAGTGACCTTCTATAATGACCTGTCCAGCCCTTTATTCCCAACTTACTTACTGTAGCGGATCAGACTTATTTACCATTCTGATTCATACGCTCTGTTAAGTCTTAATACATTATGTCATCTATTAATAGAGACCAGTGCTTTTTACAGAATAACTGTCACAAGTGCTAACACCTTTTAAACACTCTGTTAATTATTTAAGGAAAGTTTATTGTTTATGTAAACCTTAAAAAGCAGGTCGCCTGAGGTATGATTAACCAGCCTGTTTTTCTCTCTTCCTGTGTTTTCTAGACAGCTCAGACGGTGTTGCTGGTTGTCGCTGCGTTCCTCATCTGCTGGATGCCGCACCACATTATTGCTATGTGGGTAGAATTTGGCCAGTTCCCGTTGAATGATGCCTCTTTTGTGTTTCGCATAATCTCTCACTGCCTGGCCTATGGAAACTCCTGTGTCAACCCCATTCTTTATGCCTTCCTCTCTGAAAACTTCAGAAAAGCCTGCAAGCAGGTCTTCACATGCCGTTTTTTTTACTCCCCTCCACCTGTGGAGAAAGTGGTGCGCATTCGCATGGAGAACTTCTCCATGACACATTCCACCACTAACATATGACTCGAAACATTTTAGAGATATCAACAGTGTTAAAAACATTTCTGTTGTTGTCTCTGCTTCTTACTGGACTGTCATGGATTACTTTTTAAGGTTTGACTGACAAGGACAGAAAAAATGAAGTTACCTAGAGAAGTAATAACCGATATATAATATCTCCGTCAATGTTTATTAAAGGTATTCGCCAATAAGTATTTAAATGTAAATAGTATTTGTCAGTTAAATAATTTTTTATGTTCACTGTTAGATGTATTATTGTTATTGAAAAAAAAATCACAATTTATGTACAGATTAATTTAAGTATATAATTACTATACTTGATATGTTCGAGAGAATCACTATAAAAGAGCATGACTCTGTGAAGAAACTGTGCTGTCTGAACACCTTTTAGCATAGTGTTTATGTTGTATTCGAAGAAACATTTTAAGTCTCAGTTTAAACATGCCATAAACTTTAATACGTACATGTATGCTGTAATTATATACTCTGTGACATTGGTTTACATGTATTAAGTCCAGTCTTACAGTTATGTATCTATTATAAAAAGAAAATATTATTGAATGTTGCCCCCTTTAAGAATTCAAATATTAAAAATATCTAATTCAATGAACAATAAAATGTGTCTGAGTTTTCTGGTCCTTTAAGAGCAAGTTAGAGTGGGTTCTTGTTTAAAGAGGATGTCGCGATCTTTATACCAATGCTTACGGTTAACTGTTTGACATACCGGAGATTGTCCTAAACAAAAGACCAATGGAAACTCTGTGTGTGTGCGTGTCCATCTCTCACCAGTCTGTTACTCACACTTCTCTGTGAGACACCAGGACACAAGCTCTTATAAACACTCATTCTTTTTTTTAAATCAGGAGCAAGGCAAGAGCCTCAAAGCTTAGGAAATTCCCTTGAAAAGTGCTGGATGGCTTATTTTCCAAATCAGATTCTTGTCAGGTGAATATGTTTGCATAAGATGCTACCATCACTATTTATTTAATCCTGGTGAAATACATCTCCAGGACAATGTAGCTCTTACAATAATGCGGTATAATACAAATGATTACAACACACAGTATTTTTGCAGTTTTTATCCAATTATTTGATGTGTATATTTGAACTTATCTATAAATAATGCTATATTTCCTTATAGTTTCAGCACTATAGGCCTGGTAGTGCAGCATGATAAGAGTTCACAATTTTACAGTGTCAGACTTGCAGGTAAGAAGCCTGGGTCTGGTCTAATTTGGTTATGCTAAACCATGCTTAGACAAATCATTAATAGCAAACTGAACCTGTTCAGACAATGTCAATTTGAACAGACGTCCCTTTTCCCCAGTGCTTTTCATTCAAATCACAATTTGATTTGAAGCTGCTAAATCAATAAATCACACCCTGGTCATTGATTTTATCAGTAATTCCAAACCTTTTTTCCTGTCAGTAAAATGCTTTGTTTTTTTATCAAACAATGCCAAATTGATTATAAACTATGGATGCATTTCATGATGAACAAATCCTGTCCCTGAAACATAGTTTGGATTTCTACAACTGTACATTCTTGACTCTATTCTCTATACATTTTAAAATAAATATCTAAGTTGTGAAAAAAGCTGATGGTGCCTAAATATGTATTTTTTAAACTCTTCATCCCACAAAATGATCTATGTCTGCATTTCTGATAAACTTAATATACCTTTAAGTCCAAAAGCATGTGTTGCGTTTCAAAGCCAAATCTGTGCCATAAGTCAGTAACATAATCATATTTTGTTGACCCTGGAACAACATTTTATCCCAAAATTTGACCATAAACTTACCCATGAGTAATGCCTAAACTCAAAAAAAAATGATAGATGACTGACACTGATGTACAAGCACCTAACACTGATTGTAAGCCTAAACTTCACAAAAACTATAAACTGGTTCTTCAAATCTAATTGGCTAATCACAATGTTGTTCCTGTGTCAACAAAGATGTTGACCCAGGGACACGTCGAAATCAGGTTCTGCGTCCAAATACAGTTCAAGCAAGGTGTGATTGTTTGTCTGTGCTTCATGCATTAGATGAAGCCTAGAGCTCACAAAATGGACTTAATGAACATATCCAAGTGTATAATGAGGGAGTAGTTCTGCTTTACCAGGTTGGTTTTTCTTTGAAATGAGTCCATCAGGGCAGCTCAAAGCTCCCTGTTTATGTCTTCTCTAATCAATGTTATGAAAGACCCTCTTCTCAATAACACTGCTGCAAAGTTCGAATTTATCTCATGGCAACCCTGCAGTTGTGCAGTAATAATAAACAGTTGGTAGTGCAGCATACTTTAAGCTTTAAGACCCCTCGATCACATTCACTCCTGTTAGGCAAAAGATAGCTATTACCAGCACTGAAATAACATCGACCAGTAAAACCAGGAAACTGCAACTTTGCCATTTAAATGTGTTTTGGTTATACGCCTCCTTTAAATTGCTGTTTTCTGTAATTTTTTTCTGTGATTAATTGTTTAGTGTCAAATAACTCACATAATGGTACGGCCTATGAGCCCACACTTAACGGTGGGTGGTTCGTTGCAAACATTTTCAAATTACAAAACAAAATCGAGCCACCTGCATTTGTGTTTAAGCTGTCTAACACAGAAATGTAAACAGAAGCTTCAGGCCAAAATGTTCTTAAATGTTTAGTGAAGCAATATTTAATTCCAAACCTGTTTGGCTTTCTTTCTTCTGCAGAACACAAACTGTACTCGTGCAAACAATGAACGTACTAAATAACACAGAATCTGTTTTTTATTATACAGGCAAATGATAATAACAAAAAAACAATAATTAAGAGTATCTTGTGTTCAGCACAAGCAAGAAAATCATACAGGTTTGGAACAACATGAGGGTTAGCAAAGCTGCGTCAGAAATCACAAACTATATGAAATTAGCATATCCAATATATACTATTCATAAAAGAGTCAAAAGGTGTGAATGGCAGTAATGCTGCGCTGCATCTAACACTGTAGGTTCAGAATACATAAATACTATATAGAATATTTCTAATAAGGTGACTTATTTAAAAGTACAACCATACCACAGATTATGCGATTTCAGAAGCATGATAGAATACAAATTTTTGGGTTAACTAGCCCTTTAAGATGTCTAATACAAATGTGAAAAGAAGCCTTATTCCTGATGTTCTAAATATAAGCCCTCTGAAGTTACATAACAAATATACAAAAAATTAATTCATTGCAAATCTATATTATGTTTTTATACAGAAAACCTAAGATATTATGAAGAGGTTTTTGTCCAAAGTCAAGCAGCTCCAAAATAATAAAAAGAGATTTTTTCAGAATGCGTAGACGTTTTGGGTGAACTATCTCTTTAAGATAGTTAATAAAAACATCTGAACATAAATTGTCCTTCACGTGTTTATTTTAATGTTTCAATACAACAAATACACAATAGAAATCTTATTGTTTAAGTCTAATATGTCAACCTTAATTTATAAATTTTTCTACATCTCTTTAGAGTCTGTTTCATGGCTGGTTTTCTGAATTTCTGATTCCATCCCTGGTAAAGGCATTCTCCTCCTGGCTGCTGTCTCTATTCTCTGCACAAGTTCCACATCCCACATGTGTGTAACGAAACTCAGCACCTCCCCTGCCTCGGAGCCGCCAGCTCTCCCCACCCGCCCTGCACGGTGGATGTAATCTGTGTGGGACTCAGGGAAGTCATAATTAATGATAAGTCCAACTCTCTGAGTGTCCAAACCTCTTGAAGCTATATCAGTGCAAATTAGAACATCAACATTTCCTCTTTGAAAGTTCGTAAAAGTTCCTTCTCTCATAGTCGCAGGCATCTCTCCCTGGAGCCTCAAATGACGAACACCCATTTCCTCCAGTGAGTAGCCCAGCCAGTTGACAGTGGAAGCTGAGTTACAGAACACCAAAACGCTTTTGTGCTCCATTTCGGCCTTCTTTAGGGCCTGGTGAAGCTCTAGAATCTTTTCCGCACCTTTTACCCTGAGAAACGTCTGCTTAACATGCGGCATGAGATGATGCAGCATCCGGCTTTTAACGGTCACCATGCTGGCCAGGTCAGTCACCTTACTGAGCACCTCTCCTACACCACCCGGAAACGTGGCTCCCACAATAACCAGCTGAGCTTTACGGACCAACCCAACTGTCTCAGAGAGCCTGGATGCCACCTCTGTATGTGAAATAATGTTCTCAAGCATGCCTGCAAAGCTTTTGTCAAACATAGTGTCCGCTTCATCGATGACGAGGAAGTTTAGTTCGTTCAAGTTAATGAAGCGCTTCCAGAGGGCTTTCAGCAGGGCACCAGGAGTGGCCACTAAAATATCCGGCTGACCCTGAGTGAACGCCGCTTTGATGTTTCCCACACCTTTCCCACCTCCTGCGACTTTGACCATGAGTCCAAACGGTTTGCTGATGGATCGAGCCACCGACGTCACTTGTTCAGCTAGTTCCCGTGATGGGACGATGACCACAGCGCGGATGTTTCTCTCGGAGTCTGTGAAGGGCTCTTGGCTGTCCGCTTGCAGCCTGTGGATGATAGGAAGGAGGTAAGCAAGCGTTTTTCCACTTCCTGTCTCTGCAGCACAGAGAATATTGCGTCCTTTTAGTATCTTGGGTATGGTTTGCATCTGCACTGTGGTGGGGTGAATTATATTCTGAGTGTGTAAAGTCTCAATCAGTTCTGGGCAAATATTAAAGTAATTAAATGTCTTCTGGGGGGCTGAAGCACTGTTATCACCCTTGTCCTTCTGCTTGAGGACAGATGGTGGAGCACTTTGGATGGTGTTTATTGAGAAGTAATCCCCTAACGCTTTGTTACTCTTCCATCCCTTGGATGTCAGAACGGGTTGTTCAAATTTCCCAAGTGTATAGCCAACAGACTGGTTTAGTTGCGGGTTCTTGCTCTTGATCAATAGTCTTCCAGGCTTGACTGTTGGCAGCTTGTCAAACTTCTTGCTTTGCATCTGTTTGATGTTCTCTATACGTTCTTGCATGTGTCGCGGGATGCGGATCACCACAGGCTCCGAGCCAGCGGTTGTCACTCTGCGTACACAAGCGTTAACGCGCGCGAGCTGCGAACTACAAGAAGTGTGTGTTGCCTGCGAGAGTTTAGAAAAGAGAAACGCACAGCGTCCGACCTTCACTGACAGCATTGTACACGCGAGGTACTTCCACGGTACACGCGAAGA
Source organism: Enteromius thamalakanensis (assembly GCA_032357475.1). Taxonomy (NCBI): domain Eukaryota; kingdom Metazoa; phylum Chordata; class Actinopteri; order Cypriniformes; family Cyprinidae; genus Enteromius; species Enteromius thamalakanensis. The sequence continues at coordinate 14,720,377 of JAUCMT010000134.1, read as the reverse complement.
TGAGCGGATATCCTGTGTAATACGCTTAAATCTATTCTTAAAACTTATTTAAGAATAATGTTCTCTTGTGACAAATGCGATAAAACACTGATCTCACATGCACCCATGCTTTAAGTTCGTCTGGGCGCAGAATGATGACGTTTAAAAGTCAGTGACGCCAAAATTAAAGCCCCATTGTTCAAACGTTATATTTCTGTAATATATTATTATTATTCATTAAACATGAAAAGATTTAACCTAAAACAAACGATACAGCGTTAAAAACATCGTCTAAAAAATCTAAAGTTTAGAGTTGAGAAATATTGAAGTCATAGAAACAGTTTGTAAGAGACTGTTCTTTTTCCTAGAGCAGGTAGCTACTTTCACTTTTACTGTAAATAAAGAGGGTTTTAACAATACCCTTTTATGACAGATTATGCTGTTATCTTGTTTTATTTCTATTAATTGTATATTTAGCATAGATAATTATACATTAAGATTTTCTTGGGGGAAAAAAACGAAATATATGTCATTATAATCTCATACTTAAAATTAAAATGAATGTTTTGTACAAATCTCATGTATTTTACACACTCAAAATCAAGCATTTATTATTATATATATATAACTGCTTACACACAAAATCTTTACTTGTCACATAATGTCTGAAACCTGTAATACCAAAACCACACTCCAAATTGGCAAAATCATAGACAAATCCTCTGCCTTTGACTCAGTTTTCAGTTTTATAAAGGAATTGATATTTTGGCAAAGGTGTTTGCAAATGTTTGCTTTTGAGATATGTTTGTGTTTGTGATATTTTGAATGCAGTTCTTCCTTTTGCAAGAAATGTGCAAGAGGTTTTTTTTGAATTTTGTGTGTGCAGTTCTTGGATTTGTGTTAAAAAAAAAAAAAAAGAGGCAAAGTTTTGAAAATGTGTGTAAACAGTTGATATAAACTGCAATATACAATTAATAATGAATATCAGGGAATATATTGATTTATATAATAGATAAAATATTAATAGTTTAATAGCTGATCTAGCTGAACATTAATGATATATATTTCTGCAACCAATATTTAAAGTGCAATTTCTACACAAACTATCCCACAGCTTTACCTGGGGATCTATATTCTGTATATATTTCCATTTCTGCCTTCACAAGCTTCCTTTCATCATTTCAGTGGAAGATATTTAATGATTTGAATTTACACATGAGCCTGAATGATTTAAACCTACACAAAAAGTGCTTTTATGATGGCCTGAATGAGCTTTGAAAGATTCAAACAGAGAAGCAGCAGTGCATAAATAATGTTCTTTATACTCAGACATTTCAGATTAATTTTAATAATGTGATAAAAATTGTACATAGGGGTCTGAATAGAATAGCAGTTATGACATGATTAACACAAACAGACACAACTGACATATAGAAATGTTCACCTACAATACACAATATGCACTCTTTCATTAGGGGGAAAGGAATTATTTAAAGTAAATATTTTTATCTGTCACTGGTTAGGTACCCTTTAAAAAAATACACCTTTGTATCCAGTATTGGGAGTTAGTCAACTATCCATGTGTGGTGTTGTACAGGTTTGTAAATGAATACTAAAGGACAGCTTCTAATATATCAACACAGTCTCACGAGCAATTCGTACATATTCGTACGAGGTGCCAAACTTGTGCCAATTCGTACTAATTTGTACGACCTCACTCGTACGATTTTGTACGATTTGTCTAAAACCACGTGATGGGTAGGTTTAGGGGCG
>JAUCMT010000134.1:14673075-14712282 GCA_032357475.1 Enteromius thamalakanensis | reverse complement strand
ATACTGATACAACAGATAAAATATAAATAACATTTAATAAAATAATCTATTATTGTAACTGATCAGCACACATAAAAGTTACTCTTTTTTTTATGAACCACCCACACAAAGAAATAAAAAAATCACATAAACCTCACTTAATTATATCACATAGCCATGTTTAAAAAAAATCATTCTGTAGTGTAAGATTTATTTACAAAACCCATTTAGATTTTACTTGATAAATGCAAGAGAAGTTTACTAGATTTATAGTAGTACATTTTAATTAGAATCTCATTGTGCAAAAACTTACGAGGATTTTTCTAAGTAAATGTTAATAGTTTTTTTTTTCAGTGTTTCAGCAATGTGGCAGACTTTATACTGGTTCAATTAAAGGTCCTGCAGATATACGTTTTGCTCAACCTTGATGACAGTACATGCAATTTAACACTCATCCAAAAAAAGACTCGCCTGTCTTCTTTCAGAGTAAATTGATCTTTCCGTTCTATGAAATTCCGTTAAAAAAGCGAAGAGTTTTAAACAGCACAAAAGTCTCTGCTCAAAAGTGCATTTTATATCATACGTCACAACACTAATCTCCTCTACATGACTGGCATTTAAATCTTTCATTGAGCATAGTTTTGCTCATTAAAATGTTAATCCTTGGGATAAGTTATAGCTGGTGTGAACATCCTGATGGAAATGTCTTTTATAATATACCTTAACCCATGTGGCATTTAATACAGCAAGGTTTTTTCAGTTATAACTCTGAAAAGCTTTGTCTCACACAAACAGAGACACATACAAATAAAGTTACTTTATTGCCATCTATATGGTTCCATGAAGAACCTTCCAAACATTCATGGAATCTTTCCATTTCATAAAAGGTTCTTTGTGGTGGGCAAATGTTCTTCAAACTTTTAAAATGTTCTTCATACTATTTTTTAAAGTTCTTTTTAGAACCCAAATTGGTTTTGCATCACTGTGAAAACCCCTCTTTGCAAGCTTTCTTTATTATTTTTGCACATAAACTAACTGTACTTCATTGGTTTTATGTGTGCTTGTTTGAGTTCTGTGCACTATAAATATTACTTATAATCGTTCTGGTCAAAGAGAAAGGATTTTAAAACACATAATGGCTGCATTGCATGTTTCTCTGAGTCGATATTTACATCTCTCTCTCTCTCTCTCTGTACTTTGTCGCTCCTGCTCTTTAATTCCCTCCTGATTCTTTGTCTTTATGAAGTAAACTAGGGGAGGGCTTTTAGGCATACATTGGTTACTGAATCATTATCTCTCTTCCTCTCTCTTCCTAATATCCTTAGTAAAGGGTTGTAGTCTCGTAATAAATCTGTTTACTTGTCTTGGCTCTTAAATGGTTCAATACAACCTGTGTTGGGCAACAGGGTTGGAGCTATTTTTCTATCACTGAATGATTTTTACAGGAAAGGGTCTGAACAAATCAAATTGTACATTATGTACAGAATTATTAGTGAGTAAGTAGCTCATAGAGAGAAACCACAGGGGACTGATGGGGAATTCACAGATGTACGCAGTTTATTGGAGTGATTGACGGGTCTACATAATGTTTAAGCTCCTTAAAATGTCAGATCTCTAATTTAGAAAAAGAATAATGAATAATACTCTGCAAGGTGCACTAAAAGCACTGAAAAATATAATATTTTAAAACAGACTTTGCATGCAGCTTATCATGAATATTCAGATGGCTACATCTGATGGTTACATGCTTGTGGTTTTTACAACAGATCTCTCTAAAGCATTGCTTAGATTCACAAAACACACACACACACACACTTTCTGGTAGAACACACATATTTACAGAACAGTTTTAGCTTTAAAACTACAATGTCATTTTAAACAATGCATATTACATCTATGTGAATCATTTTTACAGAACATTTTGTGAATAAAAATAATATGCACCATGAGTAAGTGCATGTTTTTGTTTTTTTTTCTGTTCCTAGCTCATGTCATTTTCCTTATGTATTGTTTTCTTTTGCCTAAACCTTCTGGTGAGAGCTATTCTTCTGCTGTTACTATAACTGGTACGGAGAACTGTACCGCTGCTTGTGAAGCCGGATTAGATGAAGCAAACTTAAAGTGAGTGTCTCTGCAAGCTTGTGACACAGTGAGCCTGCAGAAAATTGGTAAGTGGTCCTGTGAGTATTTGTGTGTATTCGTAGGCCTACCTGTTATTCTGGTGGGCACTTAAACCGGCATACACACAGACTCATGCATGGGACTTCTGTACCATCTGTACAATATAAAACCGTTACGCTTATGGAGAGTTCCCACAAGGATAGCTGCATGTGTGTGTGTGTTTGTGTGGGGAGGATTAGTATTGATCCTCTGACATCACTCCCAAATGTTGCATCGATCAGCCATCTGATTGATGTTCTGTCCATGCAGTGCAGCCCACACACTAATGACACATTAGTCACATGTTGCTAACCAACACACACATTTACACACAGATCAAACATGCAGTGTATTATTATACTATTAGAATACATTGACAGGATCCATGTCTCTCAGTGTGAATAGTTACAAATATTTATTTTTTCTTACGTTGCGACATTGTGTTCCTCTGGAAAATCTTTTTTTTTATATATATGTACTACAGATGGAATACAATCATTAAACAACACATAAATAAAAAAAATCCCTTCAAATTAAGCTTGGTTAACTTTTTCATATCCTCAGTCCATCCACTGTGCTTCTTCATTAGAACAAGTCTAAAGAAATGTAGCATTACATTATAATAATTATGACAAAATATGTGTGTAATCAACTAATGTGAAGCAAAACACTGTGTTTTTGTACAATATAAAGATGACTTATGTGGACATTTTCAGTGTCCCCTTAATTCAAAAGGCTTAATAAAACATACTAAATTGTACTTTTTTAGAAAAATCTAAAAACACACAGTTTCCTGTAAAGGTAGGTTTAGGTGTAGGAGCAGTGTAGGACAATACCACATAAAGTTTGTACAGTATAAAAACCATAACGCCTATGGAGAGTCCCCATAAATCACAAAAACCAATGTGTGTGTGATACTAGTAGGCTACTTCAAGTAAATTAGTAATCAGACCATGATGTGCCTTTTCAGGTCTTTTCACGAAGTTCGGGGTCAAAGCCAAAGACAATTATCAGCTCAATATCATAGTTTCCCTTGGGATTCTTAATTAGTTGTGCTTTTTTCCCCCTATACATTTCAGCCTAAGACATATTGCAAAGACAGCCTTGTTCTGAACCAGGTTCAGGGATGACACTACTGTTCATGTTGGAACAAAGCCAGTTGTTCAGGACAGCATGGTGTCCTCAAAAGTACATTTACATTTACAGTTTAGAAGATTCTTTCTTAAGTTACTGACTTTGAGAAATGCACATTTAGGACATATTGTTACAAGAATAGCTTACAAGTATTGCTAAAGCTAGGTCTTAAGAGTAACACAAATAATCCAAGAATCCTTCAGCATTTGTGAAAACGATGTGGATATTGTTGTGCTAGATTTGATCACTATATCTGGGTCTCTAAAATATGGACAAAACTCATGGAACATGGACAAAACTCAACATATAACACACTGCTGTTAATATTATTCAACAAGAGAACAATACATTGCGCTCACTGTGTTATATAATCAAACCATTGTGTAATATTCTGAATACCTGACTTATTAATCATTTAAATTTTCCAGGACAGAAAACATTGCATATGTTTCATGTTATGTCTACATTGCTTTATACAGGGGTGGTCCAAACTCAGTCCTGTCGAGCCGGTATCCTGCAGAGTTTTGCTCCAACTTGCCTCATGGAAGTTACCAACATTAGTAACATTAGCTGCTTCAGGTGTGTTTGACTAGGGTTGGTGCTAAACTCTGCAGGACACCAGCCCTCCAGGACCGCCCTGCTCTATACAGAGAATGGTCCAGCAGAGGGCAGCAAGCATCAGTTGAAGATACTGCTTCTAAATGTTGCAAGGAGGGTTTTTTCTTCTTCTTCTTTTTGCAAAGCTTGTTTCATCAAGGTGCTTTCAACAGGAGACATCATCCAGATTGTTTTGTTTTTTTATGTTTTGGTTTTTAAAAATCATCTGGGATTAAAAAAACAAAAAAACAAAACTGAATAGTATGTTCATAAAATATAAGCTCTTTAATAAGATATTTTAATACACTTATGCTGATTGCAAATGTACCTTATTTAAAGAGAAAGAATACATATGTGCATAATTGTGAAATATTTTCCTAAAATAATCCTAAACAGTGCAATCTTTTAAAGCAATACTGTACGTTGCACTACAGCTGGTTTTGATTTGTAAAAACCTTTGAAATCTCCATTGTTAAAATTTTCATTGTTAAAATCACCATTGTTAATATTATTTATTAATTATATTCTCCATATGAGAATAAAACAATGTGTGGAGTAATGAAACAAATCAATATTTGTCTAATAAATCTTTTTTCAGTAGGTTATTCAAAGCGAATGCACACTTTTTTTTTTCAGTGATTTCTCTGAAACAATGCGTATTTTTACATGACAAGCACAAAACACATTACCAAACACCAATCCTTGAAAAGAAAACTAGTTTTGAACCGGATTTGTGTGAGAGTAGAAAGTTCTTTCTTTCTTCTTAACTGTCTTTACGAGAACACAGTATCAAAAACCACATCGTCCCCCTCCTACACAATCCACGGATACCGTGTTCTCTATCTTCCTCCCACAAAGGTCATCAGAGACGAAGAGAAACAGGTATTCTGAATAGTAAACAATCAGTTTGGCAGGATCATTTCAAACATTGTGAGGTTGTGTGCAATTGCCCTTCGTGATCAATTACAATGGTGTTCATCTTTAAATTTTCACAATGAAATGAATCAGTCAGATGAATCACAATAGATGAATATTATGCAGCATTGTTCATTCCCATCAGCACTTACGCAATTATAAAACAACTATTTGGGTCTTTTAATTGTTCTTTTTTCTTATTTTCTCATGCAGTTTGTTAAGATGTGTGAGAATATTGCTTGTGCAGCACGATAGACAGTTCTGCAGTTTTGATTTAGTTTGGCTTAAAGTTCATGAGTACATCATAAGAAAAACACAAAGTAAGCATCACAACTTTAGTAAACGCAGTATGTGCCACTGGAACCAGCCTCTGCAAAGGATTTTGCAACTCAGCCTTCTAAAAGCTGCTATTAAACTCTATCTGCCTTTGGAGCATTCAATGAAAGTTCAGTGTTTAATGACATCTAAGTAAATAAAGACCACAGGAAACGTGAAATGTGAACATGGCTTTTTTACGCCCACATGCGTCAAAGAAAACATTCTTGTTTGGCGGTGTGAATTCCGTCACTGATATAAAGCTGCTTGGTCCACACTTTTATGTTGGTTTTTTTTTGCCATTTTGTCAGTTATTGTCTGATATTGTGTCTTTTGTTATAGATGAAACAGTGACAGCTATAATGCAAAGTAGAATAAAGTGAATTAATAGAGATGTACAGTGTGATTTAACATCATATACCTCCAACAGGGAAACTGAGGATATGTAAAAAGATCACAGTAAGTTTTAAATTTGAAGCGTGTTCATTTTTTCTTGTCTATGACACAGTGCTCTACATAAATGGATCACTTCAGTGACTCAAAAAAGGTGTCATCAAAGGATAGGTCAATTAGGAAAACAAAAACTCCATAACCTTAAGTAATCGGGTTAAGAATTTTTTCTGATAACTTGCTATAGCATAACCCCCCCCTGCAACTGTTAGACATTAAATAAGGTACAGCTACAAAGAGGATTGAATTTTGCACCCATATCATTTTCTTTGCAGGCTAAGTTCGCGCTAAGTGTTAGAAGAGGGTGAAAACACATTGAAAGTTTTTTGTGTGTATGGACATTAATATCAATGTATTTGGTTAAATTCACTCATATATAAAGATTTTGGAAAGTTCACAAATTGTGTTAAATATAGTGTACATGAGTACTGAAATTAATTTTCATTAACAAAACCCAAACTTAGCCTAGTTGGTTTTAAATAACAAAATGTAAATGTGGAAATAAACAATGGTTTTAAATGATTTTAAGAAATGTAAAACCAAGTGGTCATGGTGTAAAAAAAAAAATTCATCAATATTTAGAAAAACGATCAAACTAATTTGACACTGCTAGTTGACACTTGAATAATCTAATTTGGAATAATTTTGTAATATCAATATTGTAATTTATAAAGAAACAAATTGTATTAGCTAAATTAGAAATTTGCAAACCAGAATAATGTTTCACTATAACTAGACTATGGAGCAAAAGTATGGTTTATATAGTTCAACACATCCAATGGAGTCCAATGGTCTGAGACAACAAAAATCTGGTATTCAAAATGTAATTTAATCCTGGAAATAAACAAAGATATGCCATTTAAATCTATGTTTAACGTAATAAACATTTTTTTATGACATAACCTAAAAATGTATTTAAATCACAATATTAATTGTTTATTATACTTATACCTTATACTTAACCTAGTTAAATCATATATCTCACAGTTTATATTAATGTAATATAGTTTATCGCATTCAAAATAAAATGCCCTGAAATACGAGAACAGCTGGTTCAACTCCAGCTAACTACAGCTGACAGGAACTACAAGACCCATAAGCCCACTAAGGGCTAGGTTGTGTATGTGTGTAAACGTGCGTGCGTGAGTGATTGAGTGCGCGCGCGCGCTTGTGTTGTCTGCCGACTCGCCTGACGTCATCGCTGGAACTGCCCTGTCACGCGCTGTTAGTAAAAGTTGGGATAGGAGCTCGAGACGGAGAGCAGCAGCGAAATTACGGACGAACTCGATCAACGGTCGCGCTGACGCACAACGCTCACCCCCTCCACCCCGTGGGCAAAAAGTTCAAGCGGCCGCGAGATCGCTGAAGCTCCGCAGAAGGTCGAAGAGTTTGGATTATTCTGAGGGAGAATCAGTAATATTTCTCCCCGGCTTTAGAGAAGTGCAGCGCGGAGGAAAAGTTTAAAAGTTTTGCCTTTATTAGTAGTCAATGTAGTGAGTTTATTAAAGAGCCGGCGTACTTATACGGGTGAGCCCGAGCTGTCAAACCCGATGACTACTGCAAACTGCCCCGGGAATGAAGAGCTGGACTTCAGATTGATCTTTGGGGAAGACGGGCAGCAGCCGCCGCTAGGCCCCTCAGGTCAGTGTCTCTGCTTCGGGATACTCTCGTACACTGCTTCGGTAACGTTATAGATGAACTCATAAATCATGCATCGAAAAAGTGAGGAGGTCGATCAGCTACACAGCACATGGAAAAAGTTTCAACCCTTAAGTTTCCACTAATGCTGAACTTGCGCTGTTTCATTTCTTCATTTTACGCTTATTTACATCAGTAAGTTACATCAACAGTAGCTAGTTCTGTCACCGAGTTTGCAGGTGATACAATTGTTTTACACGCACGAATATATAAATAAGTCATTACCATAGTTAAGAGAGAGGTGTCTTTTTTTTTTTCCTTAACAGTGCTTACATATTTTGGAGCACATTTTAACTTTTTAGTTTGGATAAGATTCAAAATCCAAAATATAAACATGCTTGGTGTGTAGTTCGTCAGACATTTCCCTAATGTCAGAAAATGCATATTCTTGCTTATGTCATTAACATCATTTAGATAGGTTTCAATTAGCATGCCAGTCTCGTTACAAGATCAGACCTAAGTGCTGCTGAGTGGTACTAGAGTGGTACTTTTACTAAATATGCCCTTATTGTACCACACAGAAGTTTTAAATCTCAGTACCTTAAGTGTCTTCACTTTACGTGTAATAATGCCGTGATGGTTATTTTCTAATCACTTCTTTTGTTGAAGCCCTCAGCTTTTTGATACAAGTTTGTCATGTCAGATGTATAACCAGCAGTGGAGATTGTCCAGTGTGCGACCACCATACATGGTCTATGTGTGTGTGTTTGGGTAATTGCCTAATGAAAAAACGCGACACTATCAGCCCCTTTCAGTGTGCTCGAGTGTGTCCTGAAGTTAAGAGATTTGGGTATAGTGAAAGCAGAATGCCCGTGTGTGGGTGGACCCCAGTGTGTTTTTGTTTAAGTTTTGCATGGTTTTTTCAAAGTATTGCATGATCAGTAAATTGCATATGGAGATTGCATACATTGCCTAGGCAAACGAGGACTAAGCATTTTGTGTCATATTTTTAAAGAATGACCACCCTATTTTGCATATTATGTAAAATACTGTACCATTGTGTTTTTAGTGTAATTAAGGAGGCTTTGCTACAGAAATCAGATATTTTACATCAGACATGACCGCCTGATGGTCTGTGTTCATACGCAGAGAAAAGGGGAAAACCTTTAATTTGAGACAGACGTTTGGAGGATGTATTTGGACTAAATGTTGGAAATGAAAGAAACTCTGTGTGCAAGTGATTTTCAGTCTATTACACTGTATAATTTGGACCTTATGTAGGATTTGTAAACACATACGCAGGTGTTATGAGTAACATAATTATGATTTACAATTGGTAGTGTGTATGTATGTTTTTTTTTTAAGCTACCGTATTCAGTTCAGTTAAAAAATGTTAACTTGTTAAATAAAAAGTTTTTCAGTAACGTAAATATATCCAGCCGTTATATATCCGTTGTTTTGCATAGTTAACAGCTATTGACTAGAAAAAATATTATAGTTAAATGTAATAGAAAATGTAACTTTTTTTGTCAGTTTTGCATACTAATAAAAAAAATATATTTATAAAGGTAAATAGAAATTTATTAGTTTTTAGTTGTTGGAACAGGTTTTGTTCCAATTGATGTAGGTATCCGTTCATGTATGTCAAGAAGTCATCAGGATTTTAATGCAGCTAAAGGGCAGGGCTGTTTTTACTATACACACTTATTAATGTTTTCTGTGCCTCTGGCTGTTGTTAGAAAAAGATAACCCATCGGTTTTTGTCCTGTATTTAATAATAAAGCTGGGACCGTTCGAATTAGATCAGGAGTTTTTTAGTTTAGGTTGCTCTGTTTTTTTTAACTAACTAATTTTAATTACCAGAAACTTCCTAAAACTACATGAGAACTTTCTCAGAACTCCAGGCATGATATTATGGCCACTAAAATGCTGATCAGTGTAGACATTCGCATCTTTATGGGTCAAGCAGTAATTCATATGTTTATGCAGATTTGTTATAAAAAAAAATATTGAGGGTTTATGACCTTACATGCCCATTTTGTAGAGTAATTACGGTAATTCTCCCAAAATGCAGTTAGAGACAGAGAGGAAAAAGAAACTACAAACGGATGTAAAAATGAATAAAACAACAAAGATGAGAATACGGTTCTGAGTATACGTGATTTTTACGGGAGTTCTGACAAGCAGGAGGTGCGTTTAGCCTTAGACACAGTTTTAGTGCACATGCATGTTTTCACTCTGTCAGTCCCTTTTTAGCACTAGTCTGTAAAAAAAAAAAGATTTGTCGTTGCTTATATTGCTGTTATTGCAATTATTACGCCATCAACACATTTATCAGGCCCTACACATCATTCAACCCTGTTACTCAAGTTACTATCAGAAAACTGATCATACGCTAAATATTCAGTAATCAAAAGATGATACTTTGGTTTTAGTCTAATTAGGTTCCAATAATCCCAAATAGCAAAGAGAAATAAAAAATGCATGTAAGAAAACAGTTAAGAGGATAATCTAACCCTTAGTCCCAAACTAACTTAATTTATAAAGTACCATTTGTGCAAACCTTATACCCTTTTTTTCTGCCCCATTTATTTTCCAATTAAATAAATTATATAATTCAATGTCTATTTATATTATTTTTATTTAATATTTTGTAAGTTTTATTGCTAAAATGACAGTTGTCAAACATTTTCCAAATTCAGAACTTTTTTGAATACAGAATTTGAGATCCAATTTTATCACTGTCTGTGGAAAGTTGCAACAACTTTCATCAGTATACAATTTTATGTATTTATTTTATGTATTCTTTTTTTTTTAATTGTTATATATAAATAAAGTTATATTTTTTAACCAAGTTTTTTAGTTTTCTGTATATTGAGAACCATAGCTCTCTATGGTTTTTAGTCCACAGTGAAATCACACAGGAGGACTGTGAGCTCGTTTGGTTAATCTGTGAATATTTGCATAGTGACTATAATCACCTTGAATGACCCACCCCAGATGAACTTTAAGTACAAGTGAGTCAACTTTCAATGTGACTGTTTTTCTGTAAAGAAACATATAAAAAAAAAGAAGAAACCAATATGTAATTAATATTTATTTAATTTAAATAAGTGCACTCAAAAAAAAGTTTAATAATTAAGTCATTTATGGTTGTTTTTAGCATTTTTTCCCCGGTTAAAAAAGAAAAGCAAGACTACATTACGTTTTTATTGTTGATGACTAAATGGCATATTTTTACAAGTTCTTGTACTGAATACAAACCATCTATTGATGTGATTATCAGTCTATTGATTTATCGGTTGATTATTGGTAAATCTCTGATTGGAGATAATCATAAAGTTTTAGAACACACATAAAAACATGAGAGTTGCCTGTTGCTAATTGTGTAATTCTTTCTCAAATTATTCATCTGAAATATGTAAATAATATTGCAATACACTAAAATGTAATACTAGTACTAATATTTCATTCCCCTTGTTTGTAAGGCTATGGTTGAGTGTGCCATGAAAGTGGCCTCTTCCAATGTAGAGGTGGCAGTAGTAGGGGCAGAAGGTGCTCTCTCAGGGCTGGGTAAAGTCAGATAGTGCGGAACTGTCTGGCGTCGTGCCCAGGCACAGCATGTGGTCTTCAGATGGCAGTGGAATTCAAGGGGAGGGGCACAAGACCCTCCTGCCTAGACAGAAACAGGAAAGAGGCTTCAGTCTTTCTCTTTACTTTCTCTGGCTCTTCATCTTTTCCATCAGCAGTTGGCTTTAAATGCCATGTGGAAGTGTAGTGTTTGTTGTTTTTATGGCAAACCTTTGCATCCATCTTTCTACAGTCTTCAGGCTCTGAAAAACCAGGTCATCAGTGCACAAACACCAGTCTGGAGGTAGTTTATGAGTGGGTAGCAAAATGTCTGTGAAAAAAAAAAAAAAAATCAGGGCGTGCAGTGTTTAGCGTCTGTGCTAGCATGCATCTGCTCATCTGGCTGGCTGGCTGGCTGTCTCGGTCGTGGGAAAGACTGAAATTACATCGCTCTCAGGGTGGGTTATTTTAAGCCACAGCAAAAGTGGCAGAGGGCAGACTGCAGGTTCGCTAGTCCCGTCAGAGGAGAACTCCCCGTTAGGCCAGCAAGTGCCACCGGACAAATCGCCGCACCTTTGAGCCTCGCACCGCCTCACGCTGTGTGTGCCGAACAGCAGAGAAGTGTTCAAATGCTGTGCGCTACGTCCCCAGGTGAGGCCTCAGACGCAGACTCAGGTGTAGTCTTGACGCTTCTTGGTCAGGGGACAAGCAATAGGGGGTAGTTTAGCCCAGGCAGCTTTATTTAGATCACAACTGCATAACTGTAAGCCGCTAGTGTGGTGGGATGTTACCAGGACTGCTCTCGCCACATTAAAATGGCTTTAGACCTTGAGTGGAAAAAAATGAATTCATAAATTGTTGTTGCTGAGCATTGACTAGATACTAAGGTTTAGGGTTTTGTGTCTAAACCTTGACTTAAGTGTTAATCATCAGTGCATAACTCCTCTCGCACCATTTGTGCTACATACTTCAGTGGCTTCAGTGGTTAAGAAGAGGTTTGCCAATACTTTTCTGTACTATTGGGTTAAAATTTTTTGTCAAATAATAAAAAAGAAAGAAGAAATGCTGTAGAGGAGCTGTGCCATATGCAGGCTTATTCTGAGAGCCATTCACACCAAGGGCATAATACCTCATGTGTTGAGTATAACTATAAAGTTTCTATATTCTGTAAGTATAGGTATACTGTACAACAACTTTGTAAACTCATTAAATTCACTTTCCAATGTATTTTTCCTGCTGTCCAGCAGCGATATAAATAAATAAATAAATAAAACAATGACTGCCAATCAGCATTCAGCCTATTTTAACAAGCTAGAGCATTGAAAGGGGCGTCCAGCAACTGCTGCGCATTTAGAGAATGTTATTGTCAACTCTGGTGTGGGCGCTAATACCGTTAACGTGATAGTTATCACCATAGTCATGCTTCGTGGTGTGAACAAGTTAAGTATTCTGTAAAAGCTTTCATTAGTGTGAATGTTATCTGCTCAAGCATGCTGGGCATTATTTGTGTTAATGAAGTGATTTCTTCATTTTTTTAATCTAAATATTCATATGAGATTCTGCCCAGGGTGAATCAGGTGCTGACTCATTTTTGCTTGAGTTTAACATGCAACATAAAGGTGCGAATGATCTGCTTCCAGGCGATCCATCGCAGATGAACCATGGAGATATTCTGGATGTTGTAGAAAGTGTCTATGGAAGTGTCTTAATCTAGCAGTTTTAGTTTTAAAACAAATTTGGATCTTCAGTTGTTCAAGGAGGTTGTGTGTGTGGCTATATTTGTCAGCAGGTGAACTTCAACAGCCATGTCCGCTTGAATCTGCTGGGTTAAATGTAAAGTTAAGTTCATTTAAAAATGGTTTTGGTTACCATTGACTTCCATTGTAGAAACAAGTCCAACATCAGAGTGAGTAAAAGCTGACAGAATTGAAATTTTTGGGTGAACCTTCAGATTTAATGGCTGAGATAAAATTATGTAATTGGCAATAGGTAAGATGATATCTAAAGGCCAATGAGCTTCTCATCTTTAATTCTTTTTTTTATACGCAAAAATGCTTTCTCTTCTGAATATTTTCCTCTGTAAAAGCAAAGGCTGACTGCAGGGTACTGATCGTTGTCTGTGGTGGTTACATTCATGTGGCGTTACTGTTCTTATTTTGGCGAGCTTCATGTTGATTTGCTGCCAGACGCGGTGTTGTAATACATGAGGGTGAATCAGGTTTACATGCATTCATGGCACTTGACACTAATGGTCAGGGACATCAACATTACAAGCTTGTGTCCCACAAGTTGTTTCTGGAGCTTTGTTTGGTGCCATTTAACTGTTAGCTTAGCTCCAGCGAGATGATCATGTACCGGTGAAGCACCGGGACTCACTGAGCTGCAGAGGTGTGTTTTCTTGTTACAGGCACACTGTGTGAGAGAGGGTCTGTAATGCGGTGGGTGGGAGGGGCTTGTTTCCTGGGGTGAGGCATGAGCAGATATGTGTGGCATTTGTCTAGTTTAAATTTAGTGTAACTGAAACCAGCAACATTCATAGGATGCTAATGCAAGGGAAGGTTTCTGAAGTCTCAGAGTTTGGCATTAGTAAGCGATAGAGAGATGGGAGGGAGTTGGAGGAGACACAGGTGCTAGCTGATTTTACATTTCAAATGGGATGTGTCGTTGGTGCACCTTTGGCGATGTCCTTTAGAGGGTTTTTTTTTTAACCGTAGATAAGGTGACTTCTTACTGTTAAAGTATACAACTGTCTTTAAGGTCAAATAGTTTTTTTCTTTATTGATTGTTTTAGAAATAAATTACTACTTTTATTTAGCTTGGATGCATTATTTGATTTAAAAGTAACAGTAAAGACTGTTACAAAAGATTTGTATTTTGAATAAATGTGGTTTTGTGAACTTTCTAATCATCAAAAAAATCCTGAAAACAAATATATTTGTTTACACAAAAATATCCTTTCATCAGAGATTTACATCACTATTAAAGCTGAATAAAAAAAGCTTTCCATTTATGTATGGTTTGTTACGATAGGATAATATTTGGCTGAAATGCAACTATTTTGGAAATCTTGAATCTGAAGTGCAAAAAAAAAATTTTTGCTTTTCAAGTTATCCAAATAAAGGTTTTAGCAATTACTTTTTAGTTTATTTGGGGTTGGGAATTTACATAATATCTTAAATGAACATGATCTTTAATTAATATCCTAAAGATTTTGGGCATACAAAATAGAGCTGCACAATTGATCGTTAAAAGATCGCGATCTCGACTCGACCCCCCACACGATCTTAATCCAGTATTTAAGCCCCGTTCACACTAGCAGCGACTTCTAGCCGCGTTTTACATTGAATTTCTTGTCTTATTTAACTGCTATTTTACTGCTGTTTGATAACCTATTTTCAGGGGTAAATATTTAAAATGAAAAAAATAAAAAACACGTAATCGTAAGAGAAACGTGATCTTTATTCTTATCAAAAAAATCGTGATTCTCATTTTATCCAGAATCGTGCAGCTCTAATACAAAAAAATAATAATAAATTTCGCTACAGGTATCTTCTGTGGTACTTATGACTACTTTTATGGTCCAGGGTCACAAATAAAATACTTTAAAATGCTGTTTTAAATACTTTAAAAAACTATTAACATTTATAGTTGCTGAATTTCATGTAGTAATAAATGACTTAACAGCTCTTTAAAAAATGATGTTCAGACAGAACAATTTACAATAACTTTTTTGCTTTTTTTTTGCATTTCATTTGGTATTAACAATTTACAAAAACACAGGCCTCATTTTACTTTTGCAGTTGGTTACACAACCATTTTTATAGCAAATTGCATCAACATAATTTTCAGTCCGAGGCAGCTCTCAACACTCTGGATATGATTAGGAAGCATTCGCACAGGACTCATTTTAATAGTGTTTTTGTTTTCCAAAAGAAGTATTTTGAAAGAGTACTCGAGTGTTGTTTATCTTTGGAGTATTCAAATTTATACTCAATGATCTGTGTCCACACACGGGGAAACCTGGGTTTAGATTGTTTGATCTTCAGTCTTTCTTTATACTTGTTTGTTGCTTGTACCTAAGGTCCCTATTACTCCTCCGAGTCACTGCTTTACTTCCTTCCCCTTCTTTTGGTCCCTAAGGTACAGTTATACAATTTACCCTCGGGCCGTTGTGTAATTAAAAGTGTGTCTGACAGCTGGATAGTCGCGTGTGCGCTTGGTTGTGGCATATCGCAGATGAGGCTCTGAGACTTTCGTAGGCTTAGATGATGACAGTATTTTGATTCACCACAGAAATTGTGCTTTCATTCATGTAAATTTCTTCCTTTACTTAAAAGATATTGTTTAGGTCAGAAAATGTAACTTGAGCTTAGTAATGCGGAAAGTAAAATCTAATTGGCACCCTGCTTTGCAGCGCTATTTCTCAGTTTCTCTTTCTCTTTTTTTTTTTTTTTTTTTTTGGGCTGTAGTGAAACCAAACATAATGATCTAAATATTCCGGGTTGAGGTAATGATGCTAAGGTTGTCCTGTAGTGTCTGTAAGCTAAATCAAAGTCCTTTGATTTCTTTTGCTCTGTTGACTGCTTTGATCTCAGTTGAATTACAGTTTGAACAGGTAAAAAGCTGTGATTGGGATTCATAGGGAGAGGCATGACGCATTTTTTGTACTTTTGGGAATCGTAAGCTGCAACTGACCAAGCATAAGATCTGAAACTAACTCTGTTGCTTTGGCTTTTTCAGCAGTGATTGAGAAGGTTGGGACTAAATGAACCTGAGGCGTTCCCTCTGCCGACTGAGCTTTGTTTATCCTGTAATGTTATCACAGCATGAGATGGTTTAATTAGGGAGCTTTATTTAGAAAGCAAACATACGTTAATGTTGGCTTAGGCTGCCATCACCTAGCACAGCGGACATCCGCAGCTTGTTGGTGATGTAACTGGCTGCGGTACTGGGGCCACAGCAGTGACTCGCCTGCATGGGAGAAAATTTGATAAAAGCTGCAAATTAAGACCGAGACATAGTGCATGTTGCTAAAACTGATTTTTCTTTAGTGTAACGTCTAAAAAATGATATGGCTTTCATTCTGTTCAGTTTCTATTGGCTATCAATATGCAATTCCATTTTGAAGACCAACCATTAATAAAGGTTGACAGGTTTCAGGTTAAATGAAGAAATTGCTTAATAATATAAGTACATGACATTTATTATTATCGATCTATTCAGATGATCTTTTTGAAACCATAACATAGATACCATCTCAATAAAAAGCTTTTGCATTCATGCAATATGTGCAGTGTGCAATGAAATTTCATCTCTACAGAGAGATTTTGTCAAGGTGGTCAATGGTTTAGCCTAGTTGTATTATAAGAGAACCTAAATGCTTTTGAGTATAGAATTTCATGCATTAAAAGATGTCCCTATATTGTTTCTAGAGACAATATAACAGAAATAAATAAAACAGAATTTGCCCTATTGCGTTTAAATCTTACCTGATATCATATTTTTTGAAACATGTAAAGTGATTCATCAGTCCCATGACTGCTACAATACAGCGTGCGCTTGCTTCTTGGAAGAATGAGTTGTCATCTTTTTTCACTTCCTAAAGCAACGGTATAGTTTGTGCAAAAACTATTCGCTACTCTAGAAAGTTTACAATAATATGGGACCTATTTATAGAGCGTACTCATTCTACAAAAATCGAGTGTAGGGCTTCAGCTAAAGAAATAAATATATGTAAGATAAATAAACAGATAAAAAAAGGGCCACAAACAAACCAGTTCACAAAAACTGTCTGGAGTGACAGTCTAGTGCAGTGTCTTTGATTTGTCTCTCTGACAATCTAGGCTAATGTTTTGTCCTGCTATGCTGCTGCTTGTAGGAAAAAAATTGCTTGTTGCTGGAAAAGCTGAATTATTTTAAAAGTAGCAAAGCTGTGCTACTGGAAATATATTTAATAGGAAATATTTAATAAAAACTTTCATTGTGTGTGTCAATGCAAAATCCCAGCTGACCTCTTTCAACTCAGTCTGATCGACTGAGAGCATCCATCATTGACTAATGAGACACACATATGCCCTCACACTCATATGCCAGCTTAGACAAAGGCAAAAACAAACACACACACTCATGCTGTATGCCCAGCACGAGTGTGTGTGTGTGTGTGCTCTCTTTGTGTTCTTAATTGGATACAGTTGTGTGCTACAGAGATGTTGGTTCTACAGGTGTGGGCTGCTCTGCGCGGCTTGCGTCAGAGCCTCAGTGTTTAGAAGTGACGGCACTCTGCCAGCAGTTCTTAGAAACAGGCAGGCAGTGTTAGGAGGCAGCTCGCTTGATCAAGAGAAAGCACTTATTTCAAGTCTTCATCATTCAATTTCTGATTTAAAATAAGCCGTTTATATCTTGAATTATTTTTTTTGTATAAGAAAGACAGTTACGTGTTTGATCTGTAAGAAAAACCTTTCTACGTAGGGCACTCCAGGTTCGGTTACACCCATCGCTACAGATGATCCGCACACACAAGAACCCAGGTCAAGATGTTGTGTAAGCAATTCGGGAATTGACCCTCTTTGAGGCATGTACGTAGACATCTTATAGCCTGGAATTCACAAAGGTTGTTGGAACAGCAGGTAAAATCCGAGTTAACAATTTCATGTGAGAGCCAGGGGTCACAATGCACTTTTGACATTTTCATGAAGACCTAAAGCTCAGTTCTTGAGTTTTTAAATGCTTTTCACGAAGCATCAGCAAAGCAAATGACTCAGGAGAGAACCTGGGGAAAGCAAAACAACATGTGCAAGTAGGAAAATGATGTGACGCAAGACTTAAAAATGGAGCCAAAATGGAAAATCGAAGAAAGCAGGATGTTTTAATGTTTTCCTATGCTAGATTCTAACTAATCTAAACTGTATACACACCTGAAGAGAGTATGTGCATAAGCTTTTGTAGATAAGTGCAATTCTCAACCAATTGTACATTGAAGTGACAGCATGGATGATTACAGTTTGATATTGATTCATCTATCGCATGGACAAGGTATCTGTTAATGTTCATAAGATCATTTGCCTCCATCTTTTATTAGTGGTGAACAAATTCAAACAGTTGCATCGTGACAGGTGCGTTAGAATAAGTACCGTTCTACCTTCACAGCAAGCATAGATGTTTAGAGAGGTCCATGCTTCATCTGTGCCTAATTGAATTATGTGGACGTCATTACTAGTGGAGCAAAGGGCTTTTTCATAAATTTTACTTCCTGTTGGCAGTTCCCATCCTGTATGCATTCAGGGAATCATAGCAATTAAACTGTTTGTGTGTTTGCGTACTGACACCACTTCCATCGCAATCCTCATCTGATATTACATGCACACAAACACACAGACACACTGCACCAGGTAGGGCTGGTTGGTCTCACCTCTGGGTGACTTTACTGGCGAAAGCCCGTGTATTAGTAGTGTGCGCAAGGCATTGAGTGCTTCTCAGTGCACTACAGCGATTTCCCACTATTATTAGCTTAGGAACAGCAAAGCCTCTTAGGGCTCTTTATTTAACCAGATAGTCAGTCTGATGTGGAACTGAACAGCGTCTGATAGAAGCAGGCAGACGCTGGGACTCGTCTCCTCATACTGCATAAGATCAGTTGTACTCTCCTTGCCATAGTTTATTGCTGACCCAGGTTCTGTGAGACCGCTCTGAGGGGGTTTGGAGCTGGATGAAAGGTTTCTATGAACCTCAAGCAACTGTCACATCGTTCAAGTGGTGAATTAGAGTTGCTGTCTTAACTAAACTGCATGCCATATTAGTCACAAAACTATACTTTAGCAGTTTCCCTCATTTCCTTCCAGCAGATGTTCTGGTTTGATCTGGGTCAGGTTTTTTCTCGCAGACATAAGGTAGCAGAAACTAATTGTGCGTGTGTGTGTGCCACATGTTTGTACTGCACACAACAGTACCATTCAGTACCATTATTTTTATTGTTTAATTAAATCTTTTTAATCAGATAAATAAATTACTGAAAAGGAACAGTATATTACAAAAGCTAAAAATTAAGCTTTGCCATAAAAGGAATAAATTAAAAATGCAATAAAATAGGAAACCGTTTTTAAAAATGCATTATTTTACAGGATTTTTGTGTGTTTGAGTAAACATGTGTTTGGCACTTGAACAGTAATATCGGTTTGGGAACTAATTGAAACGTTCTTTGTGCCAATTTTTATTTATAAGGGCAGTGAAACCAAGGACAAGAAATTTATACAAAGCTGGATTGGAATTTGCACAGCTGTCACGGGCACCACGGTGTCATGGTATTCATTAGCATTTTAATTTCAGCAATTCTGACTCTGAGTCTACTTATTGATTTCGATTTTTGGGGTTTTTTTGTTTTTTTTTTAAGGAAAAAATTTGATTTGTGAAACAAGTTTTGGTTCAAACAGGAACCAATGAAAACCAAATTGGTGCATTCAGTGACTGAATTTCTGAAAACCAAATAAAAATTAACTTCTATATATAAAGATGATAATGTGTTTCAAGCATCTCTTTAGATGCCCAACCTTAAACCAGACTTAAAAGTATCAATCTGTTTTTTCTCTGCTCCCAATGCTCACAGCACTCTCTCTTTCAATTTTTTTTTTCTCCTTTATTTTATCCCCCATCATTGTATTTATTCATGGCGCTATGCAAATGAACTCGCAGTCGGCATTTGGTGGATTAATCAAAGCCTCTTCTTCTTCATGAATGAAGTTCAGCATGAAATTGTGGATAAAAAAACGTAGGGTTTTCCTTTGCCGATTAACTCTAGGGTTCAAAGATCTCATATCTTTTCTATGGAGAATCAAATAAGTATACTGCAGCATCTTTGTAGTATATCACTGCATTGTGTGTGTCAGATTGATAGAGTTAACTCCCAGAGGTCTGTTTCCCTTGGGGTCAGAGTTCACAGTTGGATTGACATGTTGAGTCTTGTGAGACACGTACTGTAAGTTTGTCCTCCTTCCTGTCTGTCAGGCTCTGTCGTCACAAATAGGCATGTCTTATGACAGGGAGTGTGTAGAGCAACTATAAATAAGTCAATCAGATGGAGGGGGAAGGAGAAGAGTAAAAATAGAGAGATGAGAAATGGGGTAGAGAAACATAAATGAACGAAAATTTTAAATGGGGAAAAAAATGACACCCAGTGTTCATACAAAAGAGAATAAGTGAGAGAAAGGCCATGACTTCATTTACATGCATTAATTTAGCTGCTGCTTTCATCCTAAGCAGCACACCAGAGGGGAAACAAGATGCTATTCAACAAGACTTGTGAAATCCTAATGCTGGTTTTCTGGATGCAGCTTGTAGAAACACATCTCACTGGCTGCTCACTGCTGTCTGGCCCTGTCAGGCTCCCTCTGCCCAGTCACTGGAAGCTCATCAATAACCTTTAATAGACCACAGGCACAATATGCTCTGTGGGTGTATGTCTGTACAGTATTAGTGCATAATAGCCATCTGTGTGTGTGTGCGAGCTGGCGTTATTAATAGGGTCGGTCTCTATGTGGTGACAGGCTAAAGCACGCGCCTGTGTGCAAATTTGTTTCCCGTGTGTCTTTTGCGCACGTCCTGAGATAGATGACATGTGCACGGGTTATTCCTCTCTGGATTTGAGCCCATCTGTCGCCCCACCCGAAATTCTCACCATTGACTAACCCAAACTCTGTCTCATTATATCTGCTTTTGAATGGATCTGACTCTATGGATCTTGCTCTCTCAATCTAACTCTCTCTCTATCTCTCACCCCTACCGTCCCCTTGCGCTGATACTGAGATATCAGTACTGTTTGTGCTATTATGCTCTTATTGTTAACCTGTTGCTAGTGTAGCGTCTGCAGATTCCCCAGTGGCTTGTTTGCAGCTAGCCCGAGTCTTTCCTTTTCAAGGCTATCAGAACAGCAGTCCAATAAAGGAGAGAGAGAGGGGAGAGAAAATAGCCTGTTCTCTTTCATCCCTCTTATCAGCAGACAGAGACCTTGAAGTGCCTCAATAGACAGCAATTATTTATGTGTTAGTTATACGAGCAATTACACTGTGAACTTCGGTAAATCTTATACAGTTTCTATAAGTGACTTATTTTATACACCTGTCTGTTTTTTTATAACTCTGTATATGCCTATAACTGTCGAATGCTTTATATGCATGTGTATATAAATGTGTGTTTTTATACATATTTATATACAGGGTTTGAAATTAACACCTGCCAACCCGCCAAATGTGGTTAGAAATCAGCTGTGGCGGATAACTCTGTCTAATCACGAGCCAATTTGGCGGGTTACTCATAAGTTATTTACTCATTCATTTCTTGGAGAAGTTTATGCAAGCCAAGTCTGCACAGGTTTTGCACAAATACTGAACTCGTGAGTCATCATGGTATTATATTTGACATTATATTATAGCAAAAACTAAACAAAAGACGTACAGGGTGCACACATATGTATATATTTATATTTATCAGTTCATGGTGCTAGTCAATATCTCAAAAAGTGTGCCATTTTTTCCATAGCAATAAGTCAATATCAAAAGATATATCAATCAAGTGCCACAGCACTGTTGTGCATCTCTGAGCAACATGACAGTGTTAAGTTCCTGAGTGAATCAACTGTTTAAATGATTTGGTTCAGTCGCAGTGACTCACCTGTGAACTGTGCCACCTACTGGCAGTTTTAATTTCACTTTAAAAATATTATTTATAATGGTTTATTTCCATGTTTGTTTGTTTTCTTGGCTAGTAGAAGTTATGAATAGCCAGTAACTTAAAACATTTAGTAGCCAAATTGGCTGGATTAATTGAAAAGTTGATTTCGGTCGTGTATCTAGTTAGAAAATCACTGTCTTAACAATGATAGAAAGAACATTTAAAATGTTGGTAACACTTTAGAACTTGTTCGAACTATTAACATACACCTTATGTAAATATGCACTTTTAATTTTTATTCTATTTTGCATGGATCACTTACCATATCATGTTTTATTTGTAAACAACTGTTACTTGAGTATATGGTACATAAAATGCTTATTTTGTCCCGTATTGTTCTGTCTGTTTCACCATCTCCATGTTTTGTCTTGTTCTTTTTTTTGTAGATCTAGAAACGGATGAAAACACATCATTTTACATCCTTAATGTGGGGCAGCCTCCTTCACTGGTGAACCAATCACATGGTTTCCAGCGGCATGGAGGCCCACACCCAGCCCAACTCATTGCCTCATCCCCAACTCTGCAGGCCCACCACAAGGCCTATGAGCCCAGCTATGAGCCCCAGGACTCTAAATACACACACACAGGGGTGGGCGGAGGAGGCCCACCAAAGGCCTTTGAATGTCCCAGCATCCAGATCACCTCCATCTCCCCGAGCTGTCAGCAGGAGATGGAGGTCAGTGAGGATGAGATGAGAGCGAAGGGTCCGGATGGAGACTACCACGACAGACCTCTGTCTCGTGACCACCTGTACCTGCCCCTAGATCACTCGTATCGAGACTCATCCCTGAGCCCGAGTCCGTGTAGCAGCCTTTCCTCCCGTAGCTGGTTCTCCGACGCATCATCTTGCGAATCCATCTCGCACGTGTACGATGATGTGGATTCTGAGCTAAATGAAGCAGCTGCTCGTTTCACCCTGGGCTCTCCGCTCACCTCGCCCGGCTGCTCTCCGCAGACCGGACCGCAGGAGGAAGTGTGGCAACAGCAGCATAACCATCATCACCCGACCTTTACTCACTCCCTCTCTCATTCGCATGGCCATTCTCTCTCGCCCCGCCAGTCGCCTTGCCACTCACCCCGTACCAGCGTCACAGATGAGAACTGGCTGAGCCCTCGCTCACCCTCACGGCCCTCTTCACGTCCGACGTCGCCCTGTGGGAAGAGACGCCACTCCAGTGCTGATATATGCTACCTGGGCTCTTTATCACCCCATCACTCTCCTACTGCCACACCAGGCCCCTCACCGAGGGGGAGCGTGACTGAAGATACCTGGATAGGAAGCCCATCTATGGGTGTTTCCCCTTTCCAGTGTTGTCCCTCTGAAGCTGACATCCCCTCCAAGACGAGGAAGACCTCGCAGGATTGTACAGCAGCAATGCAGTCAGGAAAGGGCGAACTGGGCATGGAAGACTCAGGGAGTGTGTCTCCTTTGCTTGACTCACCTGCTGAGGATGGCATGCACGGGTTAAAGAAGGATGGATCTGGAGAGCAGTTTCTTTCTGTCCCGTCTCACTTCACGTGGAACAAACCCAAACCAGGACACACACCTATTTTCAGGTAAACTCCCTCCCCTGCTTTAAAGTGACATCAGAGTAACCATAATTGAGTTCATGCGAGTATAGCCCTACTGTGCTTAATGTGTAGCGACAATAACTCTCCCAAAACCAGAGTAAATTGACTACCACAATGTCTGCAGTCTTCTAAGGCAGCATCTTAACTGACAAACAACCTTGTGACTGATTTAGCACAACTTTTTTAGATGGTCTCTCACATGCAGCACACAAATAGTACTTCTTAGTACTCAACTTTCAAAGTATTTTATTTTATGGCCAATAAGCAATAAATGGGAGATGTTAAAGTCCTATATTTATTCATATAAATGAAACACTAAAAACTAAAATCAACAAGCAGTGTACAATCTGAAATATGGAATCATTTTGATGTTTGTTATTAATTGTTATTAAATTCAACCTATTTTTTGTGCAAAAATATTGAAAAGCAGCCTGAACAAAAAATCAAACAAATATTGAAAAGCAGCCTGAACAAAAAATCAAACAATATCAATTTGTGCCAATAAATTAACTACTTAATTCTTCTCTATATTCTGTCGTGATTAGTCACACCTAACATTACATTTTGTATAGATTTTCACATTGAATCTCTTGAAATAATGTGGAAACACTATAGAAAGTGTGTATATAGAAACAATATAAAGAAATATCTCCAGGAAGTAAAAATAATTAATTATTTTTAACAATAAACAGCAAATATTAAAAGTTATTTAATCTATCACTTCATTCAAATAGGACCAATTTATTATGCGTCCTTGTGTTTAAATGTTGCTTAGATAACAATGCAATACTAAAAGCACAACAAATATGTAGGACACATAAAATATTTCACTATGGAAATAGAGCTGTATATTTCAGAAACAAAAGTCTTTCTGTAGTCTGATTTTTTTATAAATTTTGGATTTTTTTTAGCTTAAGTATTCTAATGTTGTCTTAAATTATAGCTCACCAAAAAATTACAAATCTGTGGTAGTTTATTTACCATCCCATTATGACTTGACTTCAACTGTGGAATGATGAAGACGTGTTAAAGACTTGAAATTTCTAACCATTTTTATGAATGACATTGTCTTTGATTGAATGGTCATAACAAGACTTCACTCACAGAAGAATGAATAAATCATGACAGAATTATTCCTTTAAATGGGAAGAATATGTCATTAAATAATGGCAAGGCTTTAATTCAGTGATTCCCTACTTTACTGGTAGTTACCTCACTATTTTATAGAACAGATCCAGTATACAATAAGAGTAGCATGATGTGGCAGTTGAGTGAACTGAAGAACAGAAAGAGTTAAATGTGTGTCCGCTATCCATATCAGAGCATCGGATAATGGCTCTGTGTGTGTGTGTGTGCGCGCATGCTAGTCAGAAGAAGACTGCCTGTGCGTACCCTGGCCTCTGTCACCATAAATCAGTAAAGAGAGCATGTGGCTATGGGTCACAAACGTTTTCCTACCCACAATGAGTCTTTTATCGACCACACCAACACAACACCATTTTAACTCAGTCAGGCCCCTTCATTAATAATCCAAAATATATAGTAAACACCCTTGATTCCAGTGATGCGTAAGAACTAAACACATAGTCAAACGACTTGCTCTCCTCCTCACAAACATGGCAAGAAACTTCCAGCTAAAGCAACACGTACAGTAGAAGCAGTGTTGACTAACATCTTTATGGCCGTACCTTCATACAACAGAGACATGATACCTGATCCCTGTTATATGAGCCCACAGCTCTGCTGTCTGCCATCGGACCTGTTTGTGAGTGAGTGAGCGTGAATGTGTGTGTGTGTGTGTGTGTGCTGCTCCATCAATCAACAGCTATAGAAAGATCTAGAAGCTGGTCTGGTTTAACAGATGGGTTTGCTGTGGTGGGGTGGGTGAAGTTGGCACAGTAAATTAAGTCTAAAGCAGATCTAGTTTAGGACAGCCGGCTAAACATAACACACTTTCGGATGAAGACACGCACCTGCTTGCTCTTAGGACTGGGTGTCATATCAAATGTACATGATGTTTTTATTAAAATTTCTTTGGCTGTTATGTTTCACAAAAATATTTATATGCCTTTCTTGCAAGAGTCAGGCTGCCACTGGCCGGCCCAGATTGACAGCTGGTCCATCCTGTCAAAGCTGCCAGAACATGTTAACATTTTGGAAATAAACTACATTTTGACATGATGTAAACATGGCTCACATGGATATCACAGTCCTTTATATAATGTGGGTAGTTTATTTTAATCATCTTTATTATTATTATCAGTGGTGAAAACAGTGATCCTTTTTTCAAGGTTCTTTGATTAATAGACAGTTTGAAACAGTAGCATTTCATTAAAATATAAATACAGTTTTTGATCAATCTAATGCAACCTTGCCGAATAAAATTATTAATTCTAAACAAATCCAACAAAATTATAAATGCTTGTGTATAGTGTAAAGACATTCTTAAATGTTGAGTTATGTTGATTTAAACCTTAGATTGGTGTTCATTTATGTGTACAAGTGTTATGGATAAAACAAGTGTTCCTTGTCACTAAGTAAAGCTGTTTGATGTCCATAGGCCACTAGTCCACTATCGTTAGGCCACTGCCGTCACACACATTCAGCCTTCTCGTGTTTCCCCTGATGAACCATCTCACGTTACCATGACAGCGTGAGGAGTGAGGGGAGATTGGGAAATAAAGATGATGTGGTAGAGAGCTGGACTAAAAAAAAATCCCTGATTTACCATTATGTAATACTGAAATAGTTTCACTAGTTGTCTTTAAAGGCATAGTTCAGTCATCATTTGCTTACTTTCATGTTAATTCAACTCTGTGCGACATATTTTCTGTGGAACATTAATGATAATATTTTAAGAAATGAGGATGCTTTTTTTTTGCACATGCAACAGAAGTCATTGGTAACCAAAGTGGTTTGGTAACCACCGTAATCAAAATATCTGCTGCTTTGCATTCAGCAGAAGTTCTTTAAGAGTCACAAAAGTATTTTGAAAAAATGTGAAGGTGAGTAAATAAAGGCAGAATTATAATTTTTTGGGGGTGAACTATCCCTTTAAAAAGTGACACATACTTAGTTACTGGCTATGTTAGTATTTAACCTGCCCTCACATCATGGTCTTTGTTCAGAAGACTTGATTTCTACATTTCTACAGTCTACATTTCTCATTTTAAGACCATGTTTTAATATCCAGAGTAATATAGTTCATATACATAATTTTTCATTTATTTATTTTTTTTGTCAGTGAACAACCATATCCCAAGATATGTGTTGGCTTTCTCCTCACACCACAGCTGCATGACTTCAAATTTCATTAGGTGCATATGCTAGTTGTCTTGTTTTATGGTAAGTGGGGACAATCTCTGGCAGCAGCACAGGGGAATAAAAGCTGTTTCAGATTCTAACATAAAATCTATGCTTCCTGAACCGATGATATAGCTGCTTACTGACATGATCATCTTTTTTCATGCTGTATGTGTTAATTTTCATATTTAATCAGCGCTATGGATTGTCTAACTGCTCTGTTCATGTTGCTCTTGATCTGTGTGTAGAGCATCATCCCTGCCTCCACTGGACTGGCCGTTGCCGAATCAGTACGGGCAGTACGATCTAAAGATCGAGGTTCACCCCAAAGCTCATCATAGAGCTCATTATGAGACCGAAGGCAGCCGAGGGGCCGTCAAAGCCACATCTGGGGGACATCCTATCGTCAAGGTGAGTCTCCACAATAGGATGCTTACCGATGATATATTTCCTGCCCCAATACTTTTTCTTCCCACCACTGATTTGGCTGATTCTACCAGAGGTTAAACTTGGTTTTGGATCATCATACAAAGCCTTGTGGCCTTGATTTGTAGGTACTCATTACAGTGGCCACAAAAGTGGGAACAGAGTATGATGCCATCCGTTCTCTCACAGGAAGCAGAACTTGAGAAGCAAGACCACACAGAAAGCGTCTGCTGTGTGGCCTAGTAACCTCATTACTGGTCATAAAATTCCTTTTACTGGGTAACAGCTAGCGAGCGAGTGTTTTGGTGTCAGCTAGATCTAAGCAAACCGTGTAGCAGTCTGATTAGGGACTTCATTTCCTACCTACCCCTGCTCTGTGGTACTTGTGCTAGCGGCACACAGGAGGGATCATGGGAGCGTGCTTCAACAGAGGTGATGGCATAATTTATGTAAAATGAAGCCCAATTAGTATCCTGCTGTATCATGATCGGATAGGTAAACTTACCTGGCACTCTCTTGGGGCTAGCTCTCCTAGAGAGACTAAGAGAGAGAGAGCTTGTTGGTAAATATTTTATGGTCTTGGAGGCAGTGGCCTCTTTTGTGGCAGCCGTAATGAAGCACACACACAACTCAGGGAACAGAGATCATTGAAGGAAGAGAAGAACGCCTTTCCCCTGAATCATAACCTCTGACTCTGAACGGTCCATTAAACAACCACAATTACAGGCCTGCATTTCTGCCACATCACACCTCAGTCTTGTGTGCCATTAATTGGCAGTCATTCCATGTTTATGACCTTTGTTAGGTTACCTGCATGATCATCTTTCATTATCGGAAATATCATCTCTTCTATACTTTGCAGGACTGCCTCTACAATGCCCTTTGTTCCAGTTGGAGCCATTTTTATGTTTCTTTGCACTTTTTATGAACAACGATGCATTAAATATAACGACCTCAAATACAAAAGCACACAATATTTGGGCAGTATATCTCGCTGGAATGAGTTTGTGTGCATAAGGGGTTGATATGGCATAGGTTTATGTGTGGCAAGGTATCATACTGAAGATAGAAATGGGTAATAAATGAGTAAATTATAAATCAAAGCACTCTGAAGTAGTGATTTGCCTTTATTCATAATGACGTTATTAATGCATTAATGGAGTATACTTAATTCAATTAAATCAGTGCTCAAACATTTGTTAAAGGCTGAACATCTAAAGCCTTTATGATGATTAAGGATATGTTTTTATTTAAAAGTATGTTTGAGGAATTACTTGGACAAATCCCTGGAGAAGAAGTCAAAGATGTCAAAAAGATCAGATAACATCTTAAAAGGACATCTGAAGTTTAGTCACGTCACTTTTTCCATAAGATGGTATTATTGTAGTGAAGGTCATAATGTGTGACGTGTTCATATATCTTTTTTTATTTTTGTGCCGTGAAATTGAATGCTTCTGTATGTGCTTGATGCTTGCCAGTTGACACATTTTCTTTTCCTGAATTTATTATTATTGTGTTTATTATTAATTTGAGGTAGTGATGTTCAAAATAATCATCATATAGAAGTTATTTTTGGGTTTAAATATAAACATTGTAAATTCATCTAGTTAGTTACAGTTAGTTTGTCAAAATTATTTGAAAAAGTGTTCAAGAGACAGGTGTTTCAACATATGAAAAACATTTCTTAATTGATACACTTAATCAGAGGCTTGATTTCAGTAGACTAATGACTGGCAATTAGTATGCAGATCTCTCCTTCAGAAACAATTTGTTCCTTCTGCATTTCTAGAGAAGAAAGGTGATTTCATTATTGAGCCTGGAAAACTGTAACAAAAGTGAGTAAAAAGTGTAAACAATTAATTTATCCTTTGCAAAACCGCTATCCTATTCCCATTGCGCTGTGTGTTGTATTTTCTGAGATTTGTCCCTCAAATTCTCATGCTTAAACATCAACCACCCGTTTACACATGAGAATCAGTGTTGTGCGAGTGAGCGTGCCTTTCTTACTATTTCAGAGGATTAATGACTAACTCTTTCACATCGTAGCCCCGCTTCCCCTCACTCTACAACTGACGATGCATAATTACCTCACATTAATGAAGTCTGTTCCGTGGTAGACACACACTGGTGCAGCCAAAGCTAAATACAGTGCTCGAAAACCTGGCTAAACTTTTTTTTTTTTTTTTAAATAAAATGAATAGGGAAAATTCATGTTTATTTGTGCTCCCTAAATAGTGCTGTGTTATTATTTGACTTTTTTAACCCATTTATGAGTCATGGGTTTACTCAGTTTATTTAACTATACCACACCATTAATCAGAATCAAATTATGTTTTGCTCACAGTTATGATCATGCTTGTTTTAATGGTGGTTTAGCATAAGAGTGATGTATACTTGTATTTTTCAGTAGTGTAGCCTCTGAGCAGTTTAGGTAAATCTTAGTGATTAAATAGTAAAAATGCATTAAGACTATTACAGCATGTATAAAGGTTAACTTTAAGTACTAACACGTGTTTAGTTTGTTTGTAAAAGATATTGATTTAAACTGAGCAACTGTATAAATGAATATTAAATTAAATAGTGCTACTATTGTAATTTTTTTTATTTTTCTTTGTTTTTTTACCTTTTTAAATTATTATTATGGTTTTGAAATGGGAAAATGCACATGAAAAATCTTCCATACCTTTAGACCTTTCAGCGAGCAGCTGTTTATGATAATGTTTCCCATGATGCTTTCTGGGGCATGCGCTGCTGGAGTCTTAGGCTGCTACTGTGGAGTATCTGTTGTTGTGACGTCAGCAGGTGACACCACAGACTCCATCTGTCCTGGGAGTGAGCCTCTCTGCGGTGACTGGATCTTAGAGACAGTGAACAGACTCACTGAGCCATATTGCCTTCAGCAGCACTTGCGCTGCCAATTAGCCAGGAGGACAGACCCATACACCTGTATGCCAGGTGCAAACTAGCACAGACGCTGTGTGTTGTTTTGTATACACCGGGCTTTTGGCAGAGAACTGATAGGAGGATAGTGCCTCAAAAAAAAATGATGAGACAGCAGTCATCAAACCAAAACTAGTTTAAACAAATAAACTGAAAATGTTGATCTCACAGTGAACTGTTAAAATTAAAGGCGCTCCTGACCTTCATTAAACTTGCTGTGTTTACCTAGCATTTGTTGACTAATGGACCAAAACAAGGTTACTATTAATAACAGGCGAACAAACAGGCAATAATAGCCAATAAGAGCTACACAATATGCTGGTTATTCTAATACTGTAGTTAGCAAATGAAATTGGAACATCAATTTTTATTTATTTTTTTTAATTTGTACCTATTAAAAAAAAAAGACTGGGTTGGCCAACAGACAGTGTTGTAAGTGAGTGTTATAACCTAAAAGGTAATTTGGTAAGTGTTGTTATTTACATAATTATTTAATATAATATATATATTTATTTTATTTATTTATTTATTTTTTACATTAATTAAAATAAAGAGAAAGTTAAGTCAAATATTAAAGTTAGGTGAAAAACCTATATAAAGGAAGAAATGTTGCCTTAGGATCTAAGTGAAATAATGTTTAATTTTACTAAAATCACTCAAATTTTAAATTATATATAATTATAATAGTAATTTATAATTATCTATATTTTAAATTGTTAATTATAAAGCAAAATTGATATGTATTGTTTTAAAAAGTAAAATTATAACTAAGTTATACCTATTAATAAAATAACATAGGTGTTAGTAAATACTTCAGCTAAAGTCCCCCTTTTTTCTATAGCTTTCATCCTGAAGCAGATCTTTCCTATCTACCCCATCCTTTGCACATTTGTCTTAGAGGTGCAATAGCTTATGTGCAGAGTAACGACTAGGCCAATTATGTGGATAGTGGATCCTATATAGGTCATGAGGTTACAGGAAGGTTGTGAAATTTGCATTACAGGTGCATGAATGGGCTAATGTTACAACCAGAAATGCACATGCACGTCCTCCAGCACTTTACCACTCCAGTTATTGTGTGAGAAATCAGAGACGCGATTTGTGGTGAAATCGAGAAACGCCTGCGAGTGTATCTATCAGTGGTGTGTAAGTCAAGCTGCCATAACAGAAGGCTGCGGATTGCAGCATACAGTAGCCAGACAAACACCAGCAAAACAAAGTGACAGTGTTTACTGCTAGTGTTTGGACTGGGCTAATTCACAGTTCAGAGATCTACGAGGAATGCCGTGTAATGCCCTACAAACCTCACTTGCGTCTCACACTCTCTGGGTTCACTCTTAACCAAAATCAGCACACCTGTTGCTAGGAGACATTGAACTCTTTAACCCATCTGGCATAGGCTTTCCTAAATGAAAGTGTGTGTGCTAGAGATCACAATTGAGCTGGTTAAACACAAAGACACACACAAAGGGCAGCAGAGTTTACATTAGCCGTAGGAACTGTTCGTATGTTTTATTCTCAGAGAAAGTCACTTGCACCTTTCACCCAGGGCTTTTATGTGGATAAAAAGGCTCAGTGGAATCAACGCACATGGTGGAAACCAGCTTTATGAAAAATGAATTACCCTGTGTTTTTACAAGAAAAATGGTAAAGGAATATTCTAGGTAAGCTCTACTGACAGCATCTGTTGTGGACTGTCAATTATCACAGAGAAGAAAAGTCTAATGGCAGCTGTACCGGAGGGGTTAAAAGCAAAAAGGACTGTATAAAAGCCTGTATTTTTAAGCACTTTCCTTAATTCTAGAAAATGACCAACACTGCTGAAGAGGCTCTCACCTTGCCCTTACAAGCATTTAGGGATGATCAGCCTTCCATTCTGGTTACTGGTTACTAATGTAATTCCTGAGGTTGAAATTGTGGTCTGGAGAAATGAGTTGTTTATGTTTTTCTTGTGCAAAATGTATAGTGAGATAGCGCCTTTTTCAGATGCAATAAGCAGCGAAAGAGAAATCAACAGCTTGCATTGACTGACACAAAGGTGAAAGCTCCCCTCTCATGTAGAATAAACAGATCTCTTTCATGTTTTGTTGTTCTTGAATGATCAAATATGCACACAATTATGTCAAAAGGACTGTGTAGATTATTTATGTAACTACAGTTGGATATGTATTGAAAAAATGTAAACACATGGGGGGAAACTGGATTTGTACCAATATGTTGGATTCATGCAGTTGGCCAAATTTACCTGCTATCTGTTATTAATACTGTGCACTTAGGGATCTTTAATCAGTTCATGTTTGATACATTGAAGACGATAGACATCACGATGCTGAGCCGGCATCGCGATCCTCCGCCCCGCCGCAGCAGCAGCACCAAGCTCA
Source organism: Enteromius thamalakanensis (assembly GCA_032357475.1). Taxonomy (NCBI): domain Eukaryota; kingdom Metazoa; phylum Chordata; class Actinopteri; order Cypriniformes; family Cyprinidae; genus Enteromius; species Enteromius thamalakanensis. Next base: position 14,680,183 of record JAUCMT010000134.1, on the reverse strand, counting down.
CGAAAAATACACTTAATCTATGGGGCCAAATCTATGCCATTCATAAGCGAGCGCACCACTGGCAATTCTGGCGAGCACGGTAAATCATTTCTGCGAGAGGAAAACAGATGCACATGTGAAGAAAGGAGTCATTTCAAACCCTCGCGCACGCTCGATATGCCATCCGTGCGCAATTCAAGCACTCGCGCGCGATCATTCCTGCGCTCGATCTTCTCGCACCTGCTCGTGCGAACACTGTTATTTTTGTAAGTCGTGGGGCGGGGCGTGGTGTTTTAGTTACAACTAAACACAACTAAACACCCCTCCCCAACCGCCACCTACGACGATGATATCATCGTCCATCGCAATGTTTCACATTAGACAACGTACGATGCCAAATTGGTCAACATCGCCCAACCCTAATACACTTCAGTGTCAGTAAAAAATTTTTTTATCTCATGTTATATAGACCTACTGTAGCTACAAAATGTAGAAATTTATTTCCTTTCTATTTTGTTTGTCTTTTTTTGTCTTATTTTTAATAACATTGTTATCGGGAAATAAAACGTATCTTATTATAAAATAGAATTTTAGTCATATTACCCACCTCTAAGTTTATGCATTTCATGCTCTTCCATTTAAGTAACAGGAATACATTTCATGTAAGAAAATATGCACATTATTTCTAGCCATCTTCCATTATACAGGCATTGGATTTTTTACTTTGTTTAATCAACTGAGAAATGAGTCAACATATTATAGGCTATATGGTATAGGCTATCTGGAATATTCCTCCAGTGATTTCTTTTACAAAAAAACATTACATTTATTGTTTTGAGCAACATGGCTTAGTTTCAGATAACATCATTGTGAAAAACAAGATGGCTGACCTTGGTGACCCTCAGACCTCACGGTGGGTGATTTTCAGTGCTGATCAGAGATGTTTGTTTAACGATGTTAAAGTTTTGCTTGTCTGGGGAGCAACGCTGTTGTCTGTATACCTTCATGAGTGAACGGCTCTGTGTATGGCCTTTGTTGTTGTACAGCAGCCTGAGGCAGTATCTGATGTGGACTGAAGAGTGAAGAGTGGGATACAGCACAGTGAGAAGCGGAGTTGGGTGAGGGAGGTAGACATCACGGGAAATGTTGTACTCACTGTGTACAGGTGTTTATACAGTATCTGGATGTGTTTGTGTGAGAGTTGTAGCAGTTCTTTCACACATGCTCTGTTTGTGTGAATGTGTGTGTGTGTGTGTGTGTGTGTGTGAGAGAGAGAGAGTGAGAGAGAAAGAGAGAAAGTATGTGTACTGACCTTATTTAAACAACTGGTTGCCCAGCCTCCTGGGCCTGAGTGCTCGCCATGTGTATACCTCTATTTCCCCCCTTTACTCTCTCTTTTTTACTCACTCTCTCTCTCACACACAGACACACACATAGGCACACACACAGGCATATGTTGTGTAAACACGGCATTGGTGAACAGACCTCTTGTTGTGTCCAGTAAGCACACAGAGCATGTCAGCACGAGTCCACGTTTCGGGGCCAGAGGCCATAGTGTGTGTGTGTGAGTGTGCAACTGTTTTTGTGTGACCATGAGTCTCCTCCCCACCCCCTCAGGCTCGGGTTTACCCACACACACACACACACACACACACACACACATTCATACTCATGCATGTACACACAAGCACTGGTTGGCCCTCACCATAGCAACCACAGAGCAACATAGGGAAACAACTTGCCAGCAGCGGGTTGGAAGGAGAGAGATAGAGAGATGGAGAAAGAAGGAGTGGAGAAAGAGATAAAAGACAATAGGGGAAGGAGTCATGAAACTTGAAGAGAAATTCAAGGTTTAGAGGGTGTGTGTAGGGAGTCAAAGCATGATGAAACATGCATCCTCAGGTATGACAGTGCAAAACGTGCTGCTTTACACCAAAACATGCATATGCTTTGTTGTACTCGGGGCTATGCCTTTCTGCTGTTTTTAGATCTGATTCTGTTACTTTTAGCCCACACTGCAATCAAAAAAGTCGGAATGAGATGTCTTTATTTAGTCCTCAATATGAAAGGCAACCCAGGGTGGCTATTTTTGCCCCGCTAGGTTTATTGCAGCTATGGGACATGTGACTGTTCTTAATGTCAGCAGTTTAATATAACCAGTGTCAGGGAAGGGAGGTTACAGGAGTGCAGGGACAGTCGTCTGGTAAAATTTCACACTTGAAGCCCTGCAGATATGATCAAAGGAGGTTTTTTTGTAGCTGCTTGTGTTTAAAAAGAAGCCACATCACTCATTCAACAGTCTTGGTTGTCCATCCACCTCTCTTAGTCTTTCTTTGGAATGAAAAAAAACTAAAATAAGCAGGAGTAGAGCACAGGTATAGTCACTTCACAAAACATTGTAATGCAAAACACAAATGATGTCCCTTTCCTTGAAGGATGAATCACTAAATCCCCAAAATCTCTTTATGACTAATTGCCATTTTGAAAGCAGCAGGGGGGAAATGGTTTTAGCACATGCACAGTAGCTTTAAAGAAAATTGGAAATAAATGACATTTTTAAATATAAAAAAAAAAAATGGCAGTTCTGAATGGCAATACATGAGTGAGAAAGAAGGGAAAGAAAGAGTGCAGTGGTCGTGCTGAGCTACAGGCCTACACAAACTCCTCGAGGATGTGGCGTCTTGTTGCTGCACTTGAAACTGAAGCCGTGGCAACGCTCTGAAACTTTGCTGAGGTTGCAGAATGTTCATGGAATTTCCAAAAGTCATAAATGTTCATGGCTGATGTATCGTCTTGTAAAGTGATTTTACATTATAGTGCATCATACTGACCGTTAGGGGTTTAGAATACTTCATTTTACAACATTCCAGATTGAGTTAAATGTAACTAGTGACCTTAAAGTGAACATGAAATCAAACTGACACTGTTTACTTTAATAATACATGTTCCTGGTTCCATTGTGCATGATTCATCAGTGTTTTTTATTCTAAACAGAAATGTTTGTCTTCAAAATCTTTCATCAAAATGTAATTACTGGCCCCATTATGCTATGAAACGACCACTCTTCAGGATCCAGTCAGTTCCCAGTAGAGTATTGAATATTTTGTTTCCTCTGTCAGAAATGTATCATAATTTGGAAGGAAAATGGATTGTGAGTGTGGTTTCATGTTGATTTAAATCATATCATAACATCATTAAAACGGTAGAGGAAAATTCACCTTCTGACATTGACCAGAGTTTGCAAGTTAGACTGATTGGGATGAATAAGCACTATTTAGATGTCTTGCACACTGTGCAAAAGTAGAGAGCAGCCAATCAAAAGCTATTCAAAACTCTGAAATCAGTAGCTTTTTTATTTAATCTATATTTTATTTAGCACATATGTATTAAATTGATTAAAAGTAAAGTGAAACTTTAATACTGTAACCAGCACAACTTTTTTTAGTTTTAGTAATAATCTTGATAATAAAGACTTTTCAGAAACATTAAAAATGTTACCAACCCCAGGTTTTTAATGGTAGTGCAAGTTGAGCTAGTTTTTGTGTAAACCTGGCAACCCATTACACACATTCACACAATGAGAACTGATTTGTCCAGTAGGGTTTGTAGCTGTCACCAGGGGTGGTGGACTCTTACCACTGAAATAAATCTTACATGTACTTGGTGTTGGCAGGGTCATGGTTCATTTCAGTTGATCCCTTCACCCCTTTTTTAGGTCTTGAAGCATCAACAGGACCTCCGCTTCTGAATCCTCCCTCATCTCAAAGCACTGACCCAGAGCAAGCCCATAAAAATATAGAGTACAGTATATTCAGTCCTGACCCTTCTCTCTGTCTGACTGTTCACCTCAGCTTCCACAGAAACAAAAGCACTGGATAGAACACATTACAATATGTTCAACTGATTACCATTAATAAATGCATCATAATTTAGCAATGAATAACAATTGTTTTACAGAGTTTTAAAATCTACGTTAATGTTTTATTATTGTTGTTATTTTTATTATTAAAATAATTAAAAGAGAAAAAACTACAATTAATAAAAATCATTAAGAATTAAGAAGCTTTCATTATAAATAAATAATACAATTGTTAAAAATGCAGAAATTAACTAATTCAATAATTGCTAACATTATTTATATATATACATATATATATATATATATAACTATTATTAGCTTATTGTAAAATGTTACCATAAATATTTTGGAACTAAGCATACCCTTTTGGTTTAACACTTTGCTCAATGACGCATGTCTCCAAGTGTAATAAAACCATGCTGTCCTGGGAACTACATGAACCAAATCCCACCGCCATCCAAGTCTTCCGTTGTTCCCTGATTCTTTTTTCCCCACCGTCTATTTATTTTTCCCCTTTCCACAAATATCTGGCTCTATTCTCAAGACCTGTCAATTTATATGTGAAGCATGTTTTTCTCATTATTCTGTTGCTGTGGTTGGCTTGGTCCTTCCGTTACCTGTGAGTTGGTCATCTCTCTCTCGCTTTTTTTGTTGCTCTCGTTCCTAGTTTCTCTCTTCTCTCTTTTGCTGCATTTGGTCAGTGTTTGCCAAGCGTAACATTTCAACAGTAGAGAGATTGTTAGGAGCCTGTGTGCTCAACCTAAGTAACACCCTCCTACACACATGTCAGCAGAATAGCTCCCCTCCATTTGTGAACTCCTCACCTGTTTGGGAAGCGTTTGGGGAGGTCAAATGTGTATGTGTGTGTGTATACTGCCGGTTGGGGCATTGCATCGCTCCCAGTGTCTGACCGAGGTTTGCATTGGACACTTTGGTGTGCAGAAAGGAAAGCTTTTTGTTCTGGAAAAGACTTCAGCGACCTCAGAGAATGATGTGTTACATCTCATTATTCACATTTTAATGGGGTTTTTTCTTCCCTATTTCCATTTTCAGAAGTCTTGTTTATACTATTTTAGCAGCAGAAGTAGAATGGCTTTTCATGGTTTGGTTTTTCTTTTCTCACCTTTCTACCCACTCATTTACTTTTTCCTTCAGTTCAGTTTCTGTGTTTTTTCCCCTTACTCGTGGCTCAAAAACGTGTCTTTATGTTTCTGTCTGGATTTTAATTACTAGCTAGAGTGTGTTTTGAATTCGTCTTGGAAAAAGTGGGCTAACGTCTGATATTAATGTGCATGGATGAGGATTTGGGAAGTAATTGCACATATGCAGGGTTCTTCAAATGGAAACGCATTGGGGGAAATAATTGTGATGCAAATTGCCGTTTGACGTGGTGGATGTCCAGGGCTTTCAGATCAATATATTCTGTCAAAAAAATTGAGCGATGTGGGGATGACCATTTTTGTAGGCCAACCTGGAACTTACCTTCACCCTGGTTTCTTTAAAAAAGCACAAAGGATGTTTCCACTGCCGTTAGATTACAGTGGAAATAAAGCTCTGTGACAAACAACAAATTATGAAAATTAATCCATAGGGTATTACTGATAAGTTTTTGTGTTTCTGTAAATTCAGTGGAACAATATCTTGAGCTTGTGTTAACCATTGACCTTAATTCAGACATTTTTGCAAAAATAAAATAATTAAGGCTTATTCCTACAGCACCCTTTTGGTGTCTTTTTATAGTTTCAGCTTTTCGTAGCCGTTTATGTAGCAGAATGTCTTGGACTACTAAAAATCTCACCTCATCCTGCTCAAGCACAGTGAACTGTTTCATGGAAATCGAAAATGATCTCATCTCTACACTTTTTTTAACAGCTTGCTGGCTACAATGAGAAGCCAGTGAACCTGCAGATGTTCATCGGGACAGCGGATGACCGTTATTTGAGGCCGCACGCATTCTACCAGGTTCACCGCATAACAGGAAAAACTGTCGCTACGGCAAGCCAGGAAATTATCATCGCCAGCACGAAGGTTCTCGAGATTCCTCTGCTTCCTGAAAACAATATGTCTGCCAGGTACCTGCCAACAGCTCTTCACTTCATCATCAGTCTAGATTCTCTCTCTCTCTCTCTCTCTCTCTCTCTCTCTCTCTCAGTCATACGCACACACACATACACGCACACACATAAATATACATTTGTTTTTTAATCATGGTTAGGACTTTCTATTTGAAGCCATATTTTCAAAGATCCACAGTTTCATTCTAAGGTAATGATACAGTATATACTACCGCTAAAACCTAACCATAACGGAAAATGTTCAACGTTCTTTATTAAGTCTTTTAACTCTTCATGTGTCATCAAAAGTTAATTTTTCATTCGTCCTGAATCTCTGCAAGACTTTTTTTTAAATTGTCAATTACAAGTAGAATAAAACCTTTACACACACATTAACACTCTACAATACTATTGAGAAGTTTGGAATCAGTAGGAAAGTCTTTTGTGCTTTTATTTGATGATTATATCTATTTGTTTGCGTAATGTCAAACTGAATTTTTATTCTTCAGTGTCACATGATCTTTCAGAAATCATTTTAATAGGCTATTTGGTTTCTTATCATCATCAATATGGACTGCTGTTGTGCTGCTTAAGATTTTTGCTAAAACCATGATGCATATTTTTTAGTATTCTTTCATGAATAGAAAAATAGCATTTAATTGATGTAAATTAAAAAAGTATGAAATAATAACTGTAAATGTCACAAATGTAATCGATCCTTGTTATCAATTTAATGCATTCTAGCTGAAAAAAGGAAATCAAAAAAACTATTGCTGACCACAAGCTTTTTGAAACTTATGAATTTGCAGCTATTTATAATTAAATATACAGTATTTATCAGATTTTAATAAGCACAGTTTATATTGTGATTCCTGTGTGAAAACAGTATAAACCCAGAAAGTGATGGAGTGATTAGAAATAACATTAACAGCTTTGCTTGATGTGTAGGATGATGGAACGGTTATGGATACTCCTTTCTCATGTGTTTCTCCTGCTCTATTTGCCAGTATTGATTGTGCTGGAATCCTGAAGTTGAGGAACTCTGACATTGAGCTGAGGAAAGGAGAGACTGATATTGGACGCAAAAACACTCGGGTTCGAGTGGTGTTCCGAGTTCATATCCCACAACCCAATGGGAAAGTGGTCTCACTGCAGGCTGCTTCAATTCCAGTCGAGTGCTGTAGGTTTTATACACACACACACACACACACACACA
>JAUCMT010000134.1:14662534-14672975 GCA_032357475.1 Enteromius thamalakanensis | reverse complement strand
ACACACATATATATATATATATCTATATATATATATATATATATATATATATATATATATATATATTTATTTATTTTTATTTATTTTTTGAAAGGACAATCTTTCTCTCTCTTGTCAAATTCAGTTAAGTTCAAATTCAGATGATTGGCATGACTGTGTAACATTACAATGTTGTCAAAGCAATAAATATATTATACAAACATACAGATAAATAAAATCTATGATAAACCCATAGACATATTATACATGTAAGAAAAAGAAAAGAGAGAAAAAATATAATTGCTAAATAAATACAGAGCGCAGTTATGAATGGAAAGAAGGGAGCAGCCTTTTTACCTTATTTGTTTTTATTAAGGACGATGTAATAAAGTTTTTATTTCTATATAAATAATGTACAGTCTAATGTGAATGACAGTCGTATCTGTATTTATTTTGAAACAGCCCAGCGCTCAGCACAGGAGTTACCTCAGGTGGAGAAGGCCAGTATTAGCAGCTGCCCAGTGAGTGGAGGAGAGGAAATGGTCATCACTGGCTCCAACTTCTTCCCTGAGTCAAAGGTCATTTTTCTGGAGAAAGGTCCTGGTAAGAATAAATGGGATTCTAAAGTTGTTTTAAATGGGATATCCTTTTCTCCATATATTGGCTCTCTGGAGCACTTTCATCAATATATATTTTTTTATTTATTTATTTTTTAAGAACATGTAAGTTTAATATTGCTTGGGCCTGTTCTTCTCACACATTTTTCTCACTTTATACATAATTTAAAGTCAATCAATATTTCTTATCCATTTATTACTTTAGCACTAAGCTACAGTCAGCAGGTCATTATATTATAATAAACCCCTTTTAGGGTGATATTAGATCCCTCCACTTAGTATCATTACTTAGCTTGTACAAAATCCTTTTAGTAGGTTGCTCCAAGCACAGTTGAGTATGCTCTGCGAATATCTTCATCCTTTGCTGAGAGTAAATATTGCCTCCTCACCTGTTTTATCCTCAGGGGTCATAGATATACATGCACTAATCTCCAGCTAAACCAGCCTTTTTCTTAAAAACGGCAATATCATGTTGTTTTTAGTTTAACTCTGTGTGGCTTTGGGAAACTGGAGCGACGGGTAAAATGTGAGGGAGTGTCGTTTTCTCACTTCTCATTTGAGAGCGGAATTTGATTGTTGCTCATCTAACCAGAGTAATTTATCTTCGCTTTATCAGCATCTTGACCTCCCACGGTTTCCCTTCTCCTCCTGGGACACCGTGTGTGTATATGTACGTGTGTGAATGTGTGCATGCATATGTGTGAGTGCAATTCAGCATGAACACACCTGCACACCTACACACACAAACACCACTGCACTCAAGCAAGTGCTCACTCCATAAATGCATATATATATATATCTGCACACACCTACATCCAAACTGCAGTCACACTATAAACACATGTGCAAGTGCATTGTGCACACAGATGCACACCCTCATTCCTTATGCTCATAAACCTTTCTGTCTCTCCCCTCCCTACCCCTTATGTTCTTTTCTCTCTCTGTTCACGCACACAGACACTAAATTTATGTTTGGCCATATTGTGACGTGTCACTGTTGTTCTAGAGCTCACCTGTAGACCTTAGCATCTGCTGTAAGGATGACTCAGAGGTCAGAAGGGTTTCTCTGGCTGCAGGCACACTGCTGATCACTCGCTAGACCCAAGACACAAAGCAAATAATGGCTTACTGTGTGCGCCAGATAAAATTAGTTTTTCCTTATCAAAAAAAATACTGGATTCACTATAGCATGTGTATATAATAAATTTTAAACATGGTTTTGCGTTTATGATATGTCCCTAATAATGTACTTTATAATGCATTTTTTTTGTACAATCAAAGCTGTGCATTAAAATGCTTATTTATATATTGCTACACATTTAAGGAGAGTGGCGTGTAAATATTATAATGTTTAATATAATATTATAAATGTTAATGCCCATCTGCAAAGGATTAATGCAAAACAGAATTTACCAATACAGCCTTTTTGTAAGGCCACAGTCATCTACTAATCAATTACTTTATTAATTAATCAATCTGCTTTTCATATCATTAAAGTTTAAATGCACTATAAGAGACATTTTACTACAAAGGTCCAAAAAACTAAATTAATTGAGTGCCTTGGGCCAAAATGTAAATGCATCCTATATCTCCATTTATATAACTTTATTTAAAGAAATGCTTTAAAGATGTAACCATGATAATCTAATTATTGCCATATTTTACACAGTGCATTTCGGTGGTTTTGTTTCTGCTGCATTAGGCAATTGTTTTTTTTTGTTTGTTTGTTTTTTGTTGCATTGCAAAAAAAAATCATGCAAATATGCTTTCTCTTTAATATTTTCTAAATTTGACATGGTTGTATTTCTACATATGGCAAGAAATAATTGAGTGTTATTAGTGTAGTTTATTATTATTATTTACACATAAAACATAAGGTTTCATTACAAATACCTTTTAATATATTAAAACACACAAGCTTAAATTAAATTTTGCCACAAATTATTCTCTGAAACTGTGCAGCTATTTAAAAAAAAAATGTGTGGTACTATTTGAACCTGAAACCCAGCCTACTTATTTAGAGCTTCCTTGAGATTAGTTGAGTAATCATTCAGTCAGCCCAAACTTTACATATATTTAGTTTTGAACGTCACTGGTTGCATCTACCTGGCAGATGACTGAAGCTCAATCGTTGCATGTAGCTCTTTCTCTCAGCTTTCAGTCACTTTGCTTTCAAGAGGCTTTGTTAGACTGACTTTTTGGGGTTAGGCTGTGTCATGATCCCCAACAGTGCCCTGTCTGTATGGATTTTTGTTGATCCTTTGAGTCTCAGTGTGAGCTGAAATAGACCTTTTACACAATGAACAGAGCTCTCAGAGACAGTCTGTCATCTCCAGCAGACAGCCTTTTTCAATTTATTTTTTCTCTCTCTCACTTACTTTCTTACTCTTCATAACGTCAGGCATGGTAAATCTGTCTTTCCTTGACTCTTTCCAGCATCACTTGTGTGCTCTTGTTTAAATTCTTCGATAAGCAACTCTTCTCACTCTTTCTGTCTCTTTCTTTTTTTATCTCGCTCATTTTTTCCATCACTCGTTCGTAATTAATGAAACACAAGTTAGGACCAGTCTCAGACGAAGGCAATGAATGAAAGGCATTCTGGGAATACGAGTCTTGGCCTGCCTTGAGTGTGTGTCTGTAGGTGTGTTTCTAGTTTGAGACAATGACACACTGACTCACTCGATTGGAGTTTACACATGAACACACAGGGCTGGTCTATCCCAACAAACTGACTCAGGGAAACACCCTTTGGAATTGACTCCCTGTAAAGTGGCAACCCCTGAAGGCAACCTTTATGGTGATAGCCCATCTTTTTGTTGTACTGCATAAAAATGGAAAGTATTGAGATGCTAGAACAAGTTGAGTGGAAATTTGGCTCTAATGTCTGGCCTTGAGCAGCTCTGGGGGAAGGTTTAAGCAGGAGCTTATCAAGAAGTGTCAGTGTGATTTGTGAGAATGTGTTCTGCAGATGTATTTGATTGAATAGGTTGTTAAAGGTGCACTCTGTAATTTGACACCAGTCTTGTACTTTATACTGACCTAGCCGTCTCACATAAACTCTTGGTTAGTGATGTCAAATACTGATGCCCTATTTGCAGTAAGCCATTAAATATGTATTGCGCAAGTGAAAATGTTCAGTGACTGGGTTACTGAGAAAAATAGAGAAGGACGTCTTCTTGTCAATGTCAGGGTCGATAAGGTGACCCGCTCAATGTTAATTTTTTTTTACAATTTTCTTGGCCATTTCTTTGTAAGTGTGACCTGTTGATACAGATTTTTGCTGATTTTGATTTTCAATTAGTTTCTTAAACTGACATTTTTACTAACCTTGTCTTTCACAACAAATTCATATATTATTTTTTTAGAAAAAAAGAAGCTGTTACTGTTCATATGAAATGAGTATCAACAAACTCCATCTTCCCACTGCAAGTAACACTGAAGATGCATCTGAAGTGGCATTAAATGTTTTTACACAGACTGTCATGAAGCTGTGGTTCACAAATGCATTTTCACTGCTAACTTTCAAATGTATAAAAAATTGTATAAAATTAATTTAAATAATTTTAAACATGCAAGTAAGAAATGTTGGGGAAAATGCAATGATTTTCCCCAACATTGACGAGTTTAAATATGAAACTAAACCAGTAGGTGGTGTCAAACGTCTGTTTGATTGAGTGAGTCATTTAGTACTTCATTCAGCAGATTTGTTCAAATGGATGATTCATTCCAGAAACAAAGCAAGTGACTCACTTGATTCGTTCAAAAACTTGGATTTATTCAGCAGTAAAACAGTTGCTTGGAGATATTGCTCGGAATTACTTTCATCAGCGAAAAAAAGTGTGACTAAACAATACGTTATCAAACGCCTTAACTGTGACGTCAAAACAAATCTCTATTTTGTACACTGTATGAAAATAGAATGGATTGGGTTTTTTGTTGTTTTTGTATTATAGAGAACATTAAATGGATCATAACATGCCAGATCACAATATTTTGATATTGATTCAGGTCTTTACATTTCTTCATTTAGCAGACGCTTTTATCCAAAGCGACTTACAGGTGGGGAAAACATCAAGCAATTAGTCCTAAAGAGGCAAAACGACTTAGGAAGTGCTCATAATACCATATAACAGGCATTGTTCAAAAAAGTACAGGCTAGAAAGGAAGCTGCAATTGTGAGGCAGTGCAGGGAGATAAAGAGAGGTGTGACATGGACCCTTTTGCGCTCGTTAAAGACCAGTCCTGCTGCTGCATTCTGAATCATTTGTATAGGTTTGATTGTGCACGAGGGAAGACCGGCTAGAAGAGCAGCTTTTAATCACCAGGATAACCATAGGACTTAATAGCAAAGTACTGCCCTCATATTCAGAAACTAAACAGGATTGTTTGCTGTAAAATCTTTTTATTTATATAATTTATATTTTATTTCGTGATATACCCACACAGTGACCTCCATAAGGATTGGGATAGCAATAGAAAAATTTACATTTTATAATTAGCTATTGCAACACATACATGTTTTACCAAATAAAAGGGACGGCACTTTTAAAGTTGATTTTACTCTCTGATATGAGCATATAGGTGCATTTTAAAAAAGTTTTATTCTTTAAGTCAGAATCCATTATCTCAAAATATTGGAATATTTACTTTTAAATTTCTTTAAATGACCATCCCTACAGTATAAATTCCAGGTATCTCTTGTTCTTTACAAACACAAACATAAAGACAATCATTGACACCCTCTACATTAGAGCAGGGGTCACCAAATTCGGGCTGCTAATTAAGGTCTGACTAGGTATGCTTGAAACTTCCAGGCAGGTATATTGAGGCAAGTAAGAACTAAACTCTGCAGGACGTCTGACCTCCAGGATCAAGTTTGAGCATAAGAATACTATCAAGCTAAACCGATTGAAACACCTGACAGAGCTTCACAAGGAGTGGATTGAAGCTGGATTCAGTGCATCAAAAATTAAAAATTTAAATATTTCATGAGCTATAAGTTCTAATCATCAAAATGTAAACATTTAAATTTTTTCTTTTTAAAATTTTTTATATTTATATATTTTGTTTAAAGTTTTAGTTATTTGTTCCACTGTTATTTCATATGTTAGGGTTTACAGGGTTAGTGCTCAGTGTATACAAAAGATTAATTCATTTGTTTTGGTTACAAAGAGAGAACAGAAATGGCAGATATGAAATATTAAGTACAATTAAGTGTTTACTATGAAAAAAAATCAGACCCAGGAAAGCAAACAAAAAAGGTTTTTGTTTTTCTAATTAATGATTCAGGAAATTGTAAGTGAAGAGTTACATTAACCATCTGTTTCAGCTGATGCTAGTTTACGCTTACCAGCAGGACATTTAATTCCACATAATGACACATAAAAGCTTTGCAGGATTTTGCCAGAAGTTTATTTTTCTTGAGTTTGTTTATCATAGTAGTAATAACAGAACAGCGGTGTTTCTGGGCTGAAGAATTAGGACAGCGTGTATGCTTGTCACCGGTCTAGTTCCTGTTTGAACCTGTCCTCATGTGGGGCCCTCTCTGGTGTCCGGTGAATGTCAACATGCACTGCTGTACTACTACTGCTGAAGTTACAGGCGTCCAAGGTCATTCTCATATAGGCGAAATACCTTTTGACAAAGAAGGGAGCTGAGACACGGTAACCTCGTGTAAACAGCTGTCTCTGGAGTGTAAGGCACCAGGTGATTATGAAACGGCTCACAGCGGTATCTTTACTTTGATAAACACTGCTCTCTACATTACCCTTTTGAAAGGTTTTTCGTAACATATATGCTAATGTACCAACTCATAAACATTACACATCCAAAATGACTCATTTTAGACATTCTTGGGATTATACTGCTGTTTGACTCATGTTAGACTCCTGTCAGGCGGACACTTCAAAGCTGGAAATGTGTTTAAGAGCGTAAATCAGACCTGTGTCATGCTGTTTGTGCAGTTTATGTAATTTATGATCCATGAAGTGACTATTTTCCCTTCTAGGATCAGTCTTAACCAGTTGGCTTTGGTCCCTTGGCTTTCATTTTCTGTCTGCAAGACGTCTGCGCAGTTGATTAGCTTCGTGGCAAAGGAAAAACACGAGATGACAGCATGTTTCCAAAAGATCCTGCACCTCTCCACGGGCAGCACGTGGAAGCATTGTGCTATGAATAAAGTTATTCCACTCATCTTGCCATGATTCAACAATAAATAATGTTCTTTCACACTTCTCTCTAAAACTAATGGCTTTATAAATGACATCATTACCTGTTAGTGGCCCAAGCGAATTCTGTGTTGCTGTCAGCGAGGGCAAACAAGAGTGAGACTGGTCTGATTTTCATTAAAATGTCTCATGTAGCCCGCTGTTAAGAAGTCACTCTGCTAATACAGCTCTGGCGTTTCTAGCCCTCTTTCTTGGGAGAATTTAATATGTCATTTGTTTTTCATAGTCGGTCAGTGTTATATGCAGTCCCTGCGTACAGCTGACATTTTGATCTATTCGAGCAATTGAACCTCTTTTACTATGTGGAAAAAGGCTTATCGTTTGCAAGCAAACTCAATTTATCACTTTATTATTCTCAAGGCAAGGCACAATTTATCAAGCGTCTCTCTGGATTCGGTGCTGGAGCACCTGTAGAAACATGCAGCTGTAGAGCTCCCCTCTTAACCTGATGAAACTCAATCCTGATTGGCTGTTTGTTACCTTAATCTCCAAAGCTTCACTGCAGGGCTTGGAAGTCATGATGGTGATAGTGGTGGTGGAGGTGATAATGAGAAGGGGTCAGGTTGCCTAATTTTGAGGGGGCAAATATTGGCACCCAGAGTTCAGTTCAGGTCATTGTGTATGCTAGCTGTACTAAGATGTTGTTCCCACAGATGCAGCTAACATTTTTCTTTCTTCAGATGGACGACCGCAGTGGGAGGTGGAGGCGAAGATCATCAGAGAGAAGATTCAAGGAGTGAGTGGATACTTTCCTTTTTACATGTCATGAAAATATTTGCCGACAAAAGCACAGACGATACACAAGACACAAATATGTCTGCAGACCCTTTTCAGTCTTTCTTTTCCTTCTCAACTTAAATGTGTTTAGCACTTGATCGATTACAGCACATATTTGCAGTGGGACAACTTTGAAAGGTTTGTCTCAGGCATCAATGATGTGTTGTTTAGTGAAGTTATGTCTCTTGTCTCCATCTGTAGTCTAGCATCGTGGTGGATGTGCCTCCTTATCACAGTAAGACGGTCACTTCAGCAGTGCAGGTGCAGTTTTACGTATGCAACGGCAAACGGAAAAGGAGCCAGTCACAGCGCTTTACCTATCTGCCAGGTATCTATTTGACAGTAACTATTGTTGCTGCATTTTTTTCTTTATCCCTGTAATGTTAATAGTAATTACTCCAGTCTTGAATATCACATGATTCTTTAGAGATATTTTTAATATGCTGATTTGATGCTTAAAAGCTGCAGTTCATAGCTTTTTCTTGTGTTCAAAATGTATAACATTTATATAATAAAGACGTATACAATGACTTGTCCAGAGTCACTACATTACACCTATAATATGTGCTTATATTTGGACTGTTTTAGACTTGTTTGGGTAGGTACTGCTTAGAAGCCCAGTACCTGCATGATTTGATCATAGATGTAAACAGAATGTTCTTCCTCAAGATGCACACGGTTCTGTTAATTAACTGCTAGAGCGGCAAAAGTTAGACTGCAGCTTTAAGGAACATTTCTTATTATCATCAGTGTTGAAAACAGTTGTGCAGAATTAGTTTTTGTAGAAACCCTAACATTTTTTCTACCATTAAAGAATAAATAAATTTTACCCCAAACCTATGAAAAGTAGTTTAAGTGCATAATGCCATAAAAAAAAGTTGAAAAACAAAAGGAATTTTATTCCATTATAAATAAACTGTATAAAAGGATTATGTAAGTAATATATATGTATATATATATATGTAAGATTGTAATCAATAATCTGCTCTTTATTAACAATTTAATATAAAATAATATATTAAATCCTTATACAGCTACAAAATATATACAGTACATATACACATTATTGCATTTGGGAATTTGTGACGACTGCAACTTAACGTCCACCAATCAAGAATTGTGTCTGAGTTCAGCCTCACAGCAGTCATGTGACTCAATTTCATGTAAAATAGTTTTCTTGCTAACTTGACATAACAGTATCAAGAATGGCACACATGTGGGTTTTTTTACAGCAGAGTCACCCGTTTGATCATGCCAGCGTTCCTCTGCACCGTGCACCAGTGTGGTTAGGGATGAGGTTGTTCCAGTAACAGTTGAGCACCTGGTAACCGCTCATGTAAAATACTTTAAAGAAAGAATCAGCATGATTTACATGTGGCCGAAGGCATGAAAATCTTGGGTTTTCAAGAACTCGACCCCTTCAGTGGCTGTCTTTCTGTTTTTCTCACTCTCATTAAACAAACACTATCATTATTTTTCCATCTCCCATTGGCTTCATCTGTCTTAATAGTAATTAATTGCTTTGCATTTTGGAAGATTTTCCCTTATGATAAGTGTGTTGAATGAAGAGGTTGATGATTCACATTGCTCTTATAATTTCTCACACGTTGTGTTGACATGCATTGCATCAGTACGTTACTGGATCTGCTTTTAAAATTGACATTGAACTTCTGATGCAATAGACCAAAATGCAGGGTGTTCTAAAAGGAGACATTTAATTATGGCTTATAGAGAATCGAATAAAGTGAAGTCAGTGTGGTTCTCATAGCAATAAGCCGGCTTGGTATTAATCTCCCAAAGTGACTCAAACCGAAAAACAGCGTTGGCGTAAATAAATCACACGTGAGCAGCTTTTTTTTTTTTTTTTTTTTGGTGTTTTTATCTGTTGCATGTTAACCTGTAGAAGAGATTGAAAACAAAAAGAGAGGGAAAGTAAAAGAGCTAGATAGGCGAGCTAGATAGGCCCAGCCTCCCGCCCACCCTCTTCGCTCCACAAAGCACCCACTCAAATTAGGGTTTCCTGTTTTCCACACTAACCCGTCGGTCCTTAGCCAATCAGACGACAGCACAGGCAGCCAATATTCTGAACAGGCCACGCGACTGTGGTTGCCATGGCATCGGCGAGCTGAGAAAGTGGCATGGCAGGGGGAAGGGCTGAGGTGCTGTGTTGTTAGACTAGAGCCAGACTCTTCATGTATAGTGAATAAGCCGTCTGGCGTGATGAGCAGAGATCTCAATCCAAATTCAGATTAAATACAGTGTAAAAGCTGTTGGGCCTGTGAGGAGGTGGTTTGTAATGAATTTAACTGAATATATTAGGTTGCTTTTTTGGTCATGAATCCATCAGCTTGGGACCAAAATGCATCTAAAAATGCATGCTATTAACTTTATCAACTGAAACTTAACTCTTTTATAGGTACACAGTGAGTAACACCAGACTCAAACGCATTCACACTCTCTCCCACACATTGCCGCCTCTTGCTATTCATATCAGGAAACTGCAGTTTTACCGCAGTAATGGCCTTGCATCAGCGTATGGGCTGTGAACTGGATTTTGGTTCCCATTTGGAGCTGTGCTGGAGGGCAAACAGGATTCTTTAGTTCCCAAATTCAGCACTGGTTTACATGGCACTCAAGCAGGCAACATATGCTCTCTTAGAGTCCACGGCAAGTAAAAATATCCCCCACTCATGCAAGCCAGGGAAATGGCAGATCGGGAAATGGGTTACGGAATACTGTGCCGCTATTGCTCTCGTTGTCTGTGGAAGAGAGAAGAGAAGAGAAGAGAAGAGAAGAGAAGAGAAGAGAAGAGAAGAGAAGAGAAGAGAAGAGAAGAGAAGA
>JAUCMT010000134.1:14650986-14662461 GCA_032357475.1 Enteromius thamalakanensis | reverse complement strand
AGAGAAGAGAAGAGAAGAGAAGAGAAGAGAAGAGAAGAGAAGAGAAGAGAAGAGAAGAGAAGAGAAGAGAAGAGAAAGAAATGAGACAAGAGTTCATTAGTGTTGTGAATCAATTAAACTTTTTAAAAGAAATTTCCAAATCAGTGTAGTAAAACAGTTTGGTATGCTAATGCAATGCCATTATAAGATGTCAGCAACTCTCAGTATTATAATAATAGAAGTATAAATAAAAATGCATGTTGTAATGGTGGTACTGAAAGATGTGAAACAAGATAATCAATGTTTAGTCTTTTTCCTGTCAAGTTTTCTTTTCCTTCCTTTTTTTAACCCATGTATTTCTCTCTTTCTCTCTCCACCCTTGCAGTACGGGTCAAGCAGGAGCATAGGGAGGATCTGGACTCCCCTGCCGTGCCGCCCATGTCAATGCCTCTGGTCCATGCTGCCAGTTTGGTCTGTGCTCAGCCGCTGTCCTCCCCAGAGCACTCCCACCCACCAGACGGCCTTCTGTCCAGCTCCCCACGTGGCCTGGCTGCAGGCTTGCACCCTCTCCAGGCTCCCTGCGCCCCAATGGGCTCCCCAACTCTTCCCCACCTGCCCCACCTTCAGACTCAAGGGCTGAATGCACCTCCTGAATGCCAGATGCCCTTCCACCCAGGCCCTGCTGCCAATGCCAGGCCGTCTTACCCACCCATACAGCACAACATGCCCTTCAACGGCCAACACAGTCTTCCTATGACTGTGGGCTCCCCACAGGCATACGAGCGAATGCCCTTCCAGGCCGACCCAGCTGGGTGTCACTCCTTGGGTTTGGGGATGGTGTATGGACCGGTTTCCTCGACACCCACCTCTGGAGTGCCCCCGGGGCCTGGCTCCAGTCCTAGCCACGCGGCCTGTACGGGTAGCAATCAGGTCATGGCCCACTCTGCCCCTCACCTTCATTCTCTAGGCTACCACTGCCCCACTCCAGGGCAGGTCCCATCTCCCACCCTCACGCTGGGACAGCCGGCCCCACAGCTTCAGCGTCCCCTGGTTTACCATCCGGCCGGGCAGCGGTCTGCCTCCTGCCCAACACCCTCCAGTGCTCCTACTCATATGATGCCATCTCCCCACTCTGGGCCCTCGTCCCCCCAACTCCATTCCCTCCCTTACCACTCACCCACCTCCCCATCTCCTACATCCAGCAGCCCCCTGGGGCCCATGGCACTCTCTGGACAGCCTTCTCCCCCGGCTAGCAGCCCTGTCCTGGCTGGGTTGTCCCCTTCAGGTCCCTTGGTGCACCCATTGAGCCAACAGGGAGATAGGCTGAACATCAAACAGGAACCAGAGGATAGAGAGCCCACCTTCCGTACCATCGGCCTACAGGATATTACGCTTGACGATGGTGAGTCTTTGCACTTTCTTAAACAATATTTTTTTTGTCTTATGACACTTGAGAGTGACCACTGCAACTTGAAGTTCGGTGTACTGGAAAAAATTAAATCTTGAGAAATTGTCCCTCAACAGGACAAAGCAATATTGATACAATTCGCCTTTACGTTAAAGGTATTTAAAGCTTCTGGAACTTTTTACTAAAACTTTGTTTTAATATAACATACTAAAATCTTAGTATATAATATAGCATTGAATTTTGACTGGGGAACTCCAGGTTGCATTTACTTTAGCTATGATGACCAAACCTACATTGCATGAGTCCTTGGTTTTTCCCCTGGTTATGTAGTACTCACAGAAATAATTACCCCTTTTTTCACTTTATTCATATATTTATTTATGGATATTAGAGTAATTTAATCGTCTGCTAGTGTGTGAATGATACATCAAGGGGTGAATAAATATGTGTCTGAATTAGTGTGTGTAAATTGTTCAGTAGTTACTTAAACATAAGAGGAACTATTAGAGCAAGAACATTAGAATGTATTAATTAAACAAGCAAATGCTTCATTTACTAAAATGAATTTGCATGCACAAGTTGCCTGGGGCATTACAGTGTTTGGCATTTCCCAGATCTTAAGAGTGTCATGACACAGGGCGAATACATTACACCAGTAATCCTTCTTAGCGGAACTATGAGACCTAACGTCAGTAGTGTGGGGGAGGGAAACAGAGACTTTGGCATGGCATGCTACTGTACCTTATTCCTCTCACTGTTTTTGTGTTATGTAGTATGCATACTGTCCATAGTATGCATAATTAGCATAGAATACTCAAATGAACTGCTAAATTTGATAGATGACTGCAAGAATTCACTTCAGTATATAGAACATGCCTCCATAACGCAGTGAGCTCAGTATGACCTTCTATTTTCAGTATGATAAATGAAGAAGATGTCACATAAACTGCAATATTAATATGCAGTAAACTTTAATATACTTTTACTCACCAATGCTGCATTCATGTGTTGGAAAATACAGCAAAAACAGTAATGTGCATTATTATTATTGTTGTTTTAAAAAACTATGTTCTATATGTTTTAATGTGATTTTTTTCCTGTGGTGGCAAAGCTGAATTTTCAGCAGCTATTACTGCAGTCTTCCTGTAGACAACATATCTGAAAATCTGTGGTTAAGTTGTATTAACAACACTGTTCCAACCCAAATATTGGAGTGTGTTCAGTGCATTTACGGAGGACATACTCCTAAAACCTGGAGAGTAGTCTATGCTTGGGTTAGTGGAGCAATTCTACATCTGCAAGGACAGTCTGGCACTTTTAAGTTGCATTTTCTTGTTAAAAGAACATGCTACTTACTATTTAAAAATAAGTTTTGAGCAGTGTAGGGTATTGCTGTTGTTTGTCGTTTTTTCCGACCACATATGCAGACATGGTGTTATGTTAATGAGGCGAGACATTAATGTTACTAAGTCATGATAATCAGTAGTTATGGCTCCACTGGATGCAAGAAATGCCTCGTTTGTAATGTGTTTTATTGTTTTGGTGTCATAGCGCCGGGACACGTCATCACGTTATGGTAAAGAGAGTAACATTTCTGCCACATTCTTACCGTATTCGGCCAATCACAACTCACTGGTTAGCTGGCCAATCAGAGCACACCTCGCTTTTTTTTTAACAATGAGCTTTGTACAAATCGACCCGTTTCAGGAGGTTGGGGCTTAGAGGAGGAACAAAAATGTACCACATAAACACATTTCATTACACCAAATACACAAAATACAGCTTTTTGTAGCAACATCATATGACCCCATTAAGGAACCTTTCTTGAAAAAATGTTGTGGATTAACATTCTTTCGTATCAGTGTTTATCAATTTAACCCATCCTTGCTGAATAAAAGTATTAATTTCTTTAAAAAAAAATCTTACTAACCTCAATTTTTTCAATAGTACTGTATGTAGCCATTTTAATTTTAGTAAAGTTGTCAACAGTTAAAGAATTACATGCATGTAAGGAAGTCATGTGGCAGCATGAACCATACAGTAGCATGCTACTTTTAT
This sequence comes from Enteromius thamalakanensis, assembly GCA_032357475.1. Classification (NCBI taxonomy): domain Eukaryota; kingdom Metazoa; phylum Chordata; class Actinopteri; order Cypriniformes; family Cyprinidae; genus Enteromius; species Enteromius thamalakanensis. The sequence continues at coordinate 14,659,016 of JAUCMT010000134.1, read as the reverse complement.
TTTTGTCGTTGTACACTATAGTGAATATACAGTACAGAATTCAGTGCGCACTGTGCAGCATAAAGTAAGCAGTACACTAGTATTCTGTTCAGAGTCAGAGCGGGAGAGCTTGTTTCTCAACTTCTGTGTTTATGTGGATTTTTTTGCTGATTCTGTGTTTATTTGAGAAGTTCAGACAACAGACCACAATGGATTCCTTATTTACAACTCAGCTATTTATTGTTGAAAATTTAAATGCTTTGTGGAATGCATCACTTTGAGTCTGGTGCATCTATCATAGTAGATATTTATTTTTTTTTTTCGTGGATAACTGATTAAAGAGTTCAGGCTAATGCTATACTTCATCAGCCCAGATTTCATCAAAGTGGTCGTGTTTCAAGATACAGATCCTGGACCAGAATGTGATCGCGGGGAGTCACTTCTGCTTTCTGCAATTCTTGGGTTATATATTCAAATGTGCAGTCAGACAGAGTTAATGAACAGCTTGAGTCACTCAAAGACAAGTGCCTGTGTGTTGTGTGTAGTGAAGTGTGAGTCCAGAAGGATGCAGAATTTGTCTGAGTAATTAAAACTGCCCGCACTATAGTGAACACACACACACGCACAATACACACTATTAGCCAGCTGCATACTAATTCACAGATGTGCTCAAACTAATTCACCGTTTCAAATCACACACTAACAAAGACACATACACGCTCAATATTTCAGAGTAGGCTTGCTCAGCCACACCAAGTATTCACTGCCTACATGTTGCTCACATATTGCATTAGACTTCCTCTTGAATTCAGTGTGATAGGAAAGAGCCTTTTTTAAAAGTGAAGTTTTGAACTGATTTCACCAGGGACTGTATCCTCCCTAAAGCACACACTATAAATAGGGTCTGTGTCATTCTGACTGAAGTTCTTGAGCACTGTGAGTTGTTAAGGAGGTCAGAAATGAACTGCAAATAGAACAGAACACAGCTCCAGTCACTGACATAAACCTCCTTTCACATCAACACACAGCTATCACGACTAGTGAAATGTGCGGCATGTTTTCTGAAGCATTGCGATAGGTCTACTTAATGAATGAACTGGAAAATTACTATAACACAATTTGGAAAAACGCACTTATGTTTTTATACATTATTATTATTATTATTACATATGATTATTATGTAATAATATTATAATTGTTTATTCCATTTGAATAAACTGTGCAGTCTATTTTACTAATTAGTGATTTTACTGAATTTAGAAGAAAATCAAATGTCACTTAAATTTATCAATATCTTTCATTCATGCGTGGATCTTGATTGTTTACAAAAATCCATACACTAAAACGATTATGCTTATTGTTCATTGCTTTTAGAATCTAAACTCATTTTTCTCTGGCTTCTGTTCATAAAGAGCCATGAATCACTCGTCATGGTTAACTGAAAGAGCTCTGCAGCTGGCTGAGAGTTTCACTAGATTTAAATGTAAGTTGATGTATCAGTCAGACTCTGCAGTTCTTAATCACACTTTCCTGGCACTTTTATGGCCCCAGATGCTTCAGTTCCATTTGATGAATCACTTTTCAGCAGAATTTAGTGGTTGTCAGTGGCAGTGCATTCTGTAAGTTGTGTGAATGCAGAGGATCGTTTAGCGTAAAACGCAGTGTTTGTTTACAAATCACACTGGCTTTCATTTCCAAAGCCGTTTTGATTCGGGTTAAACTGGTTCTAATAGTGCTGACTAGCAGTTTGCTGTAAGCGGTAATTCCACTTGATATTCCGGTCCTGTTGTTGCTGTTTTTTTAGGTCTGCGTGGAGCTGGTGCCGCCACTGGGTGAATTAAAGTTTATTTAAATAGAAAGCTAATATTTAAGGGCTGGTACTGTTTAGAGTTTTTCATGGGCAAACAATAATCGTGTCCGTACGGGTGTGTGTGTGTGTGTGTGTGTGTGAACAGATGGCACAGGTGATGTCAAAGACTCTTTGCAGGTGGTGCTGGGGAGGGGCTACAGACAGACTGACAGATGGAAGACAAAAAAACAGGGAATTGACACAGGCACACACACTCTCAAACAGAAAGGTCAAAGAAGGACTAGAACATATGAGAGCAAACCAAATGATAAAAAGACTTGTCATTTAAGCAATCTACTTGTACCATTGCATTTATCTCACAACATGATATTGGTGATTAGGTGCAGACTGCTTATGTGCTGAGTGAGTCGTATGCGTGTTTGTTGTGTGTGTTACACGAGCATAAGGAGTTTGGGTGCCATATTTTCCTGATGAGTTTGGACTGGTTCCCTCATGCTGAACAGAAGGAGCAGTGTGTGTCAATACTTACAGGAGACTCCTTTCTCTTGTCTCATCTCTTCTTTACGCTCTTTTTCATGTCAGTTGTGTTTAATTAATGTCCTCTCAGAGGTCTGTGTTTGAGATGTGTATGCAGGCGTGTGCTTGTGCTCCTTTGTTCTCGTGGATGTCTGTGTGCAGCTGCCACCCCGGCGTGAGTGCGCTGATCTGGGTTAATAATAGGCAAAGCCTGCTGTCTTCGGGTCTTGTATCCCTGTCGTACTGTACACACACACACACACACACACACTTTGTGTCCTAGAGCTTATATCTTGTGTCCCTCTGTTTCGATAAAGGGACGAGAGTTGGTTTTTGGAATTCACCAAAGTAACAATTGCATTTGTCAGTTGTGTGACAAAGTCTGTTTTCTGTACTAGTCCTTATATCATTTTCTGCCTTCATCCGTCTGTTTGTGTCCGTTTCCCTTTTTCCGTTTGTGGGTACGGAAACTTCCAACGTGTAACATATTCCAGGTCTGTAGTCTTTAGCCAGTGGTAAATGACTGTGTCAGATTAATAACACAACTTCTCTCATCTCTGAGGGAAAAAGAGAGCGTGGAAGGGAAAAAAACACTGCTCCAGGCCCAAAATTGCTTGCTCATTAAACACAATCAGAGAACTCTTCTGAAAGCAGTGGAAACCTGGTTTTGTGTCATCTTTCTGTACAATTACAGTGTCAGGAGCGTTATTCTGAGGTCTTGGCGCAGACAGGCAGGCAGCGGTGTTATGGCCGGTCCTGTTTGCATTGCTGTGGTGTTTGGCGGCAGAGATGTGGCGTGGTGCAAAGATCCTTGGGAATTAATGTGACAAGGGTTCACTCTCTGACCAGGAAACTCCAGCTCAAAACTCTTAGTTCTCTGCATGGCATATTCACCTTGTTATATGTATATTTTGGGTGCTGGGACAAATCTTTTCTCTGTCTGTATTATTCATTTATTTTTGTTACCTCTTTTAGCAGAGATGCTCTTTTTTCCCATGTTATCTATTAAAACTGTTTTGTTGGCAACGGTCTTCAAAATATGTTTTTGTTCCACTGAATGAAAAATAGGTTAAGATTAAGTCCAGTATTACGTTTTTTTTTTTTTTTTTTTGGTAAATTGCTTATGTTTCTCCTTATTTCTAAATCAATTTCTATAGAAGTATACAAATATATATATATCTGCTTAAATGGTTAAATTTCATAAATAATTCTGTTTGGGTGATAATTAAATGACATAATTAGAGTAGTGTATAAATCTATTTTGTGGGGAAAATTCTCTTATATACATCTGCTTTAATATCTCTAAATTATTGATTCAGACTTCCGTTTTAAATCTGATTATATTACAAAAAGATGCATTTGAGTGGAGGAGGGAGACCTGAATAGCGTGGCTGTGGTTTGATCTTGTCATTTTTGCTGTTAAAACGTGGTTCTTTCTAACTTTCACTAAAAACTTTTTAAGTGAACGTTTTACTAAGAAACTGTGTTTTATTCACCTGTGGTGATCTACTGTTTTCTTTCACTTGATGAAATCTCTACGGGTCAGACATGCGTTAGTTTTTACGGCACCTGCATTGCTCTTTTGCCCCATGGCTATGCTGTGCTGATTCTTACAGCCAGTGACTAAACTTGTTAAAGAGGTTGCAGAGGCCTCCGGTCAAAAAAAATGGGGATGAATCACATACTGACTCTTTAAATGGGGAATGCACAATATGATTCACAGATCAAACTGACTGCTCTCTTGTGCTTTCTCAGCCACGTTTTATGTCTCATTCTTTTGCACTCTGTTTTTTTAGAGGTGTTTTAAAAAGTAAGATTTGCTGTGTAGATTCCTGTGCACAGCTACCAAAGTTTAAACGGGTTGACGGGAAAGCAAAAAAAAAAGTAAACAGAGAACACCCTCTCTTTGCCCTTGTCCTAAACACACTAGATTTCACATTTCACGCTCTGCAGTTTTGAAGTTACAGATCAGTTCATTTAAACATCGGACTTTTGTTTTTTTTTCTTAAATGGAAACGAGTGTTTGCTATCAGTTGCTCTGACCGATGAGGTCAGTCTTACCTAGTATAATACTTTCCATCAAAACACAACACATTCACTGCTTTCAAAATAGCGAAGAAAATATAATGTCATCGGAATCTCACTTACAATGGAATCATATTTTGTTAAAAAAAAAGCAGTTTCTAAATGCAGTTTAGAATGATGGTTGACTTGATTTTGTTTTTAGTAATACAGTTGAAATGGACAATTAAGTCATACACTGTTTAAACTGCAAGGCTAGCTAGTGTGGAACCAAATGTTGTTTGTAAATGTATAAAAAAATACTTCCCGCAAGTTAAAAGATAAGATATCTGACCCAGTAAGCAGCCCTTCTCCACTTAACGGTCAACCAGTGCAGTGGCTAGTCCAGTGATTCACCGTCTCGGGGCAGCACCGTCAAACAATAACATTTACCCCCAGCTCAGAGTTTTGCTGTCGGCGAGCTTTCAGCCTCAGACCATGTATATTATATATTAATGAGGGATGGCCCCTTCCACTCATCCAAAGAGGATCCCCTATTTAAAGACTCTACGTTAAGACTCTCAAGCGTTATGCGAAAGAGATCGAGATGAATCATGCTTTCTTACATGTGGGGAAAGATGATGTTGAAACCTCTCAAGTTAGTTGCTGCTATATTGCGATATATTGCACAGTAACTTCCCGTATTTAACTGAGTCAGGTGCATCGCTAATATCGACAGCCTCCCCTTCAGACACTCGCTCCCTTAATTTGTTGTTGAGATTTGTGCTTTGTAATTTCTAAGGAATTGAACCGCTCATGAGTTTTATACCCTCTGAAGCCAGAGTTTTGGCGGTCCTGAGATGACTTGCTTTTAAACTGGTCCAAACGTTGAGCAAAGAGTGTATGCATTGAAACTGCAGCATGCATGTGTTTGTGTGTGTGTGTTTGAAGCAATGTGAGAAACTACAGTGTGCCTTTGTGTCACGCAAAAATGGAAAAAGTCAGAAAAGAAAGCTTTTGATCCAGGAGGAGACAGGAAAATAAGGTTTTAAAATAAATTCCTCTTCAAAGCAGAGTAAATACCGTGGCAGACGACATATTAGGCTTTTCAAAAAAATCGGCACCCTTAAAAATTTGCCAATACCACAGGCACACCACAGACGCTGATTAAATAGCTGTCTGTATTTATTGACTGACTCCGCTGTGCTAAAAATACTGGCATACTTTTTTTGCTGTTTGCTTGTTTTTGTCTTTAGCAGATGTTTTTGTGCATTTTTGATGCTCCATGCCAGTAGCTTAAAAAACATTTTTGCTTTTAGCCTTTTTATTCCTTAAATTGTTCTAATTATATTTTATTTAATTGGTTTTAAAGACATTTCTGCAAAAGTATTTTTGACGCTTGTTTATTGGAGTTTTGAATGTTCTATAATATACATAAAAATTAGTTTTCATTCATCTATTCTGTTTCACGACATCAAATAAAGTTCATCCCATCTTAAACACCTTCGACAGTCAAATAAAAAGTGTGCAAGATGTGCTGTCATTTATTTTGAATGTTTTGTAAGCTATATCAGTTTTCCACGATGTGTGTGAGTTTGTGCAGTGCAGGTTTGTGCAGAGAGAGAGTGTGTGTGTAAGATTGTTAGATTGTTTGTGCGGCGAGAGAAGCAGACAGCGCGCTGAGTGGGTTTTAAAGCAGAACTCACAATCAGCCCAGAGCAGGTCTGCATGTGTGAAGTGTGTTCATGCAAGAGGAAGAGCCGCCTACGCCAACAGGATGATCTGTGACAGCGGCTGGGCATTTGAAACATAACACACACACACACACACACACAAACATGCAACTTTTGCACACGAAACCATCACAAATAATAACATCAACCACAAGAAATGTACCAAAACAACTTTAAACTTCGAACACACAAAGTAACAATGACACGTATACTGTGGCTAACACTAAATGTAAACAAAGCAAGAAAAAACTAAACCCTAATAGACTTAAATGATAGTTTATTATTAGCGCACGAAGAATCAAAAGATATAATCTACATTAAACAAGAACTACAAAAACATGAAACGCTTAACCTGGGTAGATTGAATATAGCAGTACTATAGTTAGTTCTGACATTTAGATTTTTTTTTTTAAACACGAACGAACCAAGTTTAAAGCATCATTAACATCAGTAGCATTGACTTTTGACTCAAGCATTGCATAACGGCTTCAAATGTTCACCCTACCGAGTGACTATTGTAGTTCTTTTGAATTACACCGTCCTTTTATAGGTCTTCTGCTGCTTTTTTTGTAACACACTCTGCCATATTTCACATTTAAACACGTATTCGTTCATTTACCTTTAATGCTATTTTTAGCACCGAGTCTAACTCTCTGGCTTTTGGTGTCTTGTTAACAAATGACTGTATATGCTATTATACACATCTACTAATGCTGGTTTAGGGACATATTTGTTCACTTCAACTGAGTTTTTTTAAGTTCTTTTGGAAAATGTGGTCCATCCCAGTCAGTCATGGGTTGTCTGGATGAGGAATGCAAGGATTATTAACTCACTTGCAGAGACAGATACCTGTATGAAAAATACCATACCTGAGGCCCCCTTCAACAGTCAGACCTGTTTATCTGCTTATCGGCTTTATCCTAAGATTTGTCATCACCTTTTATAGATGTGTTTTTTTACTTCAATGACAAGCTTGGAAATCTGGTGATTGAATGTTACGGTGCATGTGTCAAAACCCACCATCTCTAAGAAACGGTTGTTTTTTTCCACAAAGCAAGGATCTGTCTTTGCCCTAGTTCTGTTGCCTTATTTTTCCTTTTTTTTTTTTAAAGGATGAACTTTCTAGCATGGTAGTTGTTGACTGATTTTGTCGTTGCAGGCAATGTAATCACACTTGCTGTAGAGTTAAGAAAAAGCTCTATCCAATAGAGCATGTGGAGAAACAATTCTATATTCACAGCATTAATCAGAACTCTGCTGGGACGACCTGTTAAAAAAGTTTGGCTGCTCTCTTAACATCAGTCTCCCAGCCTGCTAAAGTAATTACCACCCTTGCTCTGTTGCCTTCTGGGATGTAGAACATGTGTTTTAACAATGGATCAATTTTATACAGGCCTTTCATAGTGCGCTAAAAGCCCAAGCCAGCAGGCTAAAGGAAATGTAGTCAAAGGCCATTAAACTCATAATGAACTGATGCAACTGCCTGCACCAAAGCCTCGTAGTTAAAGAAGCAGTGGATATTTTTATAGCCTGTGTTGTGGTCATCTTGGTAAAACTGCAGCTGTCAGAATTTTCATCTTCATGCGTAAGCACAATCGCGCATGTGTTTTTCCTAAGTGGTCACATACCATTTTTTTTTATTTTTTTTATTTTGCATCCCCTTCAGTCTGTCTTTTATTTCCATCAGCTACTAAAGAGGATGTCTGAACTCTACTTTATACAGCTCAACACTGCCCCTTAATGGCTAGATGCTGGAACTGAATTTTTTTAAATGCTTGATATGAAAGCTCACACTAATGTTTGGTGTGTGTGTGTGTGTGTGTGTGTGTGCACCTGGTATTGGGACCAATTGTCCCTCCAAAGATAGGAATACCAGTAGGTTTTGACCTTGTGGGGACATTTCTTAGGTCCCCTTGAGGAAACAAGCTTATAAATCACACAGAGTTAAGTTTTTTGAAAATCCAAAAATGCGCACAGTTTCCTGTAAGGGG
>JAUCMT010000134.1:14618496-14636618 GCA_032357475.1 Enteromius thamalakanensis | reverse complement strand
GAGGTGGTACGAAAAAAAGTACCTGGAAGCCGGTACAGGTACAACTTTTACACAGTGGAAAACCAAACAGAGCCGAGGCGAGCTGGTACTGTGTAGTGGAAAAGCGCCAATAGAGCACCTTTAAGTCTGCATTATTCGCACAGAGTAGTTCACACATGCAAGAAGCCATTACAATGCATGTAGATTTAAATTCACCATAATTTCCAAAATGACAGTATTTCAATACAGAAAGCAGTTGCTGTCTTTTGCAGGAGAGAATGTTCTAAAATTTCAAATGGTTTCCATCAGATTCCAAGCCAAGTTGTAGGAATAAATTTGTAAAAAGTGTTACTCTTTGTTATGCATGTGGGAAATAGAACAAAAGAAGGATGGGCTATCATGATTTGCTTAAGAGGATTTAGAAACCCAGTTGGCACTATTGAAAGGAAATAAGGCATAAACATAACTACCTTCCTAACTAACTATTAATGAGCAGCACATTAGTGAGGTAAAAATTAGGTAATAGCAAATTTACTAACTAATCTGAAGTACAACCAAGATGAGTTATGCATCTAACACAATGGACCCTGAATTTCAAGGAATGGTACCACATTTTTTTCTTCAACTGTGCTTTTGTCATTGTCTCCTTAATATAATAATAATAATAATAATATGCAACTATACAACACGTCAAAAGCTATTGAATATTAATACATGATAATTAATGTATATGCTTTGATATTAAATTTTAATTACAGTAAATTTTAACAACCTTTCAAGACTGCATTCTTATTGGCTGAAATATATTATTTTTGCTCATTTAAATTAGAATTTTTGATTTTTTCTTTGTTTATACAGCTTCCTAAAGAAAAGCAAATGAGTGAAACAAAAAAAAAAAAAACTAACAAAAAACATCATAAATAGCAGTGCTTGGGTCTCTGAGGTTTAAACATAAATCATCTGTACCTGTTGGACTTCAGCTGCAGTACTGCGGAAGAGCTCAATATATCTCTTGCCCAGAATCTGTTTGTGCTTCTTCAGGGCATTCTGGGCATATTCCTCACAGGCAAAGAGAACAAACGCATCGCCTGTGGGACGTCCGTCTGGGTACTTCACAAACAGAAGACCCTCCGTCCCATCCGTGACTGGGCTGTCCGGTCCCAGGAAGCCCAGAACATCCTGAGGACTAGCAGTGAATGGAAGCCCACGCATTCGGATTATCACTTGGTTCTCCTTCGAAAGAAATTGAGCCACCTCATTGGACGTGCCTGTCAAAAGATGAGGAATTTCACATTTAAAAATGGCGAGCAGTAACAATATCAGAAAGACTAGACTCTGCTGTGAAACAGTTCAGCAGACACATCCACACGCACTGAAATGATATCTTGGGCAGGCCTCTGTTCTTTTACACCTGCTGTGTGTGAGTCTTTTCAGAGGTTGCTGACCCATCTTCCTCCCTGAGGGAACGACTCGTTTTCTCTATGGCCGGGCCAGAGCTGGGGACAGGAGGGAAGGGGAATAGAGTTTCCCCTCTACCTGCCCTGCATGAGTCAGCAAGGGAAAGAGACTCACAAAGAGTCTTTCATTCCCAGAGAGGGGGGGGATGAGAGATGGACACACACACACACACACCTGGCAATAGACGATGGAGATTTACTCTACAAATGGAAAGTGTCTGCGCATATTACAAATGAAGACTTCAAGTAAATGTCTCACCTCCTGCAATCTTTAGAAACTCCTCCCCAGTCGCTTTATACACCTGAAATAAAATAAATACAGATTCTCATAAGAGTGGGAAGCATGCTTTTGATCGAAACGGTATTATTTACATTGTGTAAATTAGGGATGTGTCAAGATGGTTGATTGGGTAGTTACTTAAATTGATTATGTATTTTTTCCCCTGATAAATACTTGAGAATAACTTCAGAGATGCAGCTTCTTTAGTAGCCTGTGCTTTAACATGCTGCTAGACTGTTTAAGTAAACTCTCTAAAAAGAGATGTCTCTAAATACATCATCAGAAAACTAAATACAACATACTGAATATATACATAGAATCAGAATGGTCTCAGATTAAAAGTTTTCTTGCGTAATGAGTTTTAGGTGAACTGAGTAAAATAAATCATAGTTTGGATGCCTTGAGGAGGTGAACTCACTTCAATGTATCTGTTACCCATGTGGTGTTTATGTCGATCCAGTGCCATGTCTCTGTGCTCAGAGTTTATGAAGCGCACCAGAGCTTCTCCGTTCCTCCTGCCCTGAGCATTTAAACACAGTGCAACACCACCTCTGACACAAACAACACACACACACAAATAAAACAAAGGCAGAGAAACAACACAGTTAGTAAGCAACCTTTAAAATGTACTGATAAATCAGCTTGGACACTCCGTGTAAAGCTTCTTTTCCACTAGTGAAAGTCCTGATTTGGCATTTGGCTGGATTTGCCTTCAAGGTCTTACGGAGTTTTGCATTACACTGCTAATGTGTTCTTTCCTGAGTGTGTGCACCATGTCATTGGGAGTGTGCCTTTCAGTGTTACGTTGAGCTGTAATCTCACTTGGCAATGTTGAGGCCCTTGAAGAAGCGAGCGATGTCCTGATCAGATGACTGCCATGGCAACCCACGAGCTCTGATGACCGTCTCGCTGTCCACAGCTTCTGTCTTACTGCTGGAAGCCAAGCACACATGTAGACACACAGGATACAGTCACTCATGCTTAGCAGCATACTTCTAGGCTTCTGACATATCGGTATCATAATGGGAAAGCAACAGATGTTTGGAACATAAAAAAAAAAAAAAATCAGACTATGACATACGAGTACATACCATGCTCCAGATTCAAACTTGTAGTTTACAGTCTTAAAATTGGAGAATTTGTGATCTACAAAAAAATAAAGTTAAGTTATTATGAGATCACATGAGCAAAATCTCCAATATTTTATCAGTTTCTGAACTACACAGATCAATCCATTCTGAGTGACTTACTATAAGGCTCAACCAGGAGATGTGAAATTAGAAGAACCATGTTCTTCACCTCCCTTAGTCCGGCCTCCTGCTCCTCTGCCGCAGGTATACACACATCTGACAACAACGTCAAGGCCTCATACAGGACATATGCACACATGAACGCATGTATTACTAGCAAAACACAAACCAGTAAATCCAAACTACAAAAAAAAAAAAAAAAATTACAAAAAAAAGATTTCCCCTCAAATAAGAGAAGCACTGCATATGCAGGATACAGTCCAGCATGGAGGTCAGAGTGAGGTCTTTGACGGGGCCTGCGTTTGGGCAGCATTCGTGAAACTCTTTCTTCAAGTCCACAAACGTGTAGAAGCACTCTGGAAGGACTAGATTCTGCAACGAGACACAGAGACAAACGTGGAAGATGCACACTAGAAAATATGTCTAGGAGGAGACTGTGGGGGCAGGAGAGATCGAACAAAAAAAAAAAAAGGGGGGGGGGGGGGAGGTAGGGATTGGGTTGAGGGCACTTTAATGTCTTATGGATGAGTACAGCATTCCTGTGAAGATTATAACATGTTGCTGCTAAACACATTATACCACAAACTGACAGCTAATTTAGAAGTGTCAGAAGAATGCACACAAACACACCCTAGGCCTTAACCTTCCAGTTTAAATAGGCTTAGTTATTAGGTGGCTTAAATGTAAATACTCAAGGAAGGAGTGTGTTACCTTTTTGGATGCCTCTGGGTGCAGCACCTGTCGGATAAGCAGTGGTCCGTCCACACACAGCGTGTAGGAGCTTCTGCCTAAAGACTTCAATTCAGCTGACACAGACTGATGAAACTAGAAATCATTTAAAAAGAGAGAAGAAAAACTTTTAAACAAATACACCCAACATTAGGTGCAGGTATTGGATTCATTTCCCTTTATATCTAGCCCATTTAGGCGTTTGGGGTCAGTACGATTTTTTCTTCTTTTTTTGAAAAATAAATAAATAATAACAATAAAAATACTAAAATAAATAAATAAATCAAACCTTAAAAGCAGTACAAACATTTTCAACATTATTAATAAGAAATGCTTGTTGAGCAGCTAATATTTATATTTAATGACACTGAAGACTGGAGTAATGACTTCAGAAAATTCAGCTTTGCCCTCACATGAATAAAAATACAATTACCAGTGTATTTTTACAGTTTTTTGTATATTGTATTTTTGCAGCCTTGGTGGCTGGTGGTAAACTTGTTTAAAACATCTTATCAACAATAAACTTTAGAATGGTAGTACATCCTAAATTACAGTTTTGTTGGAAATAACAGCTGTAATTTTTGCTACAATAGCAAAACAAAAGACCTTACACTAACCACTGAAATTATAGGTGACACTGAAAGTTTCATTACAGGTTTATTATTTATTAATATTTCCTTGTTAATCGTCACACAGACGTAAAAAGAATTATACATTTCATAAAATAAATAAATAAAAAAACACATTGTCAATGGCAGCACAGAGGACAGCCAAATTATGTTGTGATATTTGCACATGCTGCTCCGGGTGCATGCGCATGCTTGTTTTGTAGATTAAGCAGCTTGTCAGACTGGTTTGGTGAAATACAGGAAGTGAGCCATGGCCATGGCAGTCATTTCAGATAAAAGTACTTCACGTGACCAGAGAGAAAGATGACAAAACAAAAGAAGAGCATTTGTCCTGCTCTAAAAGCACACCACCTGCTCACTCCCAGCTATAGGGGCTCCCACATTCACCTGCGTTTAGCAAAAACAAGAAGTCTTTATTGAACCATTACAGATGTTTTGTAAACGTATCCATCTCTGCATCAGTCAACAGCAGTACAGGCTAACCAGCGACTATGATGCAGCAACTGATTTGAGTGCTTCGTTATTCACACAAGAGTATGAGAAATGCAATGTCTCACAACAAGTCAACATTAAAAAAAATGTCCTTGCATTGAAAAATTTATCAAAATTAATCTCGCAATGTAAAATTTAGGTTGTACCACCCACATCAATAGCTTTTATTTATTTTAGTTTAATTATTATTCAAACAAATTAAACTAATTGTAGTTAAACAATGTTTATGCCCAACTCTGGATCTGTTCTTCTGAGTTAATTTGATAAATCAAACATGACATTTCTATGATTTAAGTCCAATCTACAGTGAATTACAACAGAGCCGAGATGATCAGTTACTGTTTGTCAGACTCTTGCTAGAGTATGAGTAGAACAGATAGCCCCTTTATGGCCTAATTTTCATATCATTTGGGTCAGCCCTGATAACACAAGCAAACGTTGCCTTTTCCCAGAGCAATTAAAAGTACTGGAACCCAGACAAAGTGGTTGACAAAAGTTTCAACGATTAAGCGTAACATACATATCCCTACTACTCTACAAACTGGGAATTTTGGAGGATTTGAGAAATTAAGCAGCACTCAAACCACTGAAAACTATTTAGGGCATAACTACTGCAACTCATTCAAGGCTTCCCATCATGCTCTTGAACAGTGACGTGCTGTTTTACCACATAACCTGTCCTTCTTCATACCTCATGCAAATACGAGTCTTCTGCTTCTGTCATTAAGGGCTTAACAAGACTTTTGTAAATACCTGACAATTCTGAAAATATACTTCAAGAGCTTAACATCTCATTTTAAGTAATCTCAAGGAAGGCTTAAATGATACACGGTCACATTCATAACATGCACACAAAATAATGCAATCACTTAGCTCTTGGAGCTGGTGCATGTGTGCCCATGGCTGTTTTGACCCACACAACCCCACCTTGCACAAATTAACAACTTCAATAATTAAATGGAAACTGCTAAAACACATAGACACACCTTGTGCCTATACACATGATTAGAGAGGATCAAACTCCAGGAAAAAGCTAAATATAAAGAGCTAGAAGGAGAGAATTGACCATTCTTATTTTAAAGGAATAGTTCACCCAAAAATAAAAAATTGTCATCCTTTACTCACCCTCACATAGTTCCAAATCTGTATGAATGTCTTTGTTCTGCTGAACACAAAGGAAATATTTTGAAGAAAGTTTGTAAGCAGGCTGTCAATGGTGACACAAAACAGTCCGGTTACAAATATTTCCTTTGTGTTCAGCAGAACAAAGACATTCATACAGATTTGGAACTATGTGAGGGTGAGTAAAGGATGAAAATGTTTTATTTTTGGGTGAACTATTCCTTTAAGTAAAAAGACAGAATAACCAGTCAAATAACCAGTATAGCATTGAGAAAAATCCTTTGCTTAGAGCACATGGTAGTTAAACTTGATCAAAGTTTCAGTTTCACATTCTCCTCTGCCAAGCTGTCAGTAAGACTGAGAGAAATTTGAACTTTGGCATGACAATCAAACAGTGTGTCCTGGTTGAGCCATGTTTGCTCTGTGTGTGTGTGTGTGTGTGTGTGTGTGTGCGCGCAAAAGAGGCCAAATTGCAGTTTGTACTCACTTGAAGGAAAGGGATGCTATCAGTAGGATCATTCTTCATGCAAATGAGCAGCAGAATCACCCTATGAATGATTGCTCCTTAAAACTATTAGGAAACTCCACCTATGGTTATCACTTAGGATCCAGGTCCCAAATCTTACCATTCATTCTAAAAGGTATTTTGTACACCAAACAACAACAGCAAGTATTAGTTATATTACAGTTCAAAGGTTTAGAGTTGATAAGGTTTGTTTTAATGTTTTCACTAAAGACAGTAATATTCTTAAATATTATAATACTTTAAAATAACTACTTTAAATTGTAATATATTTTACTGATGACTGATACATTTTTAGCAGTCATAAGATCCTTCAAGACGTCAAATGATCCTTCAGATATAATTCTTATATACTGATTTGGTGCACAAGAAACATTTCTTATCATCATCAGCATTAAAAATAGTCGTGTGGTTTAAAATTGTGCGTTTAAGTGAGATTTTTTTTCAAGGTTTACCGATTTCAAACTTTTAAACAATAATGACATAAGACTTATAAGTAATAGACAGTAATGCCCTGTCTGCCCTCCAAAATCATATAGGTGTATAGTGATGCATACTTTTGAGTATATCTCAACCAGTCTGTTCAGGATGAAGTAAAGTGGGCGCGTCTTTAGATAAGGTAACAGGATGTGCCGGCTGAACTACCAGGATGTTTAAGCAACAGCCACATACAACCAGTTTTAATTGATCTATTCTGTAATCACTTTATGCATTGCTGTAAAAACATGAGACACAAAATCCATCCAATTCATTTCTATAAATGACCACTTCACTGATCGGAAGTCTGTCTGAAGCTGAATGAAAGAATGGATCAACGCATCACTCATCCTTTCATAGAGGCATTTCCCAGAACCCTCCCTTTACATTGACAGTCTGTGGGTAAAAAGCTCTCTGCTCATCACACACACAGGTACTGACATGCTCCTGCCAGCCTTCTGTGCTTTCTCAGCGAGCTCACAGAAAAACAGTTTTTCTAACACACCCTGTGTCTCTCAAACACACCCAAGATCACTTTCTTCCACAAACACACTCATGATCTCAAAAGAACAATTTCATTCTGTTGAAAGTCTTTTCTCCCTCTCACACACACACACACACAGGTGTGTTAGCACCACACCATTCCCACAGAGTCTAAAAAGCGTCTAAAAGCAGATGTGACCCAGTGAGTGCCAGCAGCTATAAATGTTTTGTTTTTTTGTTTCACTTGGGATACTGCATCTTAATGCTAACAGCATAGATCAGGTTTGACTCAAGTCTGTAAGTAAGATGGGATACGTTACTCTTAACCCTACAAAATACCGGTTTCCCAACCCAGACACACTACTGAGGACAATTTTATTAGAAACAGTGAGTCACAACAGTGAGAAAATAGATGCGTCACAATTTCATATGTAGGGAATTGATCTTGAATGAATCCTTCACTAAAGACAACAGGTCAAAGTCCTGTGTGAGACTCTCTGAACCCTTCCCCAATCCCCTCACTGTTCCTTATAGGGCTGGGCCGCATGACGATAAATATTGTGTTGACAATATACAGTGTTTAGACAAAGATTCTGCTACATCATAGTATGTAAATGTATTCACACAGAAGTGCTTCAAAGATCTCAAGGTGGTGATCGAATTTATAGCTTTAATAATTAATAGGTGCATATTTAATGCACAGAGTGAAGAATGTGCAGTTTTATTTCACGTCTGATAAGTCAATTTCTTACTTGAATGCTTCCTTTAAAATGTTATGTTATTAGTATCTTTCCTATATTGCATCCTATTGTTTGTAACTTGTTTTTTGTTGTTAACACATTAAATAAAAATAACTATATTGGGATTATGTCATCTTATGATTGTGTGTTCATTTTGGTCTTTTTTTTAATAAATCGCTCACACTTTCTAACAGCACCTGATGGAAGTGGATGTATTTCCTTGAAAACTGTGAGAAATAGGAACTGAACCAAAATGAAACCAATGGTTTGATAGTGCTTGTCTTTTTATCTAGCTCTCTGAAAGCTAGGCAGGGAGAAATTGATTTCGCTAGTTAATATTTACAAAGCCCCCTGGGGATAGGCTACAACTGAATCAAGATAACATGTTACCACCTGAATGCTACAAAGGTATGCAATAAAAATAAAAAATAGTGAGAACATAAATGTGTTAAATAAGAACAATCACTGTTTAATGATTTCCTTTAGTACTTCATTAAAATGAACTATATCAGTTCCAACGAACTTCTAGTCCCACAACCGAGCTTAGACTCTGAGCTCTTAATACCTTTCTGTGGGACAGTAATGAGAGGGTGTCCATTATGAAACAGTGGGGGGGTGGGAACAGGTTTACCGAGTACAAACAAATTTACTCTGCGTCATGCTCGGAAAACACGTTTGGCGACAACCGCCTTTTGGCAAAACAAACCTGCAAAACTCAGGAGCCACCCAAAACTATACATCTCTTGCTTGATAAATGAGCCTGGATAGCAGCACAAAAGAAAAAACAGGCTCACTGTCTATATAAAAATCTTTCTCACTTGCTGACATATATGGTGCATTCTAGGTAAACATTCCGTCTTCCAGATGTCTGCTCAACACATCAGTCCAAAACAAGACTAGACCTGCACTCTCCCTAGAGCAGAGCGTCTGTGCCTGCCTTCACACACCCAAATTACACACACATTACACACCTAAAAATCAACCAAATACTAAAACAATGTTGACAATATCATAGACTTACCTTACGCAGACACATACTAAAAGGGTGTAAATCACTGCTTAATATGCAACTTTATTTATCTATAATGTTATTTCAAACTAAACGGTCTCTCACCTGCTGCAGGACGCTCTCCAGGGGTTCGGCCTTGCACAGCTCCTCTGCAGTGAGCCCGGTTTCTTCCTTGCACTGCTCCGACAGATCCACGCTGTCCGGCTGTACTAGAGTCCGCTGAAGCTTGCCCACCTGTTAACAACATCATCTCTTTCAACCGGCCTCGCAATTCAACTCTAGCTGGGTTTCTCATCGGCGCGCCCTTAAACAAATTTGGCCGTCGAGAACACCGACGCAACGTTCAATGTTCTCCACGCGCCTGTGCTGTCTAGGTAGGCAGCTCACTGGGTTTGACAACGAGTCATTATGGCGATGATGAGGATGATGATATCTCAGGCAGTGTGTTTGTGTGAATGCAAAGCAGACACGGCAGGGTTACTGACCTACAGGCGATGACACGCACCAAACAAGGTACGCTTTCGTCTCTCGTGGCTTAAAAGGGCCACTTTATAAATGCACAAATCAAGCTGTCAAACATATAATCAGATGAAACAGCTGTTGCTGGTAATGCAAATCACAACGTAGCGCGTTTAGCTCTCTAAAAGCGCACCTTGTTGGTGAATGTCAGCTGTCAAGGTGGTTTCTAACACTAGCACATTACTAGGTTGGTAGTTGAAAGTTAGAGACCTTACCACAGGGTCAAAAGGTCCGTACCTTATTTTCATGTAGATCCACAATTTGCCACACCAAGAGAATTAATTCCCTTTCATCCGACCCCAGTTTACCCCCATTTGCACCAGCTGTTGCCCCAAAGAACACCACCAGAGTATCACTGTGCGAAGCCATCAGGGACCACAAGGGTAAAAACTACAATTAAGAGCAAAGATCAAATAAAACAGTAACACGAGGGTTCACCTTTCTCCAAGAGAAGCAAACAAAAGAAATGGAAATTCAATTGAAGTACACGAGGAAGGACAGAAGATTACTCCAAGAGAAGGACACGAGAGAGAGTGCGGCACGAGACTCTACCTGTAGCAGTACTTGTGTGCTCTCTATCCAGAGTTACTGGTTTGACTGGTAAAGAAGGCAGAAAAAAAGTCCTGGTTCGTCTCACGCTAACCCCATAACAAGCCCTGAAGGCTTTTCTCGCTGTCTCGTTTTTTCTTGGTTACCTGCCTTTAGCTCGGCCTCCTGTTTGGAGTCAACCTCCCGGGGGAGTGCGTTGATTGGCTGGTTTGTAAAGGTGAGGGCGGGGCGTATTGCCAGGGCACCTATGTAACCCGTTCTGATTGGTTTATTGTGCGCTAGGAAGTAGGAGAGAAGATCAGAATTCATTTAACCTGCGTTGCTGTTACACACCTATACAGACGCGCTGTTGCCTTTTAATATATGTTTTTATCTGCGTAAAAAAGATGCACTTATGTTGAATGAAATAAACTTTGAAATAGGCCTATGTTTAAAAACACTGGCACAAGTTTAAGACAACTCATGTGAGCTCCCCGAATAAAGGTTTCGTTTTAGATGTGCCCAGTGTCCTTCCACACACTCATAAAAGCGGCAAATATTCGTCTTTGCCACTGCATTAGACAAACACATAATCTAACAAAATACAAGACTATCAATATTACTTGTGCTACTGTAAGATAGGATAGTTTATTCTGGCCATGCAGTTGTTTATTCAGTTATGAAGGGGCAGTTTGACTGACAAGGTAAACCACCAATTACACTGCACTTATGTCATGCGACGATTACGTTCTTACGTGTCTTGTAATTGTATTTGCTGTTCTTTTATTGCATAATAGCTATATACTTCCTACTGCAGTGTGACTAAAAACATTGCCGTGATTATGTCAAATTTTGTTCTTCTTGATATAGCCAATTTATTTTTCCCCTTCAGGGTGTAATGCTTTTGAGTGTTCATGCTGTTCAGTTTTTCAGTTTTTGTTCTTTGTTTAATAAAAACACAATGTAACAAATTTAGGTTTTTTTAAAAAAACATGGCACTACGGTAGCTTGGCAACTGCAAATAAATAAATAAATAACAAAATTAATTTACATCTTAAAATAATTTAGGAGCCCAAACCTGTCCTGGGCTCCATACATTTGTCCTAGAGACAACTGTACTAAGATCTGAGTTTTGTTTCCATGATTCAGTGCCCTTGTGTGCCTGTGTGTCAGTAATGAAATCGGACAAAAAGCCAGACAGAGACTGTTTGTCTGCAGATTTCTCACTATTCCATTCAGACTCAGTCAGGCACCTCTCACCTTCTCTCTGTAGTCATTTTGAGCAATGGTCAGCTGATTCTTTCAGTCACGAAATTTGTGTTGTAAAAGAGAAATAGAAATAGAACCACAGGTCACGACATGAGAAATGTCATGTGTTACCACTCTGGAATACATGGGGTTTAACATGTGAACAGTTTTCAAAACACCGGGAATCATACACTTTTTCATCATACACAGTTGGGCGTTATGCACTAAACAACTGAGGATAACACAATTCTAGACTTTAAAGTTGTTCTGAAAACAGCAACTCACACAAAAAACATGTGCCTCGTTGCTAAGAGAGACATGACACATGAAAACAATGTGTTCTAAAATCAGCTCATGATATCAGACATTTACTGGATGTAATCACATAAAAGAAAATCAGAGTCTGTGCCCATCAATCACTGTGCAATTATCTGTGAAATACATGCAAACTTAGACTGACCAAAATCTGCAGACTTGCTCTCACTTTGGCCAACTATAGTGCTGACTCACCCAGAGTGCTGAACAGGACAAAAAGTGGTACACATGTTATGCAATGTATTTCAGCCTTTACCCAAACAGGTAAAAATTTTGCATTTCAGAAATTCAGTAAATGTATTTATTATTTTAATTCAGTTGATAAAGGTACTCAGAAGTGCCAAAAGCATTCACAGAAAAAGAAGCAGCCTGGTGAGTTGTTTTTTTATTAGACAGCGGCCTTACGTAAGATCGTTTATGTTTAAAAGAAATTACTTTTTCCAGACGGACCTCTCTTCCGTTTTATGCTCACTTCCTCTTTCACTCTCTTACAAGAATCACATACACACACACATTGCAAGGAGAAGCAAATTGTTGAAATCATAACCCCCAGAAGATGTGAGACTAAAGATAGACTATTTACAGATACTATGGGAATCAGATTGTCAACAGAAATATTTTCTTCAAAGCATTTGAGTTATATCACAAATACAAAAGTTGTTTCATCATAGAATATGCAGTTGAAATTTAAGATGACATCTCAATGAGTATAAAAATATACTCAAAACAAAGAACAGGGCAATTCTAAAATACAAAATTACATTTAAAATGTCAAGCACTCTTTTTGGAGAAACAAGGTTGTACATGGTTATTATTGTTATGGAGTCCCGGGTTAAAAGTTTCTTACAGAGTCAGTCTGAGGTACTGAGGCATGATTCCATAGCCACATCTACAGGCACTTTAGAGTCCGTGGGACAATGTGAGTTGGTGGTGTGTGAATTCTGTCTTTTTGACACAAATGACAACTCTTTATTCCCTTCACCCGACACTGCACTGGACAGATGTCGGAAGAGCTTTTGTATTCCAGTTTCCCGGAGCGACCTGCGGAAGGTACGCGCGGCAAACACATAAAGCACTGGATTGACCGTGCTACTGATGAACACCAAAGCTCCTGCTATAATACTCATTGTGGTGCAGACTTCATCCAAACTTTCCGCCATGATAGGGTTCGAAGGCTTGACGGCGAGCGAGATGAGAGAAAGAATGTTCCCCACATGATGAGGAATCCAGCAGAGAGCGAACGTCACCACCACGCTGCAGATGAGAACGGTCGACTTGTGCTTGGATTGGAAGTTCATCTGCACTATGCGACTGAAGAGGCAGCCGTAAGAGACCAACAGAGTGCAGAAAGGAATGATAAAGCCTATAAGAGACTCTAAAGTGAGAAGCACGGCTTCCTGGACATCATTCTCATACTTCCTGAACAGACATTGATTTCGTCCATTAACTTCTCCCAAAGTGTGAGTTTCAATGATGGGAATACTGAGGAGAAATGAAGCCATCCATATAATTAAAAGTACCTTGTTCAGTGCTTGTCTCCTTCTCCATCCGATTGAGGTGAAGGGGTATTTGACTGCCACGAAGCGCTCCACGCTCATGACGGTGATGATGAAGACGCTGCTGTACATGCAGGCATTGATGATGTACACCATGGCTTTGCAGGCCGCCTCTCCAAACACCCAGGAACGGGCCATCGAGTAGATCCACAGCGGCAGAGTGACCAGCACTAGAAGATCGGCGACTGCCAGCTGGAGGATGAGCAGCACCGTATGTGAACGCTGCTTCACGTGCTTCAAGATGGTCCACACCACCAGCAGGTTGCCAGGTGTGCCCACCAGGAAACACACCCCCAGGATCACACAGGCCCCCACTAAGCCCAGCTCGGTCTCCTCATCCTCCTGAATATAAGCTGTAGTGTTCATGATTCCCTCTCTGTCCACTCGAGTCTTCTGGACATCTAACTACTGAGCTAGAAAACCTGCCTCAGCAAAACTCACTTCCCTTTTGTGGAAACTGAGAAAAACAGAACTCTCAAACACAGAAAATAAAAACATCTGAAGTTTTGTCTGCGAAAAAGACAACCAGAAAATATGTAGCATGGGAGGAGCATCACAACTGTGAATTTAGATATATTGCCATAAAAAGTTGATGCAACTACAGTTTGTGTTTACAGTCATTTCTGACTGTTTGGTTGATTCAGTTTACTTCACTAAGAAGTTTGAACTATGTTTATTTCTACAGCACAGAACAAATATATAATATTTTTTAAGGCCCTTCAGATATGCCATGATGTGGCAGAGAGACATTTTAAAGCCCCACAAATTCTCAAGCAGAATATTTTATTTTATATTATTATTTTTATGTATTTTTGTGTATTTTGAGTATTATGACATGTAACCAACTTTAACAGCAAAACAAATCAACTATTATGGCATTTAAACAACTTTGATCACAAATGTGGGAGATATTGTGGTATTTAAACAAGTATAATAAATATCTTCACAGATTTTTGACCACAGTTGTTTGGTATTTTAATGATTTGATGCAAAAAAAAGCATTTAAACATTTTTGACTATTAACAAACAGAAATATTGGCATGTCCACAAGTTAAAAACAAGAAAAAGAAATAATATGCTATTTAAATAAAGTCTAACAGTTACTCCGAGATCTGAGATCTCTCTTGTTCATGACATTTGGGCTCTTCAAGGGTATTTTCATCTTGCTGTCCAGAATCCTGTATGAAGCCTTGTTGTGTTTGTGTTGTCAAGTCCTGAAACAGCTTCACTATCCCAGACTTCCTCAGACTTCCATGAAAGTTTTTAGAAGCAAACGCGTACAGCACAGGGTTTACTGAGCTACTGATAAATGCCAGAGCTCCAGAAATGAAGACAGCACTTTTTGGGATACGAGACGATTCATCTGACTGTTCTACTAGAAGAACCACTATCTCTATGACATTGACAATGTGGTGGGGTAACCAACACAAAATGAAGGCCATGACCACTCCACAAATGAGGAAGGCCGTTTTCTTGGTCTTAAAGCGCACCTTTCGGAGCTGCACTGCAACCTGACAGTAGCAGATCGCAAGTGTGAGAAATGGAATGACGAAGCCAAGCAGAGTCTCCAAACACATACAAAACACTTCAAAGGACGTAGAGTTGTACTCCCGGGAGAAGCATTGTTTCACTCCATTATCTTCTTCATCAACGCACTGGGTTAGGATGACTGGAATCCCCAAAATGAATGACAGGATCCAGGTCACTCCCAGTATTTTGGACATGGACATCCTGTTTTGCCAGTACAGCATCTTTAAGGGGTATCTGATAGCTAGGAAGCGCTCCACGCTCATGACGGTGATGATGAAGACGCTGCTGTACATGCAGGCATTGATGATGTACACCATGGCTTTGCAGGCCGCCTCTCCAAACACCCAGGAACGGGCCATCGAGTAGATCCACAGCGGCAGAGTGACCAGCACTAGAAGATCGGCGACTGCCAGCTGGAGGATGAGCAGCACCGTATGTGAACGCTGCTTCACGTGCTTCAAGATGGTCCACACCACCAGCAGGTTGCCAGGTGTGCCCACCAGGAAACACACCCCCAGGATCACACAGGCTACGATGCTCCCTGCAGATGACCAGCCGTCCGGGAACGAATCATTGCCACTATATTCAAAGGAGCTGTTCATTTTTGTCTCTGTTTTTAGTGAGTCTGAGCTCTGATTGAAACGTTGTGCTTTTCAGTTCCTTATACTTATAAGTTACAAAGCAACACTTCCACTATTCAATGTGTTTTTCTTATGACAGAAAAAGGTGGAGACTTATCACATGCCCACATAGCCTTCAGTAATTAACTGTTTCATTATTGTGCTGTACTTTTAGTTTTTCTAAAATTGAAACTGAGTGTAAACAGTAACAGTAAACAGTATAAAGAGTGGGAATCCTTAGATTTACTTGAAATTAAAGCAAAAAGGGGGACCCAGAGAGTGATGTTACACAAATTGTTAACTGACTTACATAATATTACATAATGATAAAATAATAATAATAATAAAAGCATGTATTATTGTTATTATGCAATTTGCGATCTTGTTATAAGGACGGGTGTATGGCCAACATCTTTCATACATTTTAGATCATAATAGACGTCTAGTTGATATCTAAAAGGAAACATACAGACGTATGATAAATAGATAAAGTGTAATGAAAATAAACACCTACCACCAGTCTGAAAGAAGACGTGTTATGGGAGCAACATTTTATCAAAATGAATTCAACAATTCCCATTAAATCCAATACATTTAATATTATGTTTTGGGCAGAATTCTTTTGTTGTTGCTTTTCAGCTGGGGTAACAACATATTTTGTATTGGATTATTATTTGCATAGTTTAGGGATAAATAATAGATTTATAAACGACCTTCTAAACACGTTGAATAAAATATGGAATAAAATATTCGATATTTAATCTATATGTTCATCGTTAAGTCTACTTAATTGCACTCATTATTTTCATGTGATGTATAATATGTGATAATCTGATGATTAAATACCTAAAGGTTTTTTTTAATTTTTTTATCGTACAAACATTTCTTACGTGCACGTCAAGGAGATCTCCGCGTAAAGGAGAAGATACCTCATCTACTGGAGTCCTCTGTCTGTCATAACAGACACATGGAGTCTGTGTCCAGGTCAATAGCGCCATCTGCTGCTCACATTTTATACATACCCAAACTTTTACGTATTTCTCTTTTGGAAAGTTTTTCAAAACATATTTTTTCCTAATATGGGCTCGTCACAAGTTGATGCATTTGACTGATGGGGTTTTAGACATTCATGAAAGCATGCATTCATTCCATGCACGTTTTAATGCTAAATGAGAATTTAAACCAACATTGTGAATTATGTCAGCTGCAAGAGGAATTATAGATTGTTTTTTGTTCATTACAGCTAATTTTCTTCAGATGAGGAAGGTCTTTCTGATCCAGTATTTTCCTGTAGATGGCAAAACAGACAAACGCCAGTATTTCCCTCAGTCTTTGTATATGTGTCTGGTATATTACTTTATTTTTTGGGGTGATTGATAAAGGTTTATGTTGAGTAGAAGATCGGCGACTGCCAGCTGGAGGATGAGCAGCAACGTGTCTGAACGCTGCTTCGCATGCTTCAAGATGGTCCACACCACCAGCAGGTTGCCAGGTTTGCCCACCAGGAAACACACCCCCAGGATCATACATGCTCTTTAATTAAGGGTGATTGATAAATGTTTATGTTGAGTATAGTTTGTTTTTATACGAGTATTGTTTGTCACTCCAGACAAATGCTGCACAATGCTTCAGTGACTCCATTAACAATTAATGGCTGCAAAGGTTACAGGTAAAATGTAGATAAAAAAATATTATTAAAAATATACTTTTATTACACTAGATTCATGCAATTTCCTAGGGAGGATCTGCTCTCCACTGAGACCTCCAGCACATACTCAGAGCAACAGCATATGTTGGTTTTCCATCTACTAGCACATGCTATAAGTGTGAAAAGATGCTGGCACCTAAAGGAGATTGAAGAGATGAGTCTTCCCAAGCATCACCTGGAACCCTTTCTCATATCTAACAGATAACAGCCAATAACTTGTTTCTCTCTATCACACACTTGGCCCAGCGCAGCCCCTCAGCCACCTGCGGCAGATTCCATGGAGTGCCTGAGACTCAACAGCAGTCTGTCGCCTCAGTTACATTAGAGAAATGGCCCCTGTGATGAATATACTATGGAAGATTAGCAGACATGTGGGCCTCTCCAGGATGAGTCTGTTGGCTGTAGTACTGATGAATGTCATCTCCATCAACAGACAGATGATGAGTGGACACCAACAGAGCCCGGATACAAGCAGGACTAATACAGCACAACGACACACACCATTAACAATGCAAAGAGACAAACTACGACACCTGTGTGAGAAAGCAAAGGGAACTAATGCAGACGCCCAGAAGCCCAGAGGGCCCGGGACAATCACTCAGCACATCGTCAGCCTGACTGAAGCACTTACATTCCAGCAGCACAGACCAGCAGAGACTTGAAAAGAAATTTTGACAAAAAGCACAGGGTCGAGCTTTGGGGTGACACAATGGTATAGTAATGGTATCCATAGGACAATGGGATGTTTTTTTTCTGTAAGTAATTAATGTACAAAAAAATGTAATGGCAGTAACATACACTCAACAAAATTTAATCGCAACACCTTTGTTTCTGCTCCGATTTTTCATGAGACTTAAAGGAGCATTAGGTAAGAAATGGCCAAAACTGGTACTGCAATCACTTTCAAAATACTGCTGAGCGGTGTCTC
>JAUCMT010000134.1:14547497-14618396 GCA_032357475.1 Enteromius thamalakanensis | reverse complement strand
TTTTTTTTTTAGCAGTTTCCTTTTCTGAAGCCACTTAATAAGCTTCAGAGTGTTCTTTATAGAGCTGGGTTTGTTAATAAGCTTCTTCAGCCTGGTAAATCTGCTCATTTCTATTTTTATTATTATTATTATTATTTATTTTTTAATTAAACGATTACTTTAGAAAGTGGTGAATGTAGAGCGATAGCTAGTTTGTGATCTGACGGAGCGGGAGAAATCGCGCTCCCGCTTTCATGCGTAATCAATACGGGACAAAGAAAAAGTTGCGCGTTCACACGTCATCAACGGGGGACAAAGGACTTGTGCAGCAGCAGTGTTTTTACTAACATGGAGAACTCCGACAAAAGTCGAAAAGGCGTGCGGACCCGGGGCAAAAAGAAGGACAACGTGGAGATGGATGCATTGGAAATGACGTGCGTCAGTGGCACTAGTGGTGAGTATGATACTCTGTTTACTGGCACACATTATTGATGATGGCTAACAAGCTAATGGCTACATGCCGGGACTTGAAGGGGGGCGGGGGCGGAAGTGATGCACGCTCTCTCAGGCAGGCTGGTTGTCAACCTGTCACTTTTGTAATTAAAATTTTGACTCTCTTAATGTAATGTACATAAGTGAGAGTTTGTTAGATAACAATAAAGTAAATGGAAAGTTCCCAGTTAATTTAGTACATTACTTTCAATTTTGTACATTTACTTTCAAATAGGTGTCTCCTTGGCCCCCACTGCACACCTGGCAGACAAAAACAAATCCCATGAGTTGGAGATGTATAAATTGAGAGTAGAGTGTCAAAAAGACAAAATTGATGAGCTGACCAAGGAGAGGGACTATTTAAAAGAGCAACTGGCATCTGGTAAGTCTCACAACACATATGTATTCAAATTACAGTATTGTTGTTATTATGTGAGTTCAGATTTGTGTTCCTGCGTACCATGTGATGCAAACTGTGAACCTTATGTATGTGTCCATTTTAACAGCTCTTAATAGAGAGGACACAGGTTCCAGTCAGGCAGTTCCCTTATCATCAGATTCCTCCAGTGATGGCTCAGATGAATCTTCCTCTGAAACTATGTCTGACTCGTCCTCTACATCCTCATTAGAGGTGGACAGGAAGAAGAAGAGGTCGAAAAGCGAGGTGAAAGGAAAAAAGCATGGCAAGAAGTCAAAGAAAATGGAAATGAAAACACGTCAAAGAGGTTAGAATGCTATTTAGACCCTTACCAATCAGTGGTTTATGGTTTACCACTGTTTACGCTGGGTTCAAAAGTTTGGTATCAGTTAGATTTTTAACATTTCAATTAAGGAAAAATAAAGGGGGGAAAAAACAGTTTGAATAGTGGTGTTTTAGTTTCATTTACTTTAAAATATAATTTATTCTTGTCATTAAGGCTATTTTTTTATCAGTCATTAATATAGTCTTATAAATGATAAATCTAATAAATTACTATTTGATAAATTAACAGTAAGAAAAGGATTTATTAAAAAAAAAAAAGGATTACGGTCAATACATTTTCTTAAAAACACAATACCTTTAATCAGCAAATATGTGTTAAATAGATAAGAAATGATAGTATAGACTTGATTAAACATTGATCTTTTTAACTTTTTATTCTGCAAAGAATCCTGATCACAGATTCCAAAAAAAAAAAGCACAACAGTTTCCAACATTGAAATAAATCAGCATATTATAATGATTTCTGAAGGATCATGTGGCACTGAAGACTGGAGTAATGATGCTGAAAATTCAGCTTTGCATTAATGGAACAAAGGATATTTCAAAGAGTATCAAAATTGAAAACTGTTATTGTTAAATTATAATAATGTTTTTTCTGCATTTTTGATCTAATTAATGCAGCCTTAATGAGCTTATTTTAAAAAATAAAATAAAATCTACAATCTTACTGATCTTAAATTTTTTAATGGCAGTGTATTTCTGCTGTACAATTGTTTCTCTTGGCTGGTTCCAATAAAAATAAAAATTACATTGGGGATTTAGGGGAATAACCTGGAAGACCATCTATATTAGCTTTTTTATGTTTTGTTAAATCCTTGTAAAAGACTTAAAACAAATTAGAGGGTGACTTAATAAGCTGCATTTACTGCATTAAATTATAATTAAATAAGGAACCAGTTACTTCACTCTGAAAGAACATACAGTAAACTACATAAAACAAATTCCTTTAAGAGAAGTATTCTTTGGTTAGCTAAAGCACTGTGTAAAAAATAAATCAATGAATACATCAGATCCACATATCAAAATTTTATACCAAATAAAAAATAATGCTATTACCACACGCTGGTATAATAAACAACTCTGTCATAATGGAGACTGAAACAATTTCAGTCAATTTCAATCACACAAAGGTGTGCAGGGGCGTCGTAGTCGGGTGAAAAGGGAGGGCCCCAAGTGGGGGGAGGGCCCCTGAGGAGTGAAATTTCATTTTTCTTTAAATATAATTTTAAGATCACAATAAATGTTGTTACTTATGTAAATGTTAATATTAAATGGGTAAATGCATCAGTTGATTGATGTATTAAATGGTGTCCAAGTACATATGGTGTCTGAGTACAGGCACCCTCTCCTTGCACGAAATGGTTTAGTCCACCTTCACCGGGCTTTTTGAAGTAGCGTTCATTCTGCTGAAGCGGCAGACGGCAGTGCATAACTGTGCTGTGGAAAATGATTTATTTGGCTTTACTGACGAGATGTGCATAATATATGTATCGCTCAATATATATCACCCAGCCCTAATTATGACAGTGTCAAAAATAAAAGTGCCTTGTTGTAGAAGCAGGTGACACAATATGTGGAATACGTCATGTGTCCTCTGAATACATTTCAAAATGTATGTTTGGTTGAGTTTTTATTGTACAATACTTATTCTAGTGATTTCGATTCATGCACCTGACAAATATCCCAATTTACAAAAAAAAATAAAAATAAAACTAACACTGTAACTAATAAAAACTAACCTAAAACGAAGCTAGGAAACTAGTAAATCTGCCTCTAAAAACTAATTAAAACTGAATTTGAAAACACAAAGTAAAAAAAAACTAACTAAAACTAATGAAAAAGCCAAACCTATTATAAGCTTGCTTGCTCCTTGGGTCAGGCAGTATCCACCTTAGTGGTTCAGGAGCACTTGCATGCTTTCTGAGAGCCCGTCTAGTGCTCCCAGGCCATCCCACGGTCTCGTCCATACCATCAGATTCAGCTATGTGATCTAGTTCACCAGGCATCCCCCCAAGTTCAGTGGCATCCACTTTACTTCTGTGTGGAGCTGCAATGCCCCTGGCTTACGGACAGAGATCTGCATCCTATTGGTGAAGGGCATGATTGAGCTGGTCTCTACAGCAAATATGAAGGCGGGGTTCTACAGCCCCTACTTCTTTGTGCTAAAGAATGGTGGTGGGTTATGGCCAAACCTGGAATGCAGTGTTTGCATTCTCAACTATTTTAGCTACTGTCAAATTCTCTGGACTAATTGTGCAAATGCAAGGTGCTACGACATCTCAGCCTGTTGGGACTTTGGGTCAACTGTGAAAAGAGCAAACTCTCCCTTCTGCAAAGGATCTGTTTTCTCAGTGCGTCCAGTCACCGTTGAACTGCCTGAGTTCATTCAGAGGCCCCTCTGAAATTTTTCAAATGCATTTACAGATGCCTCTGCCACAGGCTGGGAGTCACATAAAATGGGCATGTAGTGTTGGGTCTGTGGATGGGCCTCAACTGCATTGGCACATCAACTGCCTCGAGTTGCAAGTCTTCAGAACCACGCAGGCAGACCTGTTTGCCTCTCTAGACTCAACCAATTATTAGTTGTTTTATTCACTGCCTGACTGGCTTCCATAAAGAGGGTAGGGGACCTGCAGGTATCTTTGGTCAACAAATCGTGCCTAGAATCTTGTCTGGCTCATGTTGCCTTGAGACCGCCCGCTGGGCTGGATAAATAAGTCTTTTGTCCAGTAGAGTTTCCCAAATATGGCCAACATTCTAAGTTCCTCCAACACCCCCCAGCAGTTAGATTTGGGAGAGTGTCTAATACCAGGCCTACATGTTGTAGACAGCAGATGCTTTCCAGACATTGAACAGACATCTTGCAGACGTATGTGTAGTACCTGGGTCTTCGTCCATAACAGATGCCTGCCCATACCATAACCCCACCACCACCATGGGCCACTCGATCCACAACATTGACATCAGCAAAGCGCTCACCCACACGACGCCACACACGCTGTCTGCCATCTGCCCTGAACAATGTAAACCGAGATTCATCCGTGAAGAGAACACCTCTCCAACGTCCCAGACGCCATCGAATGTGAGCATTTGCCCACTCAAGTCTGTTACTGTCTGTGAAGAGCTGGAGTCAGGTCAAGACCCCGATGAGGACGACGAGCATGCAGTTGAGCTTCCCTGAGACATTTCTGACAGTTTGTGCAGAAATTGTTTGGTTATGTAAACCAGTTGTTTCAGCAGCTGTCTGAATGGCTGGCCTCAGACGATCTTGGAGGTGAACCTGCTGGATGTGGAGGTCCTGGACTGGTGTGGTTACACGTGGTCTGCGGTTGTGAGGCCGTATATTGTGTATCTGGAATGAATTTTAGATCTTTAAGTCCATCTCATGAAAAATAGGAGCAGAAACAAAGGTTTTGTGTTTATATTTTTGTTGAGTGTAATTATTCTTCAGTGAAAGATTCTCTGAGGAGCCACTGTTATTCATATTCAAGAAAGGATCTCTTCTATCAACACTTGACCCTCCAAACCTGCTCTATTCTTTTTATCTTATTTTTTTTTTAATATCTAACACTAATGCTCTCTATTCTTATGACTTGTCCTCTTTTTGATACTTAAAAAAGACCCTTGCACACTAGAAAACATGTTGTAGGGGAGAGTGGGTAAGTTGTCACACTGTTCATAACTGCAACACTAGATGCTATTTTGACTAAATATTTTGAAGAAAGTTTGTAATCAGGCTGTTTTGGGTCACCATTGACTTCCATAGTATTTTGTTTTTGGCTACAAACTTTCTTCAAAATATCTTCCTTTGTGTTTGGCAGAACAAAGAAATTCATACAGATGTGAAACTTTTCGAGGGTGAGTAAATTATCGGAAATATTCATTTTTGGGTGAACTATTCCTTTAAGTTCCCATTAAATCATATAGCTATAAAACCAAAACAGAAGAGGCCGAGAGCTGCGGTGTTCCTGGCTGTGCGCCCCCTGCTGGGTGACTTGTGGTACAGGCTGATCATCCTGCAGTGAAGAGGAGAACTAGGTCTGTTTGTTTTTCTTTCTACACACTAAAAAGATTAGAAAAGAAAAAGATAAGCAGATAAATATCACACAGCTTTCATAACTGCCACATAAAAATAAAATAAATAAATAAACAAATAAAATGCATTATAGATAAACTGTACACATTAATAACCTTAATTGTGGTTTGGGGAAGATTGAGATTTGAGTTAGGCCTGATAGTTAGTGTTCCTCTATGAGTAAAGCTATAGTTAAGAATAAGATTCTGTTTTGGTTGTATCTGTGTGCTGGTTGAACCTTCATTTATTTCATGACCGTCTGGAAATAGTGATGTGTTTTAGATTTCACATGGATCAGTATGTTTCCATTGCTCATATTTCAGCTTTTCCCCACTTCCTAAAGTTCAGATTTTGCTGTAATATTATTAAAGATTGATGGTGCAAAACATTTTTGGTTAAACAGATAAATAAAGCAGAGTGGTACTGCAGACTGAAGCACTCAAAGCTCATCATACTCTCTCACGCTGAGAATGATTCAGCCAATTATGCCTCATTGATTTCAGTTCCACTCTAGGGTTTGTGGTTTCCATCCGTGTGTGGACGAAACAAAGAGCTGGACGATTCTGTGGGTTTCCCACATGCTACACAACTTAACTTAGTATCTCCCTGTCCAGATGTGGCTTTTACATATTTCAGATATTCGGACAAGTAGATGATGTTAGCTCATGGATGCCATGCTTTCTTGATGGGGATACTTGACTCCACCAAAATGAACTCAAGGGATTATAGCAAATTAAGTCTGCTTCAGGCAAGGCTTTAAAACATCAAAGATGTATTCAATGGAACCCCACCCAGATCGGTTTTAAGATTAAGATTAAACTGATTAATGGGCGATCAATCAAGTATTTTCACCTTCCTTCCTGTGACACTACTGTGGATCAATATATGTAGAGAAATAATGCAGCAAATACAAAATCTGATTAAAGGTAACTATAAATTTAGAGGCAAAGGCACAGTATTTCCTGACACGCTAGTCAGTTAAAACTCATTACATGTCTGCTTATATAATTTATGTAATTAAAAAAAGCGAAGAATGAGCTAACGAAAAACAATTGCTTTCCACAAGCCA
This sequence comes from Enteromius thamalakanensis, assembly GCA_032357475.1. NCBI lineage: Eukaryota > Metazoa > Chordata > Actinopteri > Cypriniformes > Cyprinidae > Enteromius > Enteromius thamalakanensis. Next base: position 14,612,018 of record JAUCMT010000134.1, on the reverse strand, counting down.
TTAACAAAGAGTTAGTGTGAATAAGCTATTGATGACAATGTTCCTCAGGCTAAAACGGTACAGTAACTCAACTGAACCTCGCTTGTTTATATGTATTTGTGTAATGTGCATTTAAAAGCACATCCTGCTGGTGCCGCAAGGCTCAATAACATCATCAGCAACAATGAATCTGTTTCTTAGCTCAGTCAGTGCGCGGAAATTGAATACAAGCCTGCAGGGTTTGTGGGATATGCGTTTCTACTTCATGCCAATCATAAACGATGAAAAAAGGCGATAAATAAAAAACACTTCCTTAATCGATACAAAGCAATCCAGTTTTATTACTTCTGTGTGAACTTGTTTAGACGGAAAAATAAAACACTTGAGTACATACTCATGCTTCAGCTTGAAGTGGAACTTGCAGTGCTTTTTTATTATTATTATCTTTTGTTTGTACACTTTCAATTTGGGTTGGCAACAAAGAATGGCACTTGAGTGATTCTCATGTTGACTGGTTAATACACGTATAAACATTACATCCTAAACGTTATGTCCTCAAAGCACCACTGGTGCAACTATTTACAATTTACATGTTGTATTTTGTTATACTTGATAATGTAAATAAGAGAACTGAAATGAAAACTCTCACCATCTCAAAAAAGGCAGCAGTGCTGACCTGAGGTCAGTCGTATGATTTAAATCAATGCTCTGATTCTGGATCAGGCCAGCTATCATAAAGCATACCGACTGACTCCAGGTCCACAAACAACGAAAACACTAGAAAGAGCAGAAACTCTACAACAAACGCTTTAAACATTGCTTAGCACCTTTAGTGTACTGATGCTTAGAAATCTAGATTTTTTTCTTAATCAAACCAGCTGAAGTCTGCAGCAAAGAGGGCAACAACAACAAAAAGAGTGGGAACTGAATAACCAGAAATGTACTGTACACTACTACAGTATTTACAGTTAATAATACAGCTAACAACGCTACTGTATCTTAACATCTGAAAAGAAGATAAATACAAGAATATTTATTCAGTTTTATAGATCATTTTAAAATTATATAAAAGCTATTGAAGCTAAAAGTGGCTTAAAAAAAGAAAAAGAGAAACAGTGCTATTTTGAGCGCTTTTTAAACTCTGCATGAGATTGACTGGCACTCAACGGGAACAATAAATACTAGCTCTGTACTCCTCTTCGGTGTGGCAACGTTGTCTTCGCAATCTGAAGCAGACAGGTCTTAAACCTAAGAGACAGAGGAGGACAGAACAATATGCATTACATACATGCACATGTAAAAGCACAGGTTTAAGCATGTATAGTATCTGGGCTGAGATGAGTTTTAATGCACATAGCTATGGAAGTGCAATGTGATGGAGCGAAAGCCAGACTTACTGCAGCAGCGGTTACTGAGCTCACACTATAGTAGAGGGACCAATCACCTGAGCTTCCCCCTGTGACGAGAAGGAGATGGATGCAGGTGTTATGTTAAATGGGAGGCGCTGATTTAATCATCAGGTGATCAGTGTTTATTAGTGCTGGCATAAGCATGGGTGTTATGACATGTTTCTGCATCAGGCTATGTCCACATTTATCCAGAGATATTTGAAAACGGTTTTGAAAGGGTTAGTCCACCCCAAAATGAAAATGTTGTCATTCATTTTGTCATCACGACCCTATGTCTTTCCAAACACGTAAAAGGTCTTTGGACCTATGTCCGTCTTTAGAACACAATTTAAGTTTTTTTTTGATGATGTGTCTCTTCATAACATTATGGTTGAACCATTAATGGGATGCGGAGCATTCAGATGACGTCACAATCCTGGTTTTCATTCAAAATAGCTTAAATTGTGTTCTGAACACAAATGAAGCTTTTACAGGTCTGGAATGAAATGGGGGTAAATTATTAATGACTACATTTTTATTCTGGAGTGGAGTAACCCTTTAAACATTCTCTTATGGTACAGAGAGACAGACTGTAAAGTAACCATGCTATTCGTCTGGCAATATCATTTTATTAGTAAATATGCAGGAACTTGCTGGTGCATCATTTCATATGGCCTAAAACACAACCTTTTACAGCAGGGCAGCAATTGCGAGATAAACGTTTTGAAGTAAAACAATACAAAGATCATACAAAGTTATATTTACCTTTATATTTATCATCACAACGACAGTAAAACATTAGATTAAACGTGCAACATCCCTTTTAAATACTGCTTACTTTGTTTTCAAATTCATCCACTTGGAAATGCGTTCTCTAAAATCTAAATTTTTTTCTCAACAAAATGCAATCTTGGAGTCGATAAACGGCCAAAATGTGAGTTCTGAAACTTCTCTGGATGAATGTGGATGCAGCTTTGGTAACACCGTCTGATCATTTGATGTATGCAGAAGCCGGAAGATGTGCAATCAAAATACCGGCCATCTAAAACACACAAGCTATACTGACCGCTGAGATGTACTGGCTGTTATAGCAGGGTTTCTCCTGGGTGGGAGAGGTGATGGAGGAGTAACAAGAGGAGTCACACGGTGAGCTGGGCTCCTCGGACAAAGCCTCTGGAAGGTGACTGGACACACATCCGCTGTCTGACCCGCTCGAGCCACTACCTGACAGACAGTGAGACGAGGAACCCGAACTCTCTGTAGCTGCCAACACAAGTCAAAGATCAACATCATGTTGTATACGTGTTTTCTGAGAAAACGTTTAACGCTTCCTGATGTGTCATGATACATACTCATAGATGGCTGACTGCTGGTCTCGTGCTCCAGCTCGTCTTCCTCAATGCAGGGGCTGATGAGAGGTCTCTCCCCTGATAACAGGCTTTGGCTGCTGTACATATGCAGATTCAAGGGCCCCAGCAGTGTGGATGAGGAGGGGCCACTAGACACTGGGGGGCCACTAACGGGAGCATTTACTGCAGTTCGTTTGAATGGGTTTGAGTGGTCAAAAAGTGAGACAGCAATAGAGGCTCTCGTCCTGGCCCCTGTAACAAAACAAAAAGAGGTCAAATCAAGCCATAGAATAATTTGCTGAGTTAGAAGAAAAAAAAATCAAGTTGTTCTGTAAGTATGTTAAACAGGCTCACCTCTGCCTTTCATTATGTAGTCAATGGCTCTGTCGTTGATAGCAGCATCACTGGGTTTAATGTCCAGAAAGGGTTTATTGCCCACCCCCATAGAGACCATCTCCTGCATTCGAATTTCTGCAAACACAGAGAAACACGTTTAAAAATGCTTCCGTATATCAGCAGTTGTTGTGACATTTACAAAAGTAAATACTGATATTGCATTAATACTAAACAATTGATAATATATATAATCTGACATCAGTATCTGTGTAGAACACTTAATCTCTAATAGCTGTTAAATAAGTAGGGATTGAAGAAATATATCAAAAACCATGGCATTGGATTTGCATAATTTTCTCACACTCATATCAAACTGTAGAAATACAATACTGGTGTGACTAGTCTTTTAAAACGCTTCCTTTCTGCCTGAGGCACAGACAGACAAAGTGTTCAAAAATTTTTTTGGTCGTGCTAAGATGGTATGTGACAGGAAATATTTTCTGTAATTATCCTCTCACATTCAGCATGCTGAACAAAACTAATTCCGAAAATGTATTAAAGCTTAACTACTTCAGTGTTTCTTTCTCACCTTTATTCCTCGTGGCCTGCTGCCATAGTATCCGTGCAATGTCACAGGTCCAGGCATGTTTGATCTCGGCGGTGCTGGCTTGGAGAATGTAGGTCTGGTTCTTTGAAGTTCTCCTCCTGAACCAGACCTCAAACCTCAGAGCGTTCTCACCCGACGTCTCCGTCATACCCACATCAGCCAACTATAAAGGCATTGAAATTCTTATATCATCTCAATAGACATTGAGGGCTCATGGCATCTTGTTATTATTACGGCTTATATGAGACCAAACCGATGCCCAGAAGCCTGATATTAACATAGGACAATAATAAAAGTACATTGATTTTCTGGAGATGGTTCCTGTCCCTCTAAACTTCAGATGTCCTTTAGGTGTTTACCTTAAAAGAGTGCTTGTATATGTAAACATCTAAGCCACCCTCGATGCGTTTGGGTTTGCTGAACAGCACTAGATCCTCAAACAGGAACACATGTCTTTGGCACTTCTTCCTGCCATACCAAATTGTGAACTCATCTTGCCGAACCAACTGCCCCTGCTCTTTCAAATTCACCTGGAAAAGTGAAATAAATAAGAAATGGTAAATGTAGAAGATCTTTTGCTTTGCTATCGCTTAAATGTGAAATGGTGCGTGTATCAGCTTACATCACAATCTCTGATAGCATCCATGGCGAGCAGATCATTGCCGTGGCGAAGCTGAAATTTGACCATCTCGGCGGCGAAACGCAAGTACAATAGCTCCTGCTCCTGGACTTCGCTCACCTCTTTGATCAGGTCTTTCAGCAGCAGGGCGTACTTGCTCATGCGCTGGATGGGCTTCAGCAGGTACGAGGCCAGGTCCATCTTATCCCCTAACTCCAGCTGCTTATGCTGAAACGGGAGAGAATTTGTGTCAGTTTAGCTTCATGAGGTAAGATGAATGCGCTTTGAGCAGTTCAACATTAGTGGAATAAACTCTACACCCAGTGATTTAAGATTTTATGGAAAAACTCCAACTAAAAGCTTAGCATAGGCAGTTTATAGTGTGGCATTGATAGAGTTACTCACCCTAAAGAAGCTGTTTCCATGGCTGGCCAGAAGTGTGTCTGACTTTGGCTTGTTCTTGCTGTATAAAGCATACAGGCTGAACTGATCTTGCTATGTTTAAAAACACAAGAGAAATATTTTAAGTGTTATCACCAACATTTCCACACTCCGTTTTGAAGAATAATTCTTTTGTTGATCCGGAAATAGAGGGAGGGAGCATTTTCCCAAATCATTTCCAGGTTGAGTTTTGTTTGGAACGATTTTTTTTTTGTCTTTGGAATAAATAGTTTTATAATGACTTTTCAGGGTTATGGAGTGTGCAATAATTTCAGGGCAGGTTTGCTGCTCCAGAAACATGTCATAAGTGATTTGACATTGCTGTAGGCCAAATTGCTTGTCTTTTGCTCTCTTTTCTCTGTGAATCATTGCTGTTGAAGCTTTCATAAATTAGAGCTCTTTAGGTGAGCCAGCACTATAACTGACCACAACTACAGAGAAAATAAAGGACATATAAGCTGGTGGTCTTGCACTCATTTAAAGACCTCAGAATCACTTCTTGTGGCTCAATTTGATTCCCACATTCATACAGGGTGAAAGGAAAAGAGAAAGTAAACACAGAAAAAGTACTTTTCTGGATGGTTTCATACTTGGGCTGGGTCAAGAATGAGTCAGTTATGGACTGGGAACAGACAAACACTGACAGATTAAGCCCCTTTGTTTTACCTCCAATGAAAATGTGATTCAATTTGTGATCTTGATCTTAAACTTAATTGTGACCTCTACTAGAACTGAAAATATGAAAAGGGTCCAAAAAATATAAGAACAGTTCAAATTAATAGGCTGTTGAATTGAACTAAAGAACAGATCTGAAGTCATGCAGTTCGACATGTGCTAGTTACTGTGAAAAGACTCTCACATGTCGTAGGAAGCAGTGGCTGACGCGCAGTGGATGATTGCAGCAGCTCTCAAGCTCTTTCAGGAAATACTGGCTGTGGAAGTCCACCAGCTTCTCCAGGTTTCCGAAGATGACGCTGCGCTTTCCACGCAGGTCCTGCGGCAGGTCGGCACGCTCCATCTCAGGGAAATAGTTGTCAATGATGTACCTCAGAGAACGCACATATTCCCGCTCCGTAGTTACCATCTCATCTACGATGTGCCGTAGTTTACTGAAAGACAGAGGGAGAATGGACAATTAACATAAGGAAGCGACATGAGAGCGAGATCATATTATTGTTTTTTTTTGCCTTCAATTTGACTGGACAGTGTAGAGAGGTCAAGAAATAAAACTTCGAGGAACAGCATGTGTGCCCTAACAGCTTTGTCAGACTGTGTAACCATAAAGGACAGGTGTTTTCACATGTCTCTCCAAGATGTCATATGCTTTCTCCCTGAAACACTCAAGCCAATCAGTTGTGAGAGTCCATAATCTCTTACTCAGACAGGAGGGCTCACTGTGACAGTTTCTATTCTTTCATAAATTTTGTATCTTCATAAAACCCTGATGTCATGAAAGCAAACCTGAATGCATAGAGCGCCTATTGTCTGTCTTACATTCACTTACATTACCTTACTTCCAGCACTTTTACCTTCTGACAGCTGAATATGGTGTGTATGTCCAGTACAGAGAAAAAATGGATTCTTACACTGGATTCTTATCAGACTTTTTTCATTAGCCTTATTTGCAATTACTGGACCACACAGAGGCTAACAGCATGTTTTTTGTTATTTCTGTCTGAAAAATTGTGTCAACATCACCTCTGCACTACAATCTCAGAGAGTAAAGCTGAGAAATGTGTTTTGATAGGAAAACACACAGAGATGTAAAGACCTCCCCTAGACATCTATATAATCAGCTAACTCCATCTATCTCTTCTGTGTGGAGGAGCAGAACACAAACAGGCTCCCCAACACTTTAAAGCCCAGAGGACCAGCACCCACCTGGGAAAGTGATCTGTATCTGAGGCCTGTTTCCCAAGAGGGTGAAGGGGTGTCCAGAGGGACCCACAGCTGGAAAACACATCCATGGCTATTCAGAGGATTATGGGGCAGTAATCGTTTAATATGAGACCTAAAGAGTTCCTTGAAACATGATTTAGTCTGTATATGGTTTTTAGCTGGACAACTTTTTTAGTTTGCTGTGTAAAGATATAAAGTAATTTTCTGCATTTTTATTTTATTTTTTTTTATTTTACGAAAGAGTAAAGGCTAAAGCTACAGTGTACATTTTAAAAATGTATGATTTTATACATTAATGATATGTTGTTTACAAAAATTAATAATTTATTTTAATATTGTCATTGAAATACAGTTAAAGAATTATCTGGACATAATGTTTTGTATGGATAGATTTTTCAATTCACCATTATAATGTTATATAAATTGATATATTCCTAATTTAAATAATATATAAAATGATTAAATATATGAATTAATCATAATAAAATAAATACATATGTATTTACATAGTATTTATTATTTCTGTAACTGATTATTTACAGCTACTATAATTATAATAAATATTATAATAATTTCTCAGTATTGGCTTTGCTCAGAATAATTTCTTGTTGACAGTGTTTTTTTTTTTTTTTGCTCTTCCATGGACCCTTTATCCCCCCCCTAAGTGGTTCCCGGGGCTCAGTTTGAAAACCCTTGACTGTGTTCTTGTCTTGCAAAAACACTGTGTGCTAGGCTTAATATATTTGCCAGTGTTTTGGCAGCATTGTTGCTCATAATCTATTACAACAACAACACATTTTCCCAGTGTGAGTGTTTTGTGACACAGCTATCATAAAGGGGTGGATTTATAGTAAGTGGTTTTAAGCTGAAGCATGCTTCAGTCGGTGGCCTGCAGATCTCGGGGGTTGAATGTGTTTATGCTAAAGCAAGTGAGTGGGGGTTAGCACTTGCGTTAGTGTACCCACCTGCCCTTGCAGCGTGTTTCTGGTGCAGGACTCCCGCTTCGGTGTGAATCAACAGAAGACCATCCATGAATGGGCGGCAGTCGTGGGCTGTACGGCCGATCAATCACTTCAGTGCTGCTCACCTCCAGACCCTTAATGAACACCCCTGTGTTTCCTCTCCGTGCAGGTTCACTCAGAGTTCTCTGACAGGTCCCGTACCGTGAGCCAGATTCACTACCGGCCGTATCAAAGCTTTGGGTCTTCCGCAAAACCCTGCGGTTTGGTTCTATAGAAGTGAGGCTTGGGCTTGTAGCACATGCCTGCCCCTCAAGTAGTGACCGCTGCGGAGACTCGTCTGTGGAGATGCTACGTGTTAGCCTGTTGGATCTGACAGGGGTGCTGTGGGGGATTCTGTGCTCAATGCTGTATGGGCTTCCTGTCGGGGTTCGGACAGAGTCACGGCTGTCCATGCGAATGCCTGATGGACTGCTAGGAGTGGAGGACATGCTGGACTGTGAGGAAAGTCTGTCCCTGCCCCAGCCTCCACTGAACGCTTTCCGACACGAGAAGGAGATGCTACTGCTGCGCTCCTGAGGTTTAAGGCTACACTCCGACTTTCGGCGAGAGTCACTCCGAGTCGATTTGGAGTCGCTCTCGCGTCGGGTGCGTAGGGCCATCTCCAGCTTCTTCTCAAACATCTGCTTGGTCTCCTGACACTTGGACCAAGCAAACTTCCACTGCTTGAGTCCCTGCTCACTCTTTAGCTCCCCTGCGAGGTCCTTCATCTCCTGGAAGTGTGCGTCGGGGATCGGGGGGTGCTGATTGCGGTAGGTCTCGAAACACGTGATCACACTCTGACACTTCTCAGACATGCCACATTCCTCCATACTAACACACGCCAAATGACGCATGCCCTCTAGCGCCCATTCATATGCCTAAAAAAAAAACCAAAAAAAAAAGAGTCAGCTGATGTGATGCCTACATTGAACAAATGTAAGAGATGCATTAAAACCACATTTTGTGTATGGTAAACCCAGTTACATGTATATATTTTTTGTCTGGGGTGCACATAAGTGGCATGCAGTTGCATATGCGTGACCAAACTTAAAAATATGCTGTGTAATTGAGTTCAGATTGACATGGTAGACAGCTGTTAAGATTGATTTCCATTTAAACTGAAAGGCTAAATGTAGGCTATGCAATGTATCTAGGCTATTAAAACACAATTCATAACTGTGCCATTTTATTTACTGACATGCTACTGCTGGCAGCTTTAAACCATCAGCACATACCGGCAAGCTGCCAAAATAAAAGCTGGCTGATTTTAGTTTTGAACATGATGAAAAATCCCATTTAAAAAAGTAAATTTTTGAACATGATAAAAATCATATTTAAAAAGTAACATAAAATATGTGCATTTTTATTATATATGCATTGAGATAACTTTGATATATATATATATACACATTTTTTAATACTCACTTAAATTTTAATTATTTTCATTTAAATTAAATTTAAATTTATTATTTTATTTAAAAAATGTGTCACAAAAATGTGTTTTTTATGCAAAAGAAGATTTTTTATTGAAAACAACTACACAACTACAAATGTAATGAAGTTCAACAAGGGTACATGAAGTATAGAGAGAGTGAGAAATCTCCCAGCGTTTCATTCAAATGAAATAAAGAGGTTTTTAGCCAGCAGCTGGGAGGTCTGGGTAAGAAGGCTTTAACATGCAGCTCAGCAGCAGGAGGGCCTATAGTTTCAACTACGTGTGACAGCACCCTGCCACAAAGACACATGTCAACCGCTTTGCTAGCTGTCTTTCCATTTATGAGAAAATCTGATGGCCCCTTCTCACCCTCCAAAATGCAGTTACATCAACTGGGTCGGCACTCTTGTTTTTAGACTTTTTTCATCAGCATCGTGGCGGGTAGGTTTCTATAGTAAGTGCTCCTGAGGATACGAGTGCTCACCGTGCTGGGAAATGAGTGGTTAAACTTCAGAGGGGATTAAAACAGATCAAACGCAACCCCCTTCCACCTCTCTCTCACACACACACACACACACACACTTCAGTGCTGACTGCAAACACAGGCTTGTGTTTAGACATTCCTGAGAAAGGAGCAAAACTCCCCCTCTTCTCTCTCTTTCTGTGCACATAAAAAACCTCCACAATCTACTTTAGCTGCAATGTGACATGGTGACATCGCTTGGCTCCACAAGCCCTTCGGCTCTGTCTCTTTTTCAGGTTAGGGTGACACGGAGGCCACATGCCAGCGCATGGGCCTTTGGCACCCAGATACTAAAGTCTCTCACAAGAGCAGGGGTCAGAGGTTAGCTGCCCACAGTAACAATACACAAGTCTAAGAAGTGACAGAACAGATAGAGTAGAGAGACACATACAAAGAAGACACAAAAAGACGCCAATGCGACATAATTGATGAGTGAGAACCAAACGGTGACAAATACATTTTGAGGTCCTGGTTAACAGAGTCGTAAAAATGTGGATTGTTTTGTTGAAGCAATATTCAGGGTTACATATTTTTTTACAATGGAAAACCACTTTAAAAGGATTATTAAGATTACATAAATATTATTTTTAATATATTAATATTAAATAAGGAAGGAAAGTAGCAACAGAAAGAAAGTGTAGTGCGAGGATGTTATTTTTCCACATTAAAAATTGAATACGACTTTCCGTTGTTCCACACTGTTTTACACACTGCTTCCAAAACTTTTGTTCATCATAAAAAAATTCTGATCAGGTTAGATTTTCTGCATTTTTGCAAGTGTAGCTATCGGTTATTGATTAAATAGAGGAGAATCTAAATGTGAGCTTGCAGTTGATTGTGCAGGAGGAAGAGTTTATGCATACTATTTCACCAGAAGATTGAGTACAAGCTCCATAGCACAAAAAAGAAAAGAAAACAAAACAAAAGACAAGACATGCATAGGTTCTGCAGAGAGACTCCAAACCAGCTCTCAAAACTAACCCCCTCGGTGGAAAAAATACCCCCCACCCTGCCCTTTTCCCATGATGAAATAAAGTGGATGCTTTGATCTATAGCCTAATATAGTTCCTCACTCTATCAGATGATGCCCGTGATACTGTGGGCAGGGGATGACATCATCGTTTGGTTGGTTAGCATGGCTCTTTGAAGTGCGAATGGTGTGTATGTGTGTGTGTGGTGGGGCTCTGATTGGTGAGAGCAGAATTAGTTTGCCTGAGGGAGGCACCTCTAAAGGCCCCACTATTCAAGTCTGCACAAAGAGTGATAGAGAAACACAGAGAAATGGAGAGAGAGTGTTAGATGTGCTAAAACACAGCGGTAGGAGTGAGACAGATCCAGTTTTGGACTGAGCTTTTGTACACTCCCATAAATGAATCTCTTAGCTGCAGTTTAAGTGGGTCAAGAGGAGCGTTTTAAACTTGAAAGAAAGCATCTATTATTATTTCCTCTAAAAGAAAACCACGAAAAGGAGGAAAGGTTTTCATGACATCAGCCCCTCTCTGATCTCATGTCGGAGCCATGCCAAGAATGTGTTTTTTCCTTAAAGGATAGCGCATGTCAAAAAGTGAGCGGGTATTATGCACACTGGGTTTTTAGGAGGTACAGGCTTAAATTCTTCTGACAGTTATTGCTCTGTAACTCACCAGGCCCGGACTCCAAGCACCAAGCTACAGGCAGGATGCTTAACTCTAACGCAAGACCCTGGCATACTGCTCTTTCATTTCATTACGACTGGAATGATCCACTCTTTCTGAGCGGCGGAGAGTAAAGAAGGAATGGCAAAATGGGGGAAAATGTAAAAAGAATGGGCTGTGGACCCTCCTGAGCCAAAAAGCAGGATCTGAATGAGTGATTCTGGAGAAAGAGGATGAAAAGAAAGAGGGGGAAACAAATAAAGGGGGAACGCAAAAAAGGTTGATTTGCTATAAGCTGCAGAAAAGAGTCGAAAGAGACGAAAGACGACTTTTTTAATTAAGACACCCTGCAGAGTGTAGGAAGACCAACCAGGAACTCACAAAAAATGAGTTCTCAGATTAGCAAAACAATTTAAAAAAACACAAATATTCAAAGCACCAGTCATGGAATAAATACAACAAAATCTAGGTCAATATTTTATCACACTTTAAAAATTATATTTTTAAGATTTAACACTAACAACTAACTCAAAGATTTATAATTTAAATACTGGTATGTGTCATTATGTGTCAAAAACAAAAAAATATAACTAAATGAAAAGCATGTTAAATAAAAGCACATATGCTAGCAGATGCCAAATGCTATCTGAAAGCTCAATCTAAAGTAATGCAAACAAAATGAAATGAATACTAAAGGATGAAGAAGAGGGACGGAGAGCACGAGAGAGACTGCACCTGTATGATAACTAGCCCCTGTGATTTTGACTAATTCAATCTAGTTGTGGTTTTCAAAGCAAAGGAATGGTGCATTAAACTGACCGAACCTAAAACATAGTAAATGTCATTAATCTTAAACCGATCAATTACTGCCTGATACTGTTGTATGATTGATGAGGAAAGCTTCAGCAGTTTTGTGATTCAGTTCTGTTTTGTTCTTTTGTTGTGCGTGCAAGTGGTGACGCATGCAAGTATGCACGTGCTGACTGTGGGGGGAAACGTTTCTGTGTTTCCTATAAAGCTTCATGAATGTCAAAGCCGGAGGAATCAGGCTCAAAAGGAAGAGTTCAGCGATGGCATGCACACACACAAACAGAGGAGGGGACTCGCAGGCCGTGACAGATGCGATTGCGGCCTCCTCTCCTCGGTTTAATAAACGTGCTGCATATGTAGAGTTATGCGAAGCACATACACGCCAGCTGCTACACAGCGAAAAAGATCATGAAACGCTCTCTGCCCACTAAAAGCCTCTCGGAAGCACTGGGCCTTTTCGAGAGTTTCATTTCCTGTTTCCTCTCTGTTTCAACTCCATTTCAGAAACAGGAAAAAGACTCATAATGATGCAGATTTGGTTTAACTGCTGCATAAGAACCGCTACTTCAAAAGGCACGAGACGTGTGCCTATACAGAACAGATGTGAAACAAATTGTAGAACAGGGTCTGTTTCTGATATAGGAAGGGTTGGCTGGCTTTACTGGGGGTAATGATTGTTTGTTAAGAGGACTGAGAAGACTGTGGGACTGATTTTTTTTGCCAGCAAGCTCTTGTGAAGACTATAAAGTTCCCACTGTCTGCCCATTAGTCCAATTTTATGACTAAAACAGGAAATAATTCTGCTTTGCTGGAGAGCATGTCTTACAAGTGTGAGACCATTCACCGCTGAATAAGAGACTAGCTTCCAAATGTTAAATCCAGAATTTAGACTTGTTCTCAAAAAAGGTTGAAGTAATCAATGAAGAATCATTTAATTATTTAGCATAAAAATCACTTTGTAGCACATGCTTCAAATTGAAAACTGAGTATTGTTACCAAATAGGTTTGACATTATAATTATTTCTCTTTCAATACATCAGAACAGCAGACAAAATAAAAAAGTCCAATCAATTGTCAGGTGTTTCATCATAAAAAAAAGGAAAACAAGTCATGAATGTGACATCAAAATGACCACATTTAGTATTTATAATTGCTAGATAATGGCATGTTCCACCAAAACATCCAATTTAATAGATGTAGCTAAAAGAAAGTGGTATCGCCAATTGTGTACATTTTTGAAAGGATTGGTCATTGGTTGGCACTTTGTGTTCGCAGTTTAAATGAGGGTGCACAGCAGCATGTTCTGTTTTGTTCTGTCTGAGTGAGTGTAATTTGATTGAACTGTGCTGAGGAGGGGGCTGGGAAAAGAGTTCTGTGGAGCGAGCCAATCATGCTTCATCTGAACTATTAAAGTGGCATTAATCAGCCCCAATCACAACACTGATCAGACTGAGTGGCTACTTAAACGCCCTCACACACACACACACACACGCATACACGGCCCTGGAAAAAGCTTATTAGGTCACGCAAACACTCACATGCCCTAAGGGAATACACATTAGCCAACCCCGAAAAAAGAAATATGACAATCAAGTCCAAATGAAAATCAAGACCAAACATTAAGACATTAAGACCAAAGCGGCTCTGTTTATACTTTCACTAACTGAAAAAAGGAAATTGCTGTGCCTAAAATCATGGCAAAATATGGTGTTCACAGAATTCAAAAATTTCTTGATTTGGATGCACTTACCGATACATTTACAGAATAGATCATGTTGTTTTTTTTATATTTAAAAAATTCTATAATAAAATGATAACAAATAAATTAAAATAAGTCAATATCTTAATCTAGAATAAGTTTTCATTATTAACATTTTAAGAAATTGTTGTCTATTTTGTATTAAAAACTATAAGTAAAACAATAAGTAAAAACCTCAGTGCTCAGCTCTTTAAAGCGTTTTGTATGTCCAGCACATGCTATCCAGGTGGCTAATGAGTGCAAGGTGCAAACTCAGCAGAGATTAGTCAACATGTCATTAACAAGCTGTGAACAGAAAACTGACAGCCCTTTTACTTTGCGCTCTTATTCTTTAAAGAACTATATACAGGCCACATGGGAGGTCAACCATCATATACATTTGTTTATAATCTTTCATTTCTAGTCAGTGAACGGGTGTGGAGGTCAGTGTTTTGTATCCACAGGTGCTAACCCCAGGTTCTGCCACAACAAGAGCGAGACACAGGGACTGAGAGACAGTCAGACCACCACAAAAGACAGACACACCTAATTAATAGTGCATGGGGCCTGCTTTGTCCCTCAGAGTGCCGTCTCCTGTTGTCCATTGGGGGTTTGAGAAGCAATGAGGTGTAGAGAGGGGTCTAGTGTTTTTGGGGGGAACTGTCCAGATATGGCGTGTCTACATGGGGGGCACATGCCTCAGGCCCAGTCAAGCAGCATTATGAAAAAGCACATCCTTTAGTCTCTAAATGTTAGTGAAGACGTGGACGATGGGGAGGAAAGAGACAAGGAGAGGCTCTTTGGTAAGCAGGGTCATAAATGCACACATACACAATCAGTGGCATGTGCTAGAAGTGACTGGATAATGAGTTTCCCATTCGGGGGTCCGACTATGTCAAAGCAGTCACCTGCATACTCTTAACCAATTAAACAGGGATCAGTCTGAACCCCTGCTTTATGCTTTACTGACCTCCTCACTTCCAATAAAAACCACAAGTCCAAAATCCACTCACTTTGACACTTTCTCTGAAGAGTCTCAAACAGAAGCATCTGTTTGTGTGTCCACATCTGTGAATGTTAGTTAATCATTGGGGGAAATGTGCACTCAAATATATCTACATATATTTGAGTGCACATTATATAAAAACATTAATGGTGCATAATAGATGCTTTTGGCGTATAACAGCGCTTTTGCCAAAATAATAATTTAAAAAAAATAAAAAATAAAATATATATATATATATATATATTTTTTTTTAATGCTGCTTGACTGGGCCTGAGGCATGTGCCCCCCATGTAGACACGCCATATCTGGACAGTTCAAGGCTTTTTAGCTTAAGCCTTGTCTATGAAACTAGGAAAATATCCCATTATCCTTCAATATTATTGCACATGGCTACATTTTAAATCAATTTTATTTTGTGCAATTTTTTTTTAATAATTGTATAAACAGGCTACTCTTTTAAAACTATTACTTATTTTAAAAAGTGTTCTTTAACTATATGAAAGTTAATAGTTAAAAGGTGGATTTTTCTTTTTTTCCGCTTAGTTATTATTACTGATCAGATCATAGACAGTAGCAGCTTTAACAGGCTGTATTCAGACTAATGTACAGATCTGTTGTTTTTAGATGTTTTGCTCTGATCTGAAAACATAACTGACATGTGCACATCAAGTTTGTATAAAAGCATTTGAAAATGCAAGTCCCTTTAACCTCAAAACCAAAAAAACAGAAAGCGCACGTGACTGTCAGAGACAAAGTCTGTCAGCGCGCAGGTTTCATGGATCTAATACCAATGCATTCCAAACGCTATATAAAAAAACATATCTAAAGTAAAACGCAACGGATGGAAGCACACACAGTCACGCAACGTGCATTCTGTGCAATGAATGTGCCACAGCTCAAAACATCGAAAACATTTATATCAGAAATATTCAGAATAGATTCAAAATCGTTGAAGAGAGAATAGCGTTGCATCGATTTTTTCTCCCTCCCCTATTCACCATGGTATTTTTGATTAACCAAATACTAATTGTAATATGTCTGAATGATTATACCAATGCACACATACAGAGCGCATGGTCTCTGTGAGGCCCAGAAGTAATTTTACAAAATAGACCATAAAATATAAAAGCAATCAAATAATCGTTTCAAAGAAAAATGCACAAATGATAGACTACTCTCAGACTCCCTGTGAGGTGCTGTGCATTTGTGCTTTTACAGTTACTACTACAGCTTCACTTCTGCAGAGTGCAGGCATCCCTATATCTCTCCACAGAAATCTATGGGAAGTTGTACTTACGGTGTAGCCTTCAATCAATCGCCACTGATATCTCGCTTTCCCAGTATCACATCACACTACAGGATGCTTTATAAAGCAAAAACTAAGACATGCAACAGTAGAAACATCCCTGGGCTGGAAAGTTAGGAAAGACACATTGACGTCACAACCATATAAGTCACCTGAGATGAGCTGAATGACCAAATCTATTAGTCTGCGTGCAGATCATCTCTCTTCGAAACATGCTCCTGGCAAAAGCTGTTGTAAAGTAATCCACTTCCATAATGATCTGACTAACAAGGTGTGGAGTTACACTGAGATAATAGATGGCATAAACCCCCTGATGTGGCCATTTGCCCAGGGCACCAAACTCCAGTCTAAGCTGTGTGAGAAATGTTGGTCAATACCACATGCAGAGAGGAAACTCTATTAAAAACACTGCAGTTCACACACTTACAGCCTGAGCTTCCCTCACATACACACTTTACCAGCGCATGAATGAACAGGGGATTGAAGAGAGCCAGAAAGTAGGGGGTGGAGATTGACTGCAATGTAAGAAACTCTCCATAGACACCAGAAGACCAGAAAGTGTTTTGAGCAACATTTCAATCGGCCTTTTAACTTATAGTGGCCTATAGTGGTGAGAAACAACATCTGTTACAGTAGAAATGTAAGACTTGACAAGTCCTCAAAAATTAAAAAATAAAACAAACTTAATGTGCATCACTAAAAGCACCGCATATCAGTCAAACAATCAGGATAATGCTCCTCTAAACTCCTACCTCTCCATGGCTATATCCGTTTTCCTGCTCGGCTAAGACGCTGGTGGTCCCATGAGCAGAGCACGGAGCGGCGGCGGTCATCCTTTTCTCTCTCTCTCTCTCTCTCAGAATGACAAAGTAACTGAGAGAGAGAGCCAGTGGCGCCCGCTCCCCTCCTCTCCCCACCTCCCTGCTATTCACAGGCAAATGCAAGTCTAAATACCAGATGGGTCTGCCCCAGCAACTTCACTAGAGGGGGCGGAGGGGGTAGAGGGCAAAGAGGGAAGGGGGATGGGACAGGAGGGTGTCTGTCAACAACACTACAAAGCCACTTGCCAGAAAGGGCAAAGGAAAGACGGCAGAGCGATGACTGAAACTTGGCACACTGGTGCTAACTGGACCTTGTGAATGAAGTGAAAAAATTCAAAGCGGTGATGGGAAGGGCAAAATGAGGCCCATCCGATGATTCATAAACACACTGATACATACACTAATGAAGCAACTGGTATAATCACGTGAGATGCAGCATGGTCAAAACTGTTTTTCTGGATCTGTATGTATAACACTTTTGTGGTTGAGTCTTCTTGGCTAAATCCAGTTAGAGGTGGATTAGAGGAAAACAGCAACAGAAGGCGTGTGGGGAAAGAGTTCATTCCTTAGAGACAAGGCAGTATCAATAACTTGATCAATACTCAACCGCTCACAGTATGTTGCACACATACACACACATTATTCCAATACAACAACTGCTGCCTTTGTCACTGCTGGACTTTCTCAAATGATAAATTACCAGCTTCTTAAATAAAACACCTAAAAATTGGAAATAATCAAATCTTTCAAGTCTTTAATATGCAAAAACAAGAAAACAATCTTTTCTTTTAGCTGAAAGAAAATGAAGGCATTTACGATCAAATAAATGAAACAAGGACTTTCAGAAACACTCATACTGACCCAAAGCGTTTGAATAGGAGTGTTTTATTTTAGAGAAAGAAAGAAAGAAAATGAAGCTTATATTAGAAATGCTATAATGTTAAAAAGTGCTTCTGTTTAGACTTGACACATGAAAACAATTACAGTAACGACGCTCAAAGTGGTTTTTAGTTGTTAAAACTAACTAAAATTAGTAATAGACTTTTCTTAACTTTAACAAAAATGAGAAATATCGCCTTGCTGCAACAAAAAAAACATTAAAGCTAAAAAAACAAACAAGCAAACAAAAAACGATAAAATGTTACAATATGACTGATTTGAATATACTAAAACAAAATGTAATTAATACTATTATTTACATTTTATTTTAGTTTATTCAAATCCGATCCACTGAGTATAATGTGAATTACAGAAATACACACATTTCTCTAAATCTAAATGCATTAAACATAAATTTCCAAATCAAAAATCCTGAAGAACACTCTTTATGCAATATATATATATATATATATATATACACAGGTAAAATGTGACTTGGTAATGTCTTTGTGAGATTCATTCATTTACATTCATTGTTAGAGGATATAAATATGCTCATCCTCTCTGAGCAGAAGCCTGTAGTGCATTCATTCAGTTGTGCTGTCGTATTATCATTATAATGACAACATGGAGGTGCCATTTCCTTTGACTTGCAATATCTGATTGATTGTATGTGTTTAAAACCATGTAAAACAAAAGAGGAAATGAGTCTCCTGAACCTGCATTTTCAAACACTAATTGGAAAGTTTGAATGAATGCAAAATATAACACAGGGGGCAACTGAAGAAAATTCTTCTCAGATAACAGTTCCACATTGGCTTGCAAAGATGAGCATTACGACCAATACAGTCAGTTTGCCCTCATCTTCCCATCAAACACCATCTCTGTTATTCCTGACTCTCTGCCCTCGTACACACGCAGACCATCTGGAGTAGAAAGGACTCTGTCTCACACACTGAGCTCTACTGTCTGCTGTGCCTCTGGCTGTATCACTGGGCTGATGCTCACAGCTTCGCTGTCACTTTCTGCACTGCTGGCTGCTGTGATTGCCTGCAGGGCTCTGATCTAGACAATAGATTGTCAATATTATGTTTGTCATCGAATGTGTGTCAGTGAGCTCACACAGCACCCAGTAAGGTCAGAGTAAATTAATTCATTCACACTCAATGACTCCCTTTAGATATTTATTTTGAAGTGAAACCTTATAGGTCACACAAAAGTGAAATCTCTGTCAATTATACAGAATATTTTTTAAACCCACATGGAATATTTCCAGCTGTTTTACTTCCAGTTTAGGGTCAGTATGTTTTAGTTGTTTCTTAATTACTTTTAAACAATCTGCTCTAGTAAGGCTGAATTAAATTGATTGAAAGTAAGATTAAAGACATCATGCAAAATATGTTAAATTTAATTTGAACTTTCTATATGCTGTCAAACAATCGCAACTTATTTTAATCACAAATTTATTTTTATGTTTACATAACATATGTGTGAAAAATTTACATGTATATACATTCATATTCTTTTATTTTTTTATTATCACAATTTTGTTTTTATTATGGATGCAATTAATTATTTGACAGTACTAGTAAATATATTAAAATAGAAAATAGTAATTTAACATTTTTCATTTTTCACAATATCAGTGTTTTTTCTGTATTTAAGATCAAATAAATCAAACTTGGGTAAACAAAGATACATTTCTGAAACACTTAAAGTTCAGACTGACCCAAAATGTTTGAATAGGAGTGTTTTATTTTAGAGCAAAACTAGGTTTCTATTTACTAGAGAAAATGTTATTTGCTACAGATATCTCCATGTTTTAAGATTTTCTAAATTCCCATTACTTTTCCGTGAATTTTATATATTTTTTAAGGTCTTCTGAGACCACAGAAACCTTTCTCAGTCACTCATTCATGTTGTCCTGTTGTATGAATAGAGTCTCGTGTCCTGTGGTTTCTCTCAGCCTCAGCTGTCATAGCATACCCTTTGTGTTTGATGACCACAATCCACACTGGCTTGCTCATCAGCCGTGTTCGGATCGGTTGGTAGGCAACACACTCAAACAGTCAGTTTCTAAATCTTGGATGAGCCTGATCTGACGATCTGTCATCAAAGATAAATCAAGTCTAGCATGTGGTCCTAGTCTAAGCCTACTTGACTTGACTTGACTTGGTCACTTACAGAAAAACAAGATCGAGACTATGTACTGTCAATGATCACACATATATGCAAATAATGCTCACACAAGGCAAATATGCTTGTGTACTTTTATACAATGAATACACCTGGGTGGTTTAATTCACGAGTCAACTCAAAAGCATGAAATGATTTGCACAGGAATGGATATGTAAGGACAGGTGGTGTGAGTAAGCGTTCATGTAAGCCAGTCTGATGACGGCAATGAGTTCCACAAGTGTCATCACGAATCCAAACACAACGACACAAAGGCTAAAGAGGACAAATGCGTGCTCCGTCGGAGACTTATGTAGAAACAGGCAGTGTATGCAAATTAGGCCAGCTTTTGATTTATATACAATTAAAAGCTTTGAATTACACACAAATACACTGACAACTTTTGTCAATATGCCAACAGACGGCAGGACAGGGCTTGGACGAGGTCGTCATGCCAACAGGGCAAAAGGATGATCTGATGAGTCAGTTAAGAGCACTATGATTATGCTAATGATAAAATCTGATAGCGGTCAGCCAACTGGACCATCTGTCCCTGCTCAGGCTCAAAAGGAAACACTGAAGACGGACTCAACCGGTGTCACTGCTGAGGAAAAACACAATGGTCTGATCACAGAGACAATCGTGCATGTGTTTGTGTGAATGTGTTTGCCTGACATCACTGACAGTCAGGGATTTCCGTAATAGCTGGTGCTTTAGAAACACTGTATTCTCTTCAGAGTAACTAGTCTCATGAAGGAATATATGAAAATTTTTTGCTTAACACGTCTTAGTACCCAAAATTGTGATATCAATATCATTGTTTGAGAAAAGGATGTGCAAGATGGTAAAAGTCTGTCTGATCATAAATGTTATGTCTCCTCACTACACAGGAAGATAACAGTTTAGTTAAAATAAATAATAAACAAAATTAAAATAAAAACACCCATTTGAGGACAGATAGTGTTCAATAAGACAAGGTTTTACAACATGACACCCACCAGGGGTCGCAAAGAGCTACTAGAGGGTCGCTGAGCCAAGCCCACTTGATTATAGGGAAACAACATTTAGACCTAACTAAATTTTCAAACAAAATTAAATTAACTGAAACCACATTCATTTTTCAGAAAAAAAAAGAAAGTTGTCCTGCAAGAACAACCTATGAAATGACATCAGATACAACAAAACCTACAATATGAAAAAATAAATCAGGGAATACTTCAGCAAAAGAAAACAGAAGTGCAAAACTTAATAAATAATGAACATTATCTGGCCAAACAAATATGCACTGAAGAGTGGAAAACAGCTAATGTACATCTAAATCTGAACTAGTAAGACAGGTTTGAATGATCACAAATTGATGGGATTTATGTATACAGGTAATAATTCAGAGCAATGTACACGCCTTATAATTAGAAAGCAGTACTGGTATACTGAGTAACCTCTTATTATCCACCAAACTAAAATCTAGTAAAGCCTCAAACAATCCAGTACATACAATTAAAGGGATAAGGGGAAAATTTGTTTATTACATACTCACCCTTATGTGATTTCAAACTTGTATGATTACCATTGAACACAAAAGATGATATTTCAAAACTAAATCAGGTCCAAAAAACACTGCACCCCAGTGACTTTCATTGTATAAAACGGAAAAAACAAAAAAACATTGCTCTTCTTTTGTGTTCCAAAAGTATTTCATACAGCAACATGATGGTGAGTAAATGATGAGAAAATTCTCATTTCTTGGTGAACTGTTATTTATAAACCATTTAAAAATCTGACAACAAACAACATATTTAACAAACTTGAAAATTATCTAAAACTTGTGACTTTTCACACACTACAATAAAAACATTTAAATGTAAGTGAGTCTAAGCAGAAAATGAAAAACAGAAAGAGCAGCTTTCAATTATGAGCAACTAATGACCACTCACCTTGTCAAAGAACTCATAGAGTCGAACAGTCTTGTCAATTTTATCCTTGGTTTCCTCTACTCGCTGAGAGAAGTCATGTAGATGAACCCAGAATGAGCGTACTTTCACCTCGTACACCTGCAGCTCTGCAGAAGACACGTCTTCCCACTTCTCTAAGCGTTTAAGAAGAGCTTCTCCGCTCTTGCAGTGCTCCTAAACACACACACACACCCAGAATTACACAGTGAACGGGTATGAAAACAGAAGGTGTGACTGAGGTGACTACATGTGAACAGTTACAAACGTTCTTGAAGCTCATGTTGACATAATAAAGCAAATGTTTGACACCTGCTGTAAAACATTACCTCTCGGTTCAAATAAAAACATCATAAGGCATTTGTTAAGAAAATATGAGGACTGCACACAATAAAAAAAAGAAACACACGGAGATGCTGTGACAGGAGGTAAAAAGGCGCTATGCAAAAGAAGTTTAATAAGAGTTGACGTACATATGCAGCTGTGTAAAATTCTCTGAAGACAGTCTGTTTGTGATGTAACTGCTCCAAGGAATCTTCCAGCTCACTCAGTGTCTGAAGTCGAGTTTCGCCCACTTCTTCTATCCACTGACTCACCTAAGGGGCAAAATATACAAACAGTTGTTTCTGCTACAGTCCAGAACTACAGAATGGCACATGTATGCTCTTTGTTCTCTGTGACAGTAGACTTTGGCAGTAAACTGAAACATAAGCACACACATACATCCTGCACATGTCTGTCATCTGATACAGATGCTATGGTGCTAGATTACACTTTCTCATGATGTGCATGAATGTGTTTGTGCGCTTGGTTAATCTGTTTCAGCAGCTTCCACTATAACCTTGCCAACAGGATTTGCCAACCCAACCTCTTTCTGCCTGCTGGGCATAATCATCCATTAAAACAATCAGAAGATAAATCACCAGGTCGGTGTGGAGCTTAGTAAGGCTGTTTGTGAGTTAGTGTGCTTGCATGCAGCTCTTAGTCTTTATGAATACACACCGACCCTGTGGTTAAATGTGGAGCATAATATTTAATGTATATTTATAGAGGATTTAATATAACATGAATCAACTTATTTGCAAAGCAAATATAAGAAATGGTCACATTAAAGAATAAGTAACACTTGCTGAGTCTCATATGCAGCTGTTATGAATACAGTTCATAATAGCAAGTGCAAAACTTCAGTCCTCACCTCTCTGAATCCTTCCTCCAGAGTCTTAAACTCCATTATGAATTCCAGTTCCTGCGTGCATTTGTTGGACAGCATCACCAGTCTGTGAACCAACTCGTCCACTTGGTTGTACAGACAGCCTGCACTCTCGATGGCATCTCTAAAAAACACACCAACGGCATTTTTTTAGCATATTAAATGTAGTTTACAAATTGTCTTGTCCCTGAGAGCAACTTCAAGCATATGAGCTTGGAGAAAACACTGACTGCAGGACTCACATCTCATTGGCTGAGATACTCTAGTAGTACTCTCGTTTTATTGGCTAAGACAGCCTTACACAGAATGTATTGACTTGGCAGGGTTTTTAGAGTTTGAATGTAATTAGATGTGCAAGTTGGTTTGACAGAGCGGTCTGGCAATGGGAGATGGATCAGAGCTGAAGTTTGTGTGTGTTGTGTGAGAAAAGAAAGATTATAAATAAGATAAACTATGTCAGCTATGTCATTGACTGTATACGTCTTACTGTACAAATAGCATGTGAGGAAACATGTATTTCTTTAAATGCATAATTGTGAAAATAAAAAAAAGGAATTGTGTGTATCTGTGTGTGTGAATTGCCAGCTTTGTGATACACACTGACAGAGCACACTGTGCACAGCAGCAGAGGTTGATGTCTACCAGATGACTTCATCACTGCTGTAGTTCACTTACACAATACTGTATTGTGCTCCAGTCAAACATCTACACAACATTCCCCCTCATGCCAACTAACTCAGTCAAAGAGTGATCCTTTCTGTGATCCAAACATAACACCAGTGTCAATATAGGAACACAGAACTATTTTTGAAAAGTGCCACATTCCCATTTGACTGCCAAAATACTCTTATCAAAGCAAGTAAGGCTTAGTAATGCAGAAAGATATGTGACGCATGCACAACAACACAGCCCCATTAAACTGTGCCCCCTGCTGTTAGATACACATACACACGTATTCACATTTTATTCACCTTCAGCTTGAGAGCTCTAGTTTCTATTCAATATCAGAGTTTGGAAAAGAGCTGCAGCAGAGTTCCACAGAAAAAGAAAAAAGGATTAGAAAGCAAACGATTATTGAATTTTAATTTGGCGTAAACTTTAGGATTTTTGGTTGATGTAAGTTCAGTGTTGGAAACAACCTGAGTAATACACACAATGAGAGGCAAACCAGTGTCCTCAAAATCAGTCCAAAACCACCGATTATTCACAGCGCACACCCAGAGCAAACACGGGCTATCACAGCATGCATGACATATCAAAGACATTCCAGCAATGGGGAATGACAAAAGAGTGAGTAAGAGAGCTGGACGTATGAAAAATCAGAAGCCTTCATTATAAACTCAATGAAGCTTTCGTTCTACTGCTGATTACTTGTGACAAAAAAGATAAAAAGAATAAACTTGATGAGTAAACATATTTGTGAATAAATGTGTTTCTATATATTACTGTATACATCTGTACCGAAAGACTCTATTATAAACTATTTCATTAGTAAATGATGCAATATATTACTTAAAACAAGAAATAATATCCTACAATAAGCACCAATAACAATATAGCTAATTATTACTGTTATTATAGTTTCTAATAATGATAATTCTTATTATTAGGCTATAATATTTATTAAGGATTAATGGTGAAGATTATTGATTATTGTTTGAATTACTATTAATGCTATATATGATACTGTTTGCCAAGGACTATATAGAATAAAAGTTCCTATTTATGTATATTTGAACATAAATCAGCAGATTGTTGGACCACCGTTGAGTAAAAGTGTAATAATTCCAAGCAAGAGGTCAAAGTTCAACTTTAGCATGCAAAAGAAGTGTTTAAAAGACAAAGGCTAGACTGAGGAGGATTATATTAAAGTCAGTGCCATGAACCCAGAAAAAAGTGGGAAAAGGGCCGGATTTGTTCACTATTGTCAAGCACTTTAGACTCAGTCACACCTGTGAGATGGAGCCCTTTGTGTGTCTGTCAACATTCAGGTGATGCTTTTGTGTGTGAGCAGCTCAGACAGCTAAGGTTTCCTTCTGGCATTCGTTAGACCGCAAATGAGCAACTTGAAGTTCATGCACAGCCTTTAAACTAGTATTTCATGCACAGCCTTTAAACTGAGTATTTGTCTCCTTGCAGGAGGCTTTGAAATTGTGCTTGAGTAACCCAGTGCAGCAAAGTCAAACAGGAAGCAGTTTGCATCCAAATCATACTTTTATCAGAGACAGACACATGCGTATACTGGTGTCTGTTCAGCTCTGAGATTATGTGTGTATGTTTCAGGATGAAATGATTGTGTGCAGATAAAGACATTTCTCTTGGCCCGGCTGTGGGAAATAACATTCACACTCCCTCAACCCTGAGCTGAACCCAGCCCTGATCATTAGAGGTCTAAACATGCTCTCCCACGCTCTCAACACTTGTTTTGTCTCTCATTATCCTTCTCGTTTGTTATTCTCTTCTCTCTTACAGTTGTACAATTTTGTTCCAAAACCTAGTGAACCTATTTAGGCTGCATCCTTACTGGTACTTTATTGGTAGCTCATTTATAATGTTCTACATGCAGCAGACAGGAGCTCAAGAATCAATTTCAGTATGGCTGCGTTGTTGTGCATGTATAAGTATGCATACTACATACAGACTTTATGTTACTGTCATTTAGTCACGCATTCTGTAAGCATGCACAAAGACATGACTGCTAAAACTTTAGCATTGCTAACTCAGAAAAAATAAAGAAAAAATACAGTAATATTACTGTTTTTAAAGTATTTCTAACCAATGTATAAATATTCCTCTTGCATTTAACATATATTTTCTTCAATGAGCGTCTGCCTTTTTTGTCATGCTGCCTTTAACCAAAACATGTTCCCTTTTGGCAGCATAATGAAGTTGCCTAACTTTAGTGATATGTAAAGTAAATTAAAGGAGTTGTCTGTATGATATTCTCTCACCTGTAGTCCTCTGTCAGACTGACGCTGGTCTCCTCTTTTCTCAATCGGGACAGAGCAGCTCCTCCCTCCAGCTGTAGCCGTACCAACCTACTGTCCTCCAGAACAGTCCTCATCAACTCTCTGTACTTACACAATAAGATCTGTGCCTCCTGCAAACACACAATCACACATTCATAACTATAAAACACAAGACACTCCTGTACAGCAGCACACATTCCCATAAACCTTATTATTACATATACACATTTTATCTACTGTTCACATTCAGAAATATCCGTCCCTTCTCCAGCGCAAAAATACACCCCATCATTATGCCCCTGTCCCACAAACTCCATCGTCATGGAGAGTAATAACCTGAAGCAGCACACATTACTCTCTCATACACAGGCATTATTATTCATTAAATGATAACTACAGTACACCTCCTTCACCTAATACCAGCTCATGTTTGTACTCATTAAGTGATCAAATGAGCTTAAGGTACAGTACTATGTGTAATACACAAAACTGCCACACCTTCGGGTGTGTGTGTGTGTGTGTGTGTGCGGCAAGCTGGATTTTATTCTTCTTTTTTAACAACAATATAACATTTGTCTTGCACTTCATATACTGACCCACTTCTAATGAAGGAGCAAAAGTTACCAAAATATTCTGCACAGTTGTATATTTTGTCAGTCATGTTTAATTCATTACAGAACCATAAGTTGGCTGGTCATCTGATTTTAACATGACAGACCCCATGAGGGGGCAACTGCCTCTACATAGAAAGACTGGTTTCCTAGGCCACAGATATGACTGGAGTCATCCCATCTGCATGTACACAACCATTCAATAGTTAGAGGGACAATATTATTGCAAAATATTATTACAATTCTAAACATTTATTTTCCGTTTTAAATATTTTCTAAAATCTGATTTATTCCTGTGAAACCAACACTAAATTTTCAACAGCTCAATTTTTTTTTAGTTTCATTTAATCCTAATAATATTAATAGGCTAATTTAGTGCATGAGAAACATTTCTTGTTACTTCTTAACATTAATGTTGAAAACAGCTACATTTTTTCAGGATAATTTAAATAAATGGAAAGTTTAAAATAACAGCATTTATCAGAATTGATTTTAACAATTTAATGTATCCTAACTGAATAAAGCAAAAATTTAAAACGGTTTAAATTAGTTGGCACACGTTCACATTTCTGAAAAATCCCTGACAAAAGTATTGAAATGTGATTCTTATTAGTGAAAAAAGACTCATAAATTCTTAATTAAAAACCTAAAACACAATAAAGTGTCTGTAATAGATAGTGTTATGGGTGTAATACTTGTTTGGGGTGGATGAGTCTTTTTGTGCATGTACCACCCAGAAAAGCATCCATAACATCTACCCAGTGATGCAGACAGTGGTCTAACCACACTATGCCAAGTCTATAAGGCGCTAACAAGAAAAGGTTATATTATACTAAATAACCACACCTTAACTAAAGCAAAGGGACAGAAGAGAAAGGAAAAACAACTGAGAAATGAGAGCACAGGCCCAGACTTGTTTTAGACTTCTATTCATTTAGCATCTAAGCATCACTTCATCCACAAGAAGGGCTGTTTTAGCATTTAGAGTCAAGCAGAAATCCATACCCTCAACCACCGGACCCTTTCTGCCTCTCCATTCTACTCTTCAAATAAACCCTTGGTAAGTGATTTTAAAGATGGTTGCAGATAAACACTCCTCTGGGAGATCATTATTTCTCCTGAGGCCCTGTTTTTCCCCAGAAGCCTGTGGATAAAAAGGTCCTTCGTGACCTCCACTGACAGCCAGAGGTCAACTCAGTCAAAGCCTTGACACACTGACCCCCAACCACACACAAACTGAAGTCTATTTTTCAAAACTAGGCATCTCTTCTAAATAGAACAGTCCTTAAATCACCGTAACTGGACACCAGTGCCACTGCTCTACCTCGAGGAAATAGAATAGAAGTCTCTCAGACACAGAATAGAATATTTTATGCCCTCCTCAATATACCCACAATATAAATTCCTCAAACAACAGAGC
Organism: Enteromius thamalakanensis; assembly: GCA_032357475.1. Lineage (NCBI taxonomy): Eukaryota > Metazoa > Chordata > Actinopteri > Cypriniformes > Cyprinidae > Enteromius > Enteromius thamalakanensis. Next base: position 14,583,913 of record JAUCMT010000134.1, on the reverse strand, counting down.
ATAGAAACATCTTGGGTTCAGTACCTAGGGAACGCAGAGAACTGTCCATACCTTTCAATGCAAGTCACTGTAGATAATATCTGCCAAATGATATACATGTACAGCACTCTCATTCTAGACAGGGCTAGGAAAAAGCATTTTCTGTTAACTGAGACTGCTCAGCTAGGCTGCTTTTAGAAAAGTATTGTTGACTGTTGCAGTACCTCTGCTGTAGGTGGCAGCACCGTGGACTCCAGTTTGCTGATGGTGTTCTGAAGCAGGTTCACAGCATCCTCACAATGGCTGGTCAGCTGCTCAAGCCTCTGAAATATGCAGAAAGAAATATAGAAACAAGAAACCATAAGGAAAAAAAAGATTAATTACAAAAAAAAACTTGTCAGATGGGGTACAACATATGTGACTGTGATCTTATAATTTCAAGTATACATTTTACAATAAAGAATAAAAAATGTGTCCAAAACTGGCTAAAAATATCTAACATGTTTTATACTCTCTGACTGAGTGAATTCAGGGTAAAATACATATTCCAGCCTTTAGTCACGGGAATAATGAAGTTGATCATTTTCTCACCATTCTGAAACAGATCCAGCTGCTGTGGGAATAAGGGAAAGTGCCTTCAAACTCAGTGGGGAGTTGAGCGGTGTCCACGTGCTTATAGAGAGACTTGAGCGATGTCAACAACTCCACCTGACAGATGCCAAATGAACACAACAGTCATCAGGTTTAGCTTCTGCATTAAAGGGGCCGATATAGGTTACAGTGCTATCATAAACACTTCAGATGCCACAATGGCTGTTGTAATAGCTTAGATAGATGTCTAGGCTACATTATCTATCCAGCTGTTATGACATTCTCAACTGAAGCACTTTCCTACATAGCTACAAGAGTCTATCTCTGGCAGTCTCATTTGTGTCAGGAACAAGCAATGTCTCACACTTGTGCTTTAATTAGTCATCTATTTCTCAGAGAGTGCAGACTAACTAACTGAAAGCCAGATTCTTGGCAGTGCTATTAGATGCAGTATGAGTTTCTATGACAAAAGCAGCTACATTTTTTTTCGAAGGATGTTTTTCTCTTTTCCTTTAGCGCTAAACAGAAATCTTCAGTAAACTGACATTGTTCTCCAGAAGCTACAGGTCAAAATTGATCCCAAGTTCCCCTCCTATAGTGTAAACTATAGATTTATGTCTGTATTTTCCATCCTCCAGCCCTCACCATGTGGCACATGATACAAATAATATTTGTGCTTGACCTGTATAGAAGTGGTTTTCTCCACTCGCAGACCCAGATCTCTGTCTGCCAGCAGCAGTACTGTATGGATGCATCCTGGCATGGCTTCCTGTAGAGATTAAATAATAGACTACAGTATATATCACACACAGCACCATGAAATACACACAGACTAAACCACAGATTCCAGTCCTACTGATACCAAATCATTTTTGTCTGTGTAACCAAAAATGCTTTTGCCATCATTTATGATGCAAATTACTCTTTTTTTTTTATATACAGTTCATTTAAATTGGTACAAATATTTGGCGTCAATACAGTATTTTTTTAGTATTGTATTACTATTTGACTATTTCTTAAATTCATAACCCCCAAAATAAAGGGTGGAGATTTGATATTCTTCACTTGTTGATTGGTGCAGACATATCTGAACGCAAGCTTGTAGTTGACTGTTGTACTGGCACATCAAGTTAGGACATTTTAGTAAACAATTGGGAAATAAAAAGAAAATGCTGAAATATACTGTAAGATCAATATGATAAATAACATTTAGAAAACAGAATAAATAGGTTGAATTACTCGCCAACTTTAAACCATGCATATGCATAAATGTCATTTACCAGAGGTTTTTAAAAGTTACATAACCAAGCAGACAACTTTCTGTCATGTGCCCCAAGAACCACAATACCGAACGAATGAAACGAGTTGCATGCCACATAACTAAAGAGCAGAAAAACAACAGCCTGCAAAAAACAGACCAGAGAAGATTTTTTGCCATTTGAGAGCTGTTTTTGTCTGTTTCCTTGCATGTCATCATACATACTGATCACGCACGCACTTTCATGCCATCATAGCCACATCTAAACAGAAGGAAGAAAAGCTCTGCTGGAATGAAACAATAGCATATTTACTAAGGAATGTTCCAGAAAAATCAACAAACTATTCAGTGCTGCGGAGACATAATTACTGCTGATATTTACTGCCTACTTTTTCGCTTTGCTTTTTAAGTGTATTAAGATCATGAATACTTGGTGAGCTTGGATGAGGTTTCCAGTTTTTCTCTGTCATGTGGGGGCCAAAGAGAGGGAATGATAAATGTGGGGACTGTTCCACCTAACAAAAGCTTGGCAGAGAACAGAACATCTTGGGATTATACCTTTTTATGAGACTGATAAACTAAACTCAAACATGTGTCACAACTCCAAAACTCCACATATATCAATTGTTTTATACATTACTGTTTGAAAGTAAGATTTTTAAAAACATCTACTCAGCAAAGAAGCATTCCATTGATCAACAGGGGTGCTAATACATATTTAAAAAATAAAATTAGCATAAATTCCTTGGTTGGCCAAGATTCAAACTTTTCTATTTGAATACTGGGGTCTGAGGGAAAAGTGCAACTGTCACATCTATAATAAGATGATAGTATCAGTGGAGGAAGAAGAGCCTGTGTTTGTTTCCTGAAGACCGGTCACTGAGCTACTGCATTCATTCATTCAGATCTTATCTGCCAGTGTTAGCACTGAACCTGAATACATTAAAGGATGCTCCAACATGTGATGTTCACATAGTTTAGCAGCACATCGTCAAAAATCTCAAAAACATTCAGTAAAGCCACCTTTTCCACAAGACAGCACTTGTATGCTGCCTATCATTGATTGCAGATACAGATAAGAGATCAAAGAAAAGTGAAAAAATAAAAAATAAATGAAGGGAGGGTCACACAGGGAATTTCCGCAGCTGTGCTACAGCATAAAAGGAGAAGAGACAATGAAAACCGATTATAGAGTGCTATTTAAAAACGTCATTAAAAACATTATTAACAATACATAACAAATTTTACTTTTATATTGCTCATGTTTATCGCTCTCTATTTCACTCAGGAAGTCTAAATGGTGAAGTCAGCATTGGCACATTCTTAATCTTTTAGAGTGGGGTAGGTTGCTGGCAGGAGAAGAAAGCAGCATTAGCCTGCATTAAGGTCCAGGGCACGAACTCTAAAGTCGCTTCCATTAAACGTGCTCAGGAATCAAGTTCCTGCAATTTTGCTGAGGGATTATTAATTGTTTTTTTTACATCCCTCATGTAAATGATTCAATCATTTCACTCAACTATTTTCTACAGTCTAAGGCCACTCAGATGAGATAAGTCATCAACTGCTCATAAACAGTACTGAAAAGTACTGTATACTGTATGTATATAATGAAATCTGATAGGATATGATGTTTGTGTTCTTTACTGCAACCCTGGCTAGGCTACATTTGTAAAAACTTAACCTTCATTTAAGAAGAGATTCAATTTAAGTAACTGACTACTGTCAAGCAGGAAGCCAGGCTCTATAAGCTGATGTATTTTGTAAAATAACCAGTCCCACATGAGCAAAGGAAAACCAAACCCACCTCCTGCTCTTATTCTTATGTGAGTATGTCTGTTGTGTAATTTCTTCTGAATGCAACTATTTATTTCCAAAGCTGGTAAATCAGAGTTAATATTTATGATTTGCTGTTTTTATCTGCCATGTTTAGCCAGAAATGACTGATTCTGTCGATGGAAAATTTCACAGATCTTTGCTTCAGTTTAGTAAGCAGTGTTCTGAATTCCCCGGTAGAAGATAGCATTCCACTTTGTTTTGAAGCAAGTAATGAAAAGGAAATGCCTTGAGGATGTGAATGGTATGTGACAGTTCTCTGTGCGCAGGATTCTCTGGAGGTTATGAACGAATGGTAGACTGTAAATGTGTGCAATATTACAAACCAAATGGTCAGGGTGTTCTTACCTGGAGGATGTTGAAGGATTTAAAGAGGGCAGGGACAGGAGAACATCTGCGGGCATCCACCAGGACAGTCAATCCCAAAGCACCAACTTCCTTCCTGTGTGACAAATGAGGAAAGTCACATGTTTTATGAACAACTGGGTAAATAAATCACACTTGTGTTTCTCTAAATACAAAGAAGCACAGGTTGTTAAAAGCAGAAAATCTGTTCTCTTGCTGCAGAGAAAACACCTACACTATCAATCAAAAGTTTGGAGTTAATAAGATTTTTATATTTTTGTAAATAAAGTAATATTTTTATTTTATAAGGATGCATTAGGTTGATATGCCAGTAAAATATAGATTTTTATACCAGCCATATATTTCTATTTTAAAATAGATGCCGTTCTTTTGACATTTCTATTTATCAAAGAATCCTAAAAAAATGTATCATGAGCTCCACAAAAACTCAGGCAGCTCAACTTTTTTCAACATTAATAATAATAAGAAATTTTTCTTGAGAACCAAATCAGCAGATTAGAATGAAGTATCATGTGACGCAGAAGACCGGAGTACTGAATACTCACAAAATACTCTTGCTTTTACTGCACTACAAAATTTTGAATGGAATTTTGTGTGATTGCAAGTAGTTTACCTGAGTGTACTGAAGAAGTAGACCATGATCCGCACAAGCTCTCCACTATTGCAGTTCGGATTTAACCAGATAGTGTTTCTCATGGTCACTGTCACAAGGGCATGGCCTGATTTATCTCTTGTTCCTAAAATGAATTTCATAAGATAAGCTTTTGGATGAAATTGATAAAAAGGACCACATAAACAGCATTAAAAGAAGATCCTCACCAGGCAGACAGAGCACTCCTGAGCTCAGGACATCTGGATTGATGTCATGAGCCTCACTCTGGATAGGCTGGGTCTTCTGAGAGATGGGCGGCAGTGGTGAAGGAACTGCTGATGGGTCTTTGCTTTGACTTTTAGCAGACAGGTGGGAAACAACGCTGTCTGCATCCTGACTGAATGCTGGAAAATTTTAAAAACGTTCAGAAAACAAATGCCTAAAATATTGACACAGAAACCCATTGTAAGTCAGTTTTAAACCTTGACAATAGTTAATCTGTTTTATCATTGTAGACAATAATACATTACTCAGTCTTTAGTAAACCCACAGATACATTGCTTTGATCAATATAAGTTACTCTTTACTGTAATGTTTGATTGCTCAGCAACAAAAATGGATTTAACTGAGACTCTTACTCACTGAAGATATACAGCGCAGCTAGATGGCTGACTGATAACTATCTCTAAACTTTAAAAAAAAAAGATAAATCTGTGAGACACGAAACACAGAGCTATTTAGATTCTGATAACTTTGTTCACATGACAGATCTCTTTACAAGTCTGGTAGACCCACATTCTCTAAATCCTCTAATAACCAACAGCAAAGCAGAGATAGTTGAATGGAGCATGAGCATTTGCCCAATCTGTATCATCATGCAACTCAGCCTTCACATCACACAAACATGCTAGCTAATTTAAAGCATTCCAGGTATCATCCTGGGCATCGAACCATAGGGCGGCTTGGATCGCCGCCTCATATACCTGACAGCACGATAGGGCTCAGAGATAAATGGAGATCAGCTTCTAACAGTCATAAAACTAAAGTTTTGCTTCACTACACTGCCACGCACTGCTGCTGCGCAGAAAATAGATACTGAGATCAAAAACAGATGAGATGGAGTCCTGGGAATTCCAGGAGTCGTAAAACAGCTTGCACAAGGACAAGGAAAACAAGTATAAATTGCTCTGAAGCATAATCTGGCTGAGATTGCTATATTTCAGAAGGGATTTGAGACGGAACAGCTGAAGCGAGCTTCTGAGGTAGAAACTCTAAACATTATGGAATGTACTTTCTTCAGTTAGGTAAAAGCTACAATAAATTTGACAATTAAGAAAAAAAATCAATTTTTTAACCCTACTTTCTTTTTGTCTCCTTCCAAAAATGCTCACATTGAGGAAGTTGAGCGTATGAGCCCCCTGAGGAGCTGAGTGCTGCCCCAGACAGGGCACACCAGAGAGGGTCTTGGCTTCGCACCCTCTCACCACAGTCTGGAGTTCAGTCTGGCCATGGGCCATATCCTCAGCCTTTATTCTTCATGCATTTCTTTTCCTTTCTATCTGATTTTCTTTTCTTTTTGATGTGACTATGGACACTGAATAGTCAGACTGTTAGGTACAAGGGTTAGGGATTCAGCAGACACCTTCATTATTTTTATTGTAACAGAATGTCTGCAATTACATACTGCCCAATGAATGCACAGACATGTGTCTGTTGTAAAGATCACGCATTAGTTAATGCATGGTCTGGACAAGTCACAAGTCAAACACTGCTCACTTCTGGAAATGTTATGGATCTTATCCATACTATCTAGTTCTTTAGTCATTTTGCAAACGTATGTGTGTGTGTATCACATGTTCCATCTGCCCAGCTCATCAGTGCTCTCTTTCACAGACTGAATTCTCATTAAAGTCTGTAGTACTTTTCAAGAGGTTTTATAGATCTTAGAAAAGCGTTGTCCAAAGATAATTTTCCTTTCAGAGCTAAAAATACACAAGCTAAATTCCCAGCAAACTGCTGACACTGAATATTTGAAGTTAACTTTTCAATTTCTTTTAATCCTATTTACTCGAAACAGTGGATTAAATTAATGAATACCTGAAATCCTCTGAAAAATGAATAAATTGTAAAAAGAATAAATGAAACTAATAATACATAAGCATACTTCTTTGCATGTATATACACACCGCTGGACTAAAACGTGAACCACCCACTAAGAGAGAAAGAATCATATCCATCATAGTCAAACTACCACAACAAACACACCATCATTTCTTCTTTCTCCTGTTCTTGTCTTCAAAGCAGTGTAACCCCCACCCGTTCTCCATTATTTAAAGATGCCATCTATAACCCTCGAACACACACCCACACTTAAACATCCCCCTCCACTTCTTCCCTGCAATTTCAGGGGTCCCACAGCAGGGATTGTGTTCAGGCCCACCCACCTCACCTCGTCTCATATTTCTTTCTTCACACCTGTAGCACACCTGAGCCAGGTGAGCCCATCCTGGCAACCAACTCCTCTGAATGAAGAGGAAGAGGAGGTGGGACACTGACAGCAACATGTGCAGAAAGCTATGGTGCTCTGAACATGACATGCAAAAGAAAGAAATCACTCCTACAAATTGTTGCGCTACTTACTTATATAGGCAAAAATGCACTTTAATATATTGTGGGAACTATTTAGTACAACTGCCTTGTTTTACATAAAACGAGGAACAAAAGAATAAGTCGTGGGAATGACCTATTTGTAAAAAAGCAGATAAAATTCATTACATATGTGCAGACAAGCAGCTCCTGATAGCACAAAAACACTCTGCTCAACAAATGTCTAAAAATAGTTTAATCTAAACGAAATCAGGATTGAGTTACTAAAATACACAAAGCAGAAATCCTGCACATGACCCAGGCTTCTCTTCAGCTGTTTCCTTTAGCGGTTCAGATGTGAAGCGGCATCTATCTTGGATGGTGTTCAGAGGAATTAATGTGCGTCTAAATTTGAAAACAAACTGTCTAGAGGCCGGAATATGACCTGTTACAAAGCCAGTCCTTGTAACGCACCAAGTCTAAGTAAAACCAGAGCCTCCCACGCTTTTCTTTCAGCCTAAAGAGAAAAAGAGCTCTATCAGGCCATAGCACGGGTCATTTGAGAGCCATTTATAACTTGTCAGAGACCTGAACGTCGAAACGCCAGAGCTAGTCTGCTAATCTAGAATAAATATACTAGGTGGACACGGCTATGGATGAATGATGAAAAAAAGGACTCAAAGTGAACAACTGCTGCAAACCACAGAGACGGTTTGGGAATTCGAACACAAATCATGCGGGAAACACCATTAAATGGGCTAAAAATGTGAATAAAAGATTATAATGATAATTAAAATATACTGAAAATGTGTGAGAGAAGATAAAGCCGTGAAAGGTTATGAATAGAGTGGATAAATAAAAAGAAAAGGAAGACAAGCAGGTCCTTCTTCATCAGCAGAGGAAGTTTTAAGATGCATCTGAAGCAGATGAAAGCTTAGATGCATCTGTTAAGATGAAGAAACAGGGATGGAGGCAAAAGGAGAAATGGAAGGGGAAAACTGGGAGGAGAAAAAACAGGTGGATAAAGTAAAGGTGAGCAGGATGGACGTTTGGTAAAGATGACTCTACCTTGCTCTTCCTGGTGTTGACAATGGGTCTCCATGTCTGCTTGTTGCTGATGCCCTGCTTGAGAGCCATTCACAGAGGAAGTAACCTCATCCTCTTGCCTCTCCTCATTTTCCCCCTTTCTCTCCTCCTCCTCCTTTGTTTTTTGTCCTTCTCCTTCAGTGGTAGGTGTGTCCTGAGTATGCATGTGTCCATTTGTGTTTGGCACATCTGCGTCTGGGTCAAGGACTTGACTGCATGCTGACTGGACTCTATTTTCAGAATAGCTGGTCACTATGGCCTCTTGTCCATTCATAGCTATGCCCTCAGTCTCCTTTTCTTCCACCCCTTTCTTTTCAACATGGGGTTGTTTCTGCTCATCTGTTGCTACAGAGGAGGTGCCCTCATCCTGAACTTGAACGTCGGAATCAGACTTGGGTGTGGCATCTACCAGACCTGTTTGAGCAGTCTCAACTTCCTCTGCCTTACAAACTGCTACTTTATCATTCTCTGTCTTGCTTTCTGTCACTCCAATGCTTTTCTTTTCTACCGTTTCTTCCTCCTTACAACGTAAATTTCCAGCTGCTTCTCTTTCTGCATGTGCTTCTTTTGTCTGGAGTTCCACCTCAGTCTCGTAGTCTCTGTCCTCATGGGACTTTGTCCTCACCTGACCCTGTGAAATGAGCGTAACCGGATCCTCCTCAGGCACTGTGGTGACAGAGGCCAAAGCTACCCGTTCACTTTGCAGTGAAGACGAAACATTCCCATTTTCTTCATCTGCACTCAAACTATAATCACCATCAGATTCACTCTTGTCATGGCTACTGTTACTACATGATTGATGGTCTTCTTTTGTGGCAGAAAGATCTGGCACTTGCTCAGGTGATGGTTGGAGGTGTTTGTGTATCTGACTGTCAGGGCTGTGCTCTGTTTGCTCAGTCTGTTTTTGTAAAGACACACTGACTGTTAGTGGCTCAGGAACCAACGCTTTGCAATTCTGCAAATCACAACAGCTTTCCAGGCCATAATCACCTTGGACCTGCTCAGATTCAGATACGACTTCTGCTGCTGCAGCAGGATCAAACTCAACAAGCTCAATTTTAGCTGGAGAAGCTTGTTCTGAGTTTTCCCTCATCAAAGTACCACATAATATTTCATTCTCTGGTTGTGAAATCCTAGTTACTTTGCTGTCTTGTTGCTCCATGTGAACTGTTTTGCTGTATGTTTGTAATGTACTTAGTGGCATGCTGTACAGATTTGATTCATTGAGTTTTCTGCTAACTGGTAAAGATTCACTAACTAGTTCACATTCTAGTTGTAATGTGTGCAATATTCGGCTATCTGGTTGTGATGTGTTGACTGGATTGTTGTCTAGCTGACATGTGCTTACTGGTTTGATCTCTGGTTGAGATATATTGATTGGCTCAATGTTGACTTGTTGGCTGTCTGGTTGAGATGTGCTGACTGGTATGTTGTCTAGTTGAGAAGTGCCTACTGGTTTAACGTCTGTTTGTGTTGTCTCGATTGGTTCACTGTCTAGTTGTGATGTGTTGACTGGTTTGTTGTCAACTTGAGATAAACTTACTGGTCTATGGTGTGTTTGTGATGTCTTGACTGTCTCACTGTCTGGTTGTATTGTTCTGCCTAGTTTGTCATCAAGCTGAGATATGTTTAGTGGTTTAAGGACTGGTTGAGATATGCCTACTCTTTTAACATTTGGTTGTGAAGTCTTGACTTTCTCATTGACTAGTTGTGTCATGCTGTCTGACTTTGATGTGCTAGCTAGACTTTTGACTAGTTGATCTGTGCTTACTGGTTCAGTGTCTGAATGCATCGTCTTGACTGGCTCAATTTCTAGTTTTGATGTGTTGACTAGTTTATTGTCTTGCTTAGATGACTTTTCAGGATTAACGTCAGACTGTGATGTCCTGACTGGCTCACTGACTAGTTGTGCTGTGCCTAATAGGTTGCTGTCAGGTTGTGATGCGCTGACTAGTTGGTTGTCTTGCTGAGATGTAGTTACTGGTTCAACATCTGATTTTGGTGTCTTCACTGGCTCGCTGACTAGTTGTGATGTGTTGACTGGTTTACCGTTTGGTTGTGATGTGCTGACTAGACTGCTGTCTAGTCGTGATGTGCTGACTGCTTTGCTGTCTTTTTCTAACGCAATGACTTGATTATTGTCTAGTTCTGTCATGTTGACTGGTTTACAGTCTGTCAGTGACATGCTATGTGTTGATGTGTCAGAAAGTGGAGCAGCATCACAGTCAGAGTTTTGAGACACAAACTCTCTCTCAGACTCATGCTCAGACACACTGTCACAGGAGACTGTACCTGCAGCACAGATGCGCTCAGACCCATCCACCTGCTGTAGTTGACGTTCTGTCTCTGCAGAAGCTGTGGGGGTTAAGATCACTGGCTGGTAGGTATCACTCAGGTTTTCCTTGATCAGCATGGCGCACACCATGCTCTGTGAGCATGCGCCATTCTTCAAAAGAGTCTGCTCTGGTTTGTCTTTAGGCTTGGTCGAAGCCGCAGTCTGTGGTTTATGTAGATTTCTGTAGTTCATGCTAATGGCTTGGGTAAGAGAGCCCTTCTGTGGGGAAAAACGTGGTAAGGAGATATCAGCTAGCTCCACATACTCTCCCTCCGAATCCTCTGCCATGCAGCTAGAGCTCCGCCCACTGCTATCTTTACTGATCTCACTGGGAGCAGGGAGGAGCTTAACCCCCTTGCTCTGACAGCCCATCTTCTCCGCCTGGTCCGTGGAAGTGTCAATAAAAATCCTACATTGTATATCCTCAGGGTTGTCTTCTTGATCAAGGTCAGAGTCCCTATCCTCTCTGCTGGCAACTTCATTGACCACCCCTCTACTTTCAGTTTTTTTTGTAACTTTGGAGGGACTGCTGATAAACTCCGGGTGAACAATATCCTCCCACGGTACCCTAAAAATATCATTATCTGCTGATAAAAGACAATGTTCCAGGGTGGCTTTTCTGACCACACCTCTCTCCCGGTTGATGGAGTCCAGCCAATCCATGGTGAATAGAGAGGTGTATGCTAGCTCTGGCACATCCAGTTCCTCCACATGCTGCCCGCTAGCTGCCAGACACTTCACAATTATGCGTGGGGGGCTTTTGGGTGATGGCGTCACCTGTAGGTAAAAGTCGCCTGGCCGTAACACACGCCAGTCCAAAGATGAGAGCTGAATTATGACCTTCTCATGGACACACAACGGCCAACCCTCATGACGAAACAGGAAACCACAGTATGGGAACTGCAGAAAAAAAGAGAGTGGGAATAATCAGTCAACCATCAATAATTGTTAATTTAACTGATGAAAAATTACATAGAAAGAATTGCTGGACACATTTTAGCTATCTTAAGAATACATTCCAAATTTTAATATACTGCCAATAAAAAAAAATATAGCAAAGCAGACTTAGAAACAGGGTTCTGTCAATGGGTCATCCAGTTAGACTATTATATTTGGCACATATCATTTCCAAGCCTTTACAAAATTAAGATAAGACATGGTGGCTATATATGTTTTCTGTGTTTCCCATTCCCAAGTGTTAGAACAGATAACAGGCTTGTCTCTCATGGGAAACTACTAGTAACAACCAATTGCCACTGTTGATTTTGGCTTGCTCAATGGGGATTTTAAGGAAAAATATATATAGCAAAAAGTAGAATATATGCAATAAATTAAATTAATGCAACATTCTGCCACGGCATATACTATGTCATTTTATTAACGCAGCACAGGGAATAATAAAGATAAGATCACAAGGAATATTAAAGATTCTTCTTGCTGAATCCGAATGCTTGTAGATGAGACACTATGCACAATGAGCCCCTTTATTGTAACTCAATTTCAGAGAGAGAGCAAGCCCTGTAGTCACTCTGTACCCAGTTTCATTTATTTGAATGACTTCTGCTTGCAAACGGAAATGTACTGGGACACTAAAGAATTAGAAATAGCCTCGGAGTACCAAAACAGCTGCATAATTCAGTGGGTTTCTTCCCATATGCCTTGACGGTCTTGTCACAGACTGTAATACTGACCCTCTCTGTGTAACTTGATGCAAACATGCTTTCGGATATCTCAGCGATGAAATGAATATTCTGCTTAAGTTGACTACGATAGGCTGAAAATGACCTGTATCCTTTGAAAGGCAGAGCAGGGCAAGGGAGGAAGAGGGTTGGGTGTCCTTGTTCCGAAGGTAAGGAGGGGTGAAAGGGCTTTTTATTCACAGACCTCTCATTTTAAGCTTCTGTTTCCCATTATTATATCCTCATTCACCTTGAAGCTGCAGCCCCCACCATAGAGGAAGAGACCTGGAGATACTCCACTGACCCCAGGTGCAGCGAGCAGCCGCTGTTCCCACAGGGTTCACGAGAGCATAAATGCACATTGACACACTCACATGAACACACAAACTACAAAAACAGAGACCATAAAAGGGGGCATAAATAAAATGGTAGGGGTCCTATTAAAGGGTCTTTTTTCAGGTGGACATTGGAATCACTCCAGCTGTCCCATGGTGCTGGCTTTCAGCTAATGAAACATCAGATATTCCTGAGTGTTAGTGTGTAGAGTAGGGACTCGTTATTTTTCCCTTTTTTCAACAGAAGAAAATAAACACAATCCAAAGCAAAACATATAAAACGGTCACCAAATACAACTTATAATGTATATGTACAGGGTATTTCTGAGGTCTTGTCTCTTGTCAGAATGTTATAAAGTCATAAAGTCTTTAAATTTTTAATTTTAGTCAGACTAAAATTATATTTCTTTCTGCTCAGCATGTATACAGACAACAATTGGCCTCTCGACTGATATTATGTTAAGTTGATATTTTTTGTAGTGCGAGTTTAATCCCGGCTTTTGTTATTTTCAGATCCCCATCTATCCATCATTTCCTGTCCTCGCCTTGTTACTTGGAATCAAGTATGCTGTGCGTGTAGCATATGGGGGTGTCACAAAGAAAACTGCAACTGAGGGACCAGCAGCTGAAGTGGAGTGTAAAGAACATGTGTGTAGACAGCTGTGTAGAGCTTTGGAGTGTGTGTGTGTGTATCTGTACTGATCTAGCTGGGAAAGATCCCAGCGCTCTGTAGCGTTGATAGGACTTCTGGGGGCTTCTTCTCAAATAACCAAAACAAGAAGCACTAACACAAACTCTCAGGCCAACAGGCTTGCCGTGCCTTTTGTTTTAACATGCACATGTGTGTGTTCTGGGTACACCCTCATGATGACTAATGATGAGTGGGGGCTCAGCTAACAAAACATGACAGACAGAATAGGACATGACAAAACACAACCAGAGGCCGAAAGAGAAATCATGAACACAATATGCTCATAAATGTTACACTGAGATAAATGACAGAATGAGTCAAGCAATGAGTAAGAGAAATGAAAAGAATGACAGGGAAATGTGTCACACATGCATCCTGTTGAATACAAGTGAATGCATTATATCAGGGGGTTTGCAATAGTTTAGGTTTACTCATTTATTATTTTTTTATGTCTGGTATAATAAAAACATAACGTATCAAAAAAAATGAATAAATAAACAGATAAAAAAGACAACTTTGATACTCACGCATGCATCCTGTTGAATGCTCTGAAGGATGTGTTTAGCAGGTACAAGGAAGTCAATGATGTAGCGTAATCCGTCTCCACGGAATTTTGTCTCAACCACGTCTAACACCTGGCATAGCACAGTGGCCGCAGTGGCTTCAAAAGGAGGGTAGAGAGCAGAGAGTGTGCTCTGAATACAGTTGTCCAGAGATTCAGAGTCCTGTAGAGGAACATACAAATAATCAGAGGAAGAATAAAACTTTCTTTACAACTGTATCTCATCAGTACTGACCTAAATTCAAAAACATTTTTCCTAATACCAACAGTGAGAATTCAAGATGAGTTAATCTACAGATCATCCTACATCCTAAATGAAATGCTGTCTACTGCACATCAATCTAGTAAGAATGTATTAAGTTCAACACAGGCACACAGATAGACACGCTCAGGAACTGAATCACCCAAGCCTGGCCTTGTCTTTCAAAATCCAGACCAAGCTTTTCTTCCACCATATCCACACGTGTCCTGAAAGCAGCTGATCAATGTCCCTGGTGGTCTCCATCATGAGTCTTCCGAAGTTTAGAGAAGAACAGCGACTGGCGGTGAAACCTGAATCTTGAAGCCAGTGCAGGGAGCAACCAATACGCTGCTAAAAATAACAGCTGCTCCAAGCCACATTTTAAGAAATAGGCCTCTAGTCTAACTTCACTGTGTTTATTTGCTCTTTATAAGCATGACCTCCTCATCTCTGTTATTTACAATTGTGTTGTTGTGCTTATACTTTAGTCAGTGACTGGTTAATGTTCATTAATGTTTATTAAGCTTATAATTAATTGACAGGCGATAAATCAAATCAATATATGCATAAATGCAATCATTAATCATGTATGGAGATGGTCAAAAATGTCTGAACGGTCCAATTTTTGTACTGCGTGTCATATCACATCTACAAAACAAACATGCATCATTGACTTTCTTGATAGAATGAAGCAGGCTCAATGTAGTAAATGTTGGAGCATTCCTTTGTAAATAAAGATTATGTTTGCTGCAATACTATAATTGTATCTCTTCAGTCTCCCACTATCATCTCAACCAACAAGCATGTCAGTACTCGTCAGGCTAACATCCAGGTAAATTCACTTGAAATGTCAGTGTGGCCGTATGCTAAGCATTGGATTCTCATTGGGTAGGCCTATCCCAACTGGGATATTTCCCAATAAACAATGTTCCATTTTAAATAGACAATTAATTAAGTGATACTAAAAGACATTTATAACTCTCACCATGTGGGCCCATCTCAACTACCTCTCTTGTTCGCTGTATAACATTAATATTATTCAATTATTTCCTTAATCACTAATTTCAAGTAGACTATCAAAGTGTTTCCCATACATTGATTTATTTGTGGCAGGCAGTCACAATATGAAAACTGACCACTACTAATAAAATGCTTAAAAATGCTTGACGTTTCAAAATGTAAAAAGCTGTCCTAGTGTTTTTATATTAGTGTACATCATATCTGAAGGAAACCAATTGTCTTCAGGAAACCATTGATTTTACTTGCATTTCATCATGATTGATAAATCATTTGTGAGCCCAGTGCTGTCTTGTGCACAAGCATTAGCAGTAGGGCTGGGCGATATATATTGAGCGATATTTATGCGCAACTCATCGGTAAAACTGGTTCTTTGATTAGCGGTAAATCTCCATCAGCTGTTTTCAAAAGGAACACCAGCTTATAAACAAACCCGTAGATCACTGACAAGCTACGCGTTGAGTTTTGCGGGTGATTCAATGGCGTAGCTTGTCAGTGATCTACGGATCTGTTCATTAGCTGCGCTGCATTTGAAAACAGCTGCTGGAGATTTACCGCTAATCAAATAACTGGTTTTACTGATGAGATGCTCATAATATATCGTTCAATATATATTGCTCAGCCCTAATTACCAAGGAAAACAGCCATTTTACTGCTTCAAAACAGCAACTGTAAGTCTGTGAAATTTATCAGTAAACTCATTGATCTTACAGACTGAATGCAACCTAAACCACACAACTACCCTGAAAGAAACTCTACACAACATCCTCATGATGCATTGCTTACAGTACCACTTAGGGCCTCACAAAACTACTGGAGTTACTAAAGATCAAAAGTACGGTCTAGCATATCCAGTGACTGAGGCATGTCAGGCAGGAGAGGCAGATGAGACATTCAGACATCACTTTAGAGACCCCTCTTATGTCTGATTTTAAATATGTACATACAGTACATGTGTAGATAGTAATCTGGGGTGAGACCGTAAGGTAAGGGAACCATTGCAAAGCCAAAGTTAAAGTGAAGATGTTCATGTTGAGAGTAAGAAAGATAAAGAACATGGGAAGGAACACACTGAAAACAACATGACACTCACAGCTGTGAGCTAAGCAGACACACAGGTGCACTTTGGGTAAATATTGTAATTCCACCAGCATTAAACAGAAGATTAAAGATGTCATGTGACTACACTTTATGCTTAAAGTCAAAAGCTGGTTAGTAGAAGCATCACTTCTTACAATCTAACTGCTGCTTCTGTTAAGATATGTCTACAGTTTGTATAATTAGCATATAAAAACAGACTATGGCAGTTGTTCTCAAACAACCGGGGGGCCTTTGTTCAATTTCCAGGAGTGGCCTAATAATAAGAATAAGGCTTTATAAATCTTTAATAATATAATCATTACAACTGTTTTAGTTATACTGTTTTAAGTAAAAAATCTATCTAAAAAACACTAAAAATAAAGATGTACATCAAAGAAAAGCCTTATTTTTTTTATTACAACAGAAGTACCATCGGTTCAGATATAGGGCCTTCGAATTTCATCCTAGACAAAGTCTGGAAGCCGAAATGGTTGGGAATCGCTGCTCTGTGGTTTGTCCCCATTTATATAGCCAAGTAAAGGTCTTAATTTTCAACGACTGTGTTGTGCCATACTGTTATCAGCACTGTAACTCAGTCAGCCTGGGAACTGAGATCCCCCACACACATTTCAACCATCTGAAAAAACATAAAAAGGATAAAAGTGCGAGGATGAAACTGTCTTCTTGAAGCCCAGATGGGCGTTAGTGTTTTATGCTGGTCTCAGACACTGATCCATATCTGAAGCTATAAGAACACACATTGGGTTATCTAGTCATGTTTCTCTAGCTCTGAAAAAATTCATAAATACTGTGGCATTGATGCATTAGATTCATTAAGGGGACAAATTCCATTTGACCAACTCATTTTACATAACACACATTTAAATTCCAGAATCTGTGTTGTTTGAAGTGAAAGTTAAATGATGTTTACCAGGTCTAAACATCATCTACATACTTGAATGTTCCTCATCAACATCAGTCATTTTAGATTATTGAGCCAGTTCTTGTACAGAATACATTCTAACAGAGTAAATGAACTTCAGGTTTTTGGATCTTCATTAGTTTTTGATGTATGTTCAGATTCAGCCACACTCTTCTTAGATATAAAGACTCTTAATTGGCATTTCAGGTTTGCATAAATTTTTTTAAATATAGTCCTTAGATTATTAAAGTGTACTTCACACAAAGAATTTAGTTTTTTTAATAGGAAGATCTCAGTTCTGAAAAACCAAGGAGTTCTAAACTTATTATGTCCATCGTTATTTGAGAATTTGAGATTAGTGGAGCTCTTTTTTTTCTTCTTTTTTTTTTTAAACAGTTTGGCAGCAAGACAGCCTTCAAAAGCAAGAAACAGAGGGTTTTTCCTCTCAAACAGTTCCGGTCGAGGTGCCAAGAAGACATCAATCAAAGAGCAGTGTCTGGAGCTTGGGGAAAAGCTCTCGAGACCCACAAAATCCTGCAGCCTCTCTCTGCTGAATAATGTATAACACCATTAGGATCCCCATTTAAACCCGAACAGTAACACACACCACCCATCATCGTGAGCAATCACAATCATTTTTCTAAGAGCTGTTACTCTTGTTAAACTCATGCGAACAGTGGCACAGCATGACAGAACGATGTTGATTAGAGGAGGCCGTGTTCATGTACTTGTCATTGCTCATTTATGAGTCTGACAGTGCCTGTAGTGTGTTGACCGAGGAAGGAAGAGGAATCTGTGCAGACTTCCTGTCTCAAACAGTGTAAAAGCAAACATTTCCAAGAGAAAGTCAAATATTCCACATTCCTTCTCCATTTTACCTTTTAAAGGTAAGAAACGGCAGCTTAGGCTTTTCTTCTGTGAGCTGAATGGGAGACCAGAAGGGCCCATTCTGAGAGAAGAGGGATTTACTGTTAGTCTGCAGCAGACGGCTTAATTTTCTCCAGATCTGAATGGCCACACAAGCTGCCCATTCCTCTCCCCTTTTTTTTTAATCACTCATCTTGGTCTTTTCTCTCAAGCATTATTGAGACAAGTTGGTGAGATTTGGGTCTACAATGGTATCATTCTGCAGAGCTCCGTAGTCATGCCTACAGGATAAACACTGTGCCTCAATAAGCCCGTCAGGCAGATATTCTGTGGTTTACGGAGTGTTTGTGGTTGGACTTGTTCTTCATTACACTGAGGCCTCATATGCAGTCCATGGCAGAACGTCTTTAGCATCTCCTGCAGTGATTCTGGGTGGAATAGTTTGGGGTCAGATTCTTTTTTTTAAAGCAATATTTTTATTCAGCAATGATTGCATCACTTTTTTAATGATTTCTGAAAAAAGTATCTCAGTTTCCACAAGAACATTAAGCACCATAACTATTGTCCACTTTAACAAAATAATAAGTGGTTAGGAAACTCTCAATGGTAGCTGAAAGTACTGTTTGCTAAATCATCAAGTGAACATGCACGTAACAGCTTGGAAATAAGTAAAATATCTGAAACCGTAGCTCTGCCTAATTCAGCATGTTAATCAGACTACAGCTGGCTTTGTGTGCTTTCTCTAAAATACATGTGACATGTATTTATTCTCATTATTGAATTATACTGTGTGTAATGCAAAACTGATTGTAAAGTTCCTTTTGTATTGTTTTTGCTTTTTGAAAACAATAATCAAATCTTGGCAAACAAGCTGAATTGAAACATTTCCCAGAACGTGACAAACCATCTAATGGTGGCTGTCTGTGTCTAGGGATGTTGTTAGGAGGAGTGTTATTTATGGCATGGGCTCTTTTCACTAATGATAATCATGACATGAGAGCGCTTGGCATACGGCTTTGTTAAATCAAGCCTGTCCCCTTTTAAGACGGCAGCTTGGCCTTTGGCTGCACAATATTAGATTACTTAAATAAAGCATCTCTATGGGTCACACTCTTACTGGTGAATAATCAAATCAATTGCAACTGTCCCGAGGGGACAGTGAATCCCTCTGTTGGCTGTTTAAGCCTTACAGAACAACATTTTAACAAAATTAAAGCAATTTTATTTTTGAAAAGTAGTGATGTGAAGCAAAATCTATGTTTACACGTGCCATTATACACAAGCTATCATAGTTGATCTTCAGCCTTTATCTGTCTATTCAAGTGTAGGAAACAATGTGTAACAGAATATTTAAAATGTTTAAAAGTGAACCTCCATACCTACATTTTATTTAAACCTACCTACTGTGCTTGTGTATAGTAATGAAGTACTGCATAGCGCAGTGGTTGGATAGATGATAGGAATGTGAGATGTTCAGACATGTTCTTAAAAACTGCCATCTGATGAAGAAGGACAAGATGGAATAACGTAACTAGAAAGATAATATAATCCATTAAAAATGTCGGTCAATTTGAATGTGGAATATAAGCGACCTTGTTCTTTCAAGTGCATTTGTGTTAAACTGCAGCTGAGCTCTAACAGATGTGTAAGGTAATAGGAGACATGGTCAAATATGTGTGCACACACTAAAACGCACAGACCCTGACTCTGAGAGACAACGTATGGCAGGGCAAAGCACTGGGGACCTGACCTTTCCCCACAGCACAAGTGACAGAATGAACCAGCTGTCCATTAGAGTGACATCGTAAAAGAGGGACAGAGAAAGAAAGAGGCCTAAAAGGCCCTGATATACAAACTAAATCGAACTGAAATGACATAATTTCTAACAAAATTAGCAGTTCGAATAAGCTAACAAAAGCGATATTTTCTTTCGTTTTGGCTCCTAAACACCTTTGAGCTACCATTGGTTCGAGGCGGCTCAGCAATAAGTGGGTGTCATCTCCATATATAGCTGAGCTGCCACATTTCCGCACCTGAACGATTGCTCGCGGAGAGACTTTAAAAGTTCAGTGAAAGCAATTAATTCCTACAAAGAGATTACAACGAAGCTTGTGTGAATGACCCAGAGTTAAAAGCGACATAGAAACATCATATGCAAGTTTTCCAAAGCCATGAAAAAAAATAAAGGAAAGGTAGCATGCAAATAAATATTACACCATACTGCTGCTGTCGTCATCATTCAAATAAAAAAACAGGGAAACAACAAATAATATCTTTGTTTTAAATCAAGCTAAAGGCTATGTGCGAGTGTCGCATCATGTTTACATCAATCTACACCCGGGGGTGTCAGAATGTTCAGAAACAACTGTCACTCAGCCGTTTCGAACTTCTTTTTCCCCCTCAAACGAAAAAGAACTTTATTTGAAGTATATCAGGGCTTAAAGTTTCAAAAAGAAAGAACAAATATTTCCATTTCCAGTGTTTGTCCTGTCCCAGCTGATCAGGTGACCAGGCTATTGTGCATGAGGGTGGCACAGAGGTTTAGAGGGTGGAAACTTTGGCAAGGCACAATGTGATGGTGGTACGTCATTGGGGAATTATGAACACAAAAGAGAATTATAAACCTCTCTCTTTCTCTCCTCCCAACCCCCAACATAGACATTATCCTACTCCCTTATCAGCAGGCTGATAAGAATAAGGTTCCGGACAAGGCTAGCATCTACTGATTTCCTGAAGAGGTGAAGCAGCTGTTGAACTATGACACCTCCGAGTCACTACATCAAATGACTGTCTGATGCTGCTGAACTCACTGACAGATCGCTGATGAGGTCAGACCTACCTGGAACACCTTCCAGCGCTTAAATATAGCTCACTGCAAGAAAAACACATTCAGGAAATATTTATCAACTGGCTAACAACAGAAATGGTACCTAGATAGATATTTTTCTAATAAAACGGATCCCCAGAGATACAATTTTGCTAAAGAGAACAGGAAGGGTTTTAGAGTGCAGACCTAAATATGGAACTGTTCAACTCTAGCTGTCAGCAACATTTTATTTAGTATTGTGTAGACAGGGTTAAGATAAACTGCTTTTTTTAAAAAGAACTGCATTATAGTGATAGATACTAACTTCTTGCTGTATGACTGACTTTCTTGCGTGGTGGAACACAAAAATCTGCGGTCTGAACAACTATGAGTGTTATTTTTTGTGAATTATGACTTTAAGTTTGAGTTATGAAACACCAGAGAAGTTACGAAAAATCAGTAAGACGCTCATCACATTCCTGGGGTGAGTGAGGCAGAAAATGAGAGCCGTCTGACATTCCTCAAGGAATCAAACCTGATGCTCACACAAGTCATAACTGTTCATACAGCCCTCAAAGAGATAAACCCTCTCTGTTTGCCTTTTTTTAACAATTATTTACTAAGGTACTTTCCTATTGAATTCACTGGTCCAAAATGAAAAATTAAATGCTGTGCCAATGAGAACAAATCTAATGAACAGAGCGGATCTAATTCCAGATCTAATAAGTCTTATGATGCTGGACCAATGATGGTTTGCTGTGGGTGGAGCTACTCAGCACATTTCTGCAGAAGCAAACCAAGTATTCGACAAAACGTTACATCTGGGGCCTGTTTAATAAAACAGGTTTACAACAAGTCTATTTTGCGCCAAATCAACTGACAATAAGTCAGACTGACGACTAAAATAATCCTGACTTAAAGCTTGTTTTATGAAACAGGCCACTGGTCATGGTTGGATCAATAGGAAAAAGCTTGAGAACTAAATCAAAAAAATGTATCTTCCATTATGAAACCATATTTTGCATAAAGCTGGGTGCTGTGCTGACGTGCAGATATTGAAGTTTTGAAAAACAGCCCTCTGTTGACAGCAGTGTAGAGTATCACATCAGAGTTCTCTGAATGCTTGAAGGGTGGCAGTCTTCAGACGGGCCACATGCTGACCCAAAGGCGTCAGGCCAGTGCTCTGATTCTGTGCTGGCGTCAAGCTGTAAACAGTGTGCCTCAAGCCAAGACTCTTAAGAGGCTCCATCCATATACAGCTGTCTACTCAAAACAATCAATTGTGCATCATTAGCACCATTTGGGGCCCACAGTCTTTATGGCTTTGTGGAGTATGACCAATTGATGTTTCCGTGTGTTCGTGTTTTCTGTTACCTTGCTAACACATCCACCAGGGAACAAAAACATAGAAATGATCATGTGATGCTCTTGCCCAATTTTGCAGTCAAATCACCAAACTTGATCCAGCAGGTTAGGATGGGTAACTTTATTTTCAAAAACAGCACATGCATGCATAACATGTTTTAAGGTCATTTACTATGGCAATACTAAGGTTTTCTTCAAAGAACCTTGGTATATAAAATTGACACTGCTAAAATCCAATGAGTAGGTAAAACAACAGAGGGACTTTAGGGTAAAGACATGGCTGAGTGGCAGTTGGTATATACACTGCTGTATGAATGAAATGCATACAAAGACCAGACTTAAAGGGCCGGCCCTGTAACAGCTTAGCTTCTAAGCCTTAAGTGTCTCCTCAAAATAAACCCCATCTAATTTTAATCAGTCTATCCTTGAGATCCAAAACTTGTAGATGGGACTCCAACTAAACTCACTGGCACATAATCAGTCAAATACACAACTCAAAATCCTGAGTCCTTGGGTCTTTGGGGTTAATCTCCAGAACGGTGTACAACTTCAGAGTGGCTGCAGTGAGATCAAAGCCTATTCATGAGCTAAACACAAAAAACGTTGACTTTTGGCCCTCTGCCACTGATGGATTGAGTCCTCGTCTCTTCTATTGTGAAGCAAGACTCCATTGGCTGAGAGCTGGATTGTGTGGCGACACTGTCTGGGGCTAAACTCAGCAGGATGTGACAGTGTAAGGCCATGTGGAAGGGGTTACATAAATTTGGTGGGGGGGGTCCCAATGTTTGGCTTTGGCACAAGCAATAGGCACCAACTGTGAAGATAAACACAATTTAGTAGATCACGTGACAAAATAGTACAGCCATTCTAGGACATTCAGTTACCCTTTACACATCCTGTAAATTTAGACTTCAAGCGAACCTAGATGTTTGCTTCTAGGGGCAATTACATTTCACAAATTTCTGTGCAGACTAACAGGTCTGTGTAAATTATATGAGCAAGTTTAAGTTTAAACTTATTTTTTTCCAGTGTTATCGTAGTGATAATGAAGACAACTGGCTTCTGCTAAAATAGGTCTCTGGAAGAAGATGACTTGAAGTCACCTAAACATAAGTGTTTACACGTTGTCACTAAAATTTGTGTACATGTTTATATTTATGGTCCTCCGCTTTGTCCTTTCCTGTACAAATGAATAATTCATTTCCTCCTCAATTGGTCCACACAGAAGGGTTTTCTTTCCTGCCTAGTGTATTGGGATTACCATGTTAAAGAAGAGAGACCCAAAGGGTGTGACAGCATTCTTCTAGCAGCAAGAGCCACCCAAACAAGATCCATAACAGTACACTGATTCATGTGGTTATATTCACTTTGAGAGATCTGTTATCTGCTTTTTGGAAGCCTGATTTATTGATATTAAAAATATGCATTTAAAGTGATCGTTTTAAAACTCGCAGAGAATTAGAAAATGCATACAGGTGGAACATCAGTCGTGTTTTTCAGATTATGGTCTGACTACTTTTAGTGAGACTATATATCTATGTGAGTCTCTGCTCACTTTTGTGTGTGAGGTAAAGAAATGGCATGAAAATGACTGATGATTATCATCAATGCCTCAAATGCCTCAAAGGAAACAAGTCAAAGCTTGATCCCATACATTACAGTTTGATTTGTTAGTGTACGCAGGAGGAAACTTGTCAACTCCACATGTCTTGAGTTGTGTCTGTTGTAATGGTTGTCCCAAAGATGACCAGTGCACAGTGATTTACAGACATGTAGGACAAAATTAACCCTAAACGTCTTCCTGAACTCTGCCTGAATCACAATGACATTTAAAAATGCTCAGACATCTGTTAGCATTCACACTAAATCTATTTAGAAACCAAGCCTAACTATCCTAAACGTGCTGGATGGTCTATCTATGTACACATCATTACATCAGAGTGCTCTTGCTGCGTAACAAGCATGTGGCCTTGCAGGGTCAAATTTTAGAACCTTTGAAAGCACATATAAAGGTTAATTGGTTAGGGCAAGCAGACCATAATCTCCATGTGACCTGTTCCACCAAATAGCATGTGCAGAATTCAGGACTATCCAGCTAAACATTAGCAGGGTTTGGTATGGATCTGACAATAACCAAGTGTCACAATCTGAGTGCTGAACTGACATGACATTTTGTTTATTTAGTGCTGAGAATGATGTGGTTTTCTGTTTATATCTAGAATAACAGACAGAAAAGAAAAGCAGGGAGTGAGAGTGCGAGAAAGAGAGTGCTGTGATCATGTTTTATACTCTGTATTGAACAGGTCTGATCAGGAGAAGCATCGCAGGCATTCCTCTACCTCTGCAATATGAAGACCGGCCATAAAATATGCTTTCCTGTTATCTCTCTCTCACACACACACACACACACACACACATTATTTTCATTTTATAAGCAAGAACAAATTACACAGATCAAGCACAATACAGCTATATATATAGAGAGAGAGAGATAGAGAGAGATAGAGAGAGAGTTACAAAAGATTTCTAATAAATGTTGTTGTTCTGAACCATTTAATGCTATAAAAGCATTATCACCTTTTCTGAAACGTTAAGTATATTAAGTATTGAATCAGCATATTCAATTTCTGAAGGCCCATGTGAGACTAAATAACACTGAAAATTAATCTTTACAGAGGAATACACTACATTTCAAATTTGAATTATATTAATAGTTGACAAAATTAGACATTTTACTGTATTTTTGATCATATAAATGCAACAGAAATGAGCCTAAATGTTTCATTTAAAATGAAAAAGAAAAAACACACCAACACCAAACATCTGAATAGTATTGGAATGTGTCTGTGTTTCCTAAAAGGGGCGTATTGTCATATTTATTTTACTTCTTCAGACTGCCCTAAAGGTAAGTATACTCTTAGACAAACATATCAAACAAATATGCAGACTAGCAAAATTTACAAACAGATGCCTTCACATTAAATATCATAGACATGGTGTTTGTTATTACTGTTGAGACCCCTAGTCACAAAAAACCCTGCAGCTGCCTTTCTCATGAAGCCTCCTGAAGAACAGAGCTATGAAATTCTTCAGTCAAGAGTCATAATCTCAGAAGCATTTTAGAAGTTAAAGTTTAACACATCAGAGCAGGCTCAAGAGCCGCTTTCTACCTGACAACAGAAACAGACAAACCTCAGACCTCTCTGAAGCATCTGAGTAAACCTGCTCTTCAAACACAACTACTAGATAACCCAGTGACCCTTGGACAAATGTCTCTACGGCGAGGTGGGTCGAATTAAAGATCGCCTCTCTGCCAAGTGACACAAAAAGGGACACAATAAATGGGACTAATTTAAGCCTCCGACATCTTGACTAGCAATGGTGGACTTAAATGAATGAGCGGGAGGCT
Organism: Enteromius thamalakanensis; assembly: GCA_032357475.1. Lineage (NCBI taxonomy): Eukaryota > Metazoa > Chordata > Actinopteri > Cypriniformes > Cyprinidae > Enteromius > Enteromius thamalakanensis. Next base: position 14,558,313 of record JAUCMT010000134.1, on the reverse strand, counting down.
ATTTTGCTTTTAAAAGCATTTGTTTCCAGTTACCTCTTCAGCTATTGTAAGCTTCAGATCACTGAGCCAGAGCTGCAGCGTTTCCTGAAAAACTGAACCATATGCAGCTTGGCCGGTTTGGGGGATTGGATGTTTAGATTGACTTTGTAAATTGTACCCGGCTCACTCAATTACAAGGACAGAGTGATTGCTCACAGGACAAGCCCAGCAGCGCTCTTGGAGACGATACACTCCAGGTCAAAGGAAGTTCCTGGTAAAGCGTAAGAGCAACGAATGTTTGTGGTTCAATCAGCAGATGTAGCACAGCGCAACCTGCTTGGAGCGTAATTGTGGTTTGGAGTGAAGAATGAGCATATGAGTGTACTAATAACAATGTACTTTTACTCCAAACACTTAATTTTGCCCCTCTTTCCGCCCCCTGCTCTTTCCTTCTGGGCTCATTTTCAATATCAACCTAAACAATCCAAACACAAAAGATGAGGCTTAATTGAATCCACAATATGCGTTTTCAAAATCGATGAAGATTAAGAAAAAAAAAACATATCGACTTCATTTTTCCCCTTCAGGGCAGCAGTCACCTTTAAAAGAAAACGAAAGGCCAAGAGTGTTGTACACACATACACACTTTCCTTCCTTTCTGCATGGTTGACCTCTTTATAGGCTCGCTGAGATGTAAAGGAGATGAGTGTAATGTAGAGAACAGCTGGCGTGACAGGCCTGAGCACACACACACACACATTTGGAAGACCCCAATAGTCATGAAGAGAGGTCACACACAGACTCAGTCAAACCGGCTCTATGAAGCCTACAGATAACAGCAGCATGCAGTCAGCTCTCAGCGGAGCATATTCATGCTGAATCCACAGTTTAACACCACTCGGCTGCTTTACCTGCGTCAAAGACAGTACAGACCACCAACACACACTCTGAGCACTTACTCATCACAAACACACGCTGACTAAAGGTCCTATTCACATATAACATGCATAACAAGCACACTACATCACCACAAAGACGTTCCCCTATAGCTAAAGCGTATCCTCACACCGTTGACACTGCCAATCAGCCGCAGTACAGTAAAAGTCAGTATAAACAGTACCCCCTGTCTCCCACCCCTCCCCCGTCTCAACCCCCGTAAGGTAAAGCCATTAGCACCTCTAAACTCTAGAGTCGTCTGTACTCACCATGCTGTAGGCTGATTGTCCTTCCCTTCATTAGATTCATTTTCCAGCGAGTCCGGCAATGTCCCGTGTCACGGTTGAGAACGTGTGTGTGCGTGCATGTGTGCTGAGTGAGCAAGTTTGTGTGTGTGTTGCTCACTAACCCTTCCAAACTGCAGGTCTCCGACACACTGACACACTCCCCACACACACTGCTGCAGCTCACGAGGTAGAGACCGCCCACTCACTCTCTGCCCCTCCCCTCTCACGCTGTCTGCCTGTATGTCTTTCACTCAGAAACTTCTGACCACACCCACAGCTCAAAGACCCTCCCAGTCACTCTACATTAGCTGCTGGAGCAAAGCAGACACAAGGGGAAAATATTGTCAACACGAATATGCAAACTACATATTACATATGTGGCATATTACAATCAAAAGACAGTATTTAAGGCATAGTTTACACATATATATATAATTTACTGATCACCAAAACTGTTTTCTAAGTTTCTTCGAGATATATTCTTTAACGCTTCAAAGACGAGACAAAGTCATACAGGTTTAAAAAGGCTATAAGGGTGAGTAAATTATTCATTTCCATGTTTGAATAAATGATTCCTTTGAAATTATGTTTTCACACAAACATGCATCAAATTCCGATCAGCTAAAAATTATTCAACCAGTATTGGTAAATTTCATTTAAATTACTAAAACTTTCCAGTAATTAAAATTACTAAAAAAAACTAAACAACAACAACAAAAAAAACTTAAAATTAATGCTGTCTTGGAAATTAACAAATGGAAATAGCTTTAAGTACTTAATTTAATAATTCCTAAATATAAATGAATAAAAGCTAGCTAGACAAGACAAAAGCAGATAAGATGTGGGAAACTTTTAAAATGACATGTGAAAATATAACTACACAAGCTAATTCAAAATATGAATGATATACATTCAAACCAAAAATTATATTATTCAGACACGAGATATTTTTTCTAGAGACACTGTATTTCATAAATGTGAGGATAGCAAAATAAAGTGAACTGTGACATATTAAACCCACAAATTCTTCATAGTGTGAGTGGACTACCAGTCAAATGTAGGATCAAACAATACTCAGACACTGATACTTGAGCATGTTTTTTTTCTTTCACTGGTAACTGTTTGACCTAAATTGGTATTATCTAATTGTGTAATTAAATGTAACATCTGAATTATTTAGACTGATTGTAATCCATTACATATACTAAGTTATCTGACATTATCAAGAAGACACTTACACAGATTAACTCTGATTTCTTGACATATTTTATTACCATTTTCTAAACTGTAGCAAATAAACTGTGAGAAATGTTGAATAAATTTGATTTGACTGTAATAGTACATAAATAATACATCCAGCAGTTAACTGTTAACCTTAACCGACTTTATGTTATATTAAAAATGGAAACAGAACTTTTAAAATGAAATGTTTACCAAAACTCACCATTCAATAAGATCTTATTTACTGCACAGGACTCTAGAGAAAACACAGTTGGAAACACTGTAATCTGGCTTTTCACTGAGAAAGCTACATACACCCAGAGACTGGCTCCCTGCTGACAGAGTGAATAGACACAGAGCTTTGGTGGGAGGAGAAATGCTGTCCAAGATGTGTGATTGACACTTGATCTGCTTACCAATGTCTAAAAGATGAGAAGATCCACCAGGAGAAAGACAGACCATGAGGGGTAAAGTGAACACGGGTCACATGGGGGCAGTGCCTCAGACAAATGCACAGCTGGTCTAAGTCGAATGAAGTCACCTCTTAATACACAGTTAATTAATTCAATTATTAATTACCTTAAAATGCGTTCTTCTTTCATGAAAATACTGTATGTCTCTTTCTTGTCCATGTGCAGTTGAGGGTTGTTTTTTTTTAAACAATATTTTGTATTAAATAAAGATCCAAAATTGATGACAGAATTGTCATTTTTGAACCATGTGTATATTACCGTTTAAAAATATAGGGTCTGTAAGATTTTTTCATGTTTTTAAAATAAATTTATTATGCTTACCAATGCTGCATTTATTTAAAACATGAAAACGGTAGATACTATTGTAAAATAATTTTACAATTTCAAATAACTAATTTCTATTTTAATGTATTTCAAATTTTAATTTATTCCTGTGATAGCAAGGCTGACGTTTCAGACACCATTACTCCAATCGTCAGTGTCACATGATCCTTCAGAAATCAATCTAATTTGCTAAGGAGCTCTCATACTGGGCAAACAAACGTAACTCAGTGTTGATAAATTGCTAAATGCATCTGGTTAAATGAAAAGTAGGATTAAGCAATTTTTCAACCAGTGCCTTTCAGTGTCATCTTGGATATTGATTTTCGTAAGTAACATTCACAGGGCCCTTAAAAGCAATAATTCTAACACATTAAAGTAGATAAAGCATTTAGGAACGTCAACAAATATAATATATTAGCGCCTAAATAAAAACAAATTAATTTGGTATTTATATTTCCACTGCTCAAAGATTTAGAAGTTGATCTGCAAAAGCAGCACAAAAGGAGATTTCTCAGATTGGTACCAATTACCAAGGTGCATGTAAACATGAAGAATGAATTAAGGTCATACTTAATTTGAACCCACATATGTGGGTCAGTGTGTTTAAGTTTTCGTCACTGGGTTAGGTTTGTCTATTTTTATAGGGGTCCAGTATAAATAGAGCCTGTGCAGTATATGACTCATACCTCACTAAAACTCTCTATGTCAAGCATGTGACCATTCCTCAATTAATATACATTTACTTTTGACTAGTCATGTAAAAAACACATGTACATTTGGCTCTAGTCCAGGGGTCTTGGATGGATCATTTGATGGATAGAGATAGGGGACAGGGACCCCTGTAGTGTATGAATAAGTACAGCATTTTAAACCCTGGCCTATAATAGCACTAGTACAGTACCATATTGATGTATTTATATTAGGGCCGGGACTCGATTAAATTAATCTAATTAATTAGAGGCTTTGTAATTAATTAATCGAAATTAATTGCATTTTAATCGTATATAAATATTTGACCTGAGAACAGTGAGAAGTAAGGTTTTTTCATATGGATTTTGATTATGCCATTGAATAATGACTGAATACATAAGCTTAAGCAACAAAATATTGTTTATTTTTGTTTAACCAAGTCCAACAGACCAATATTGAGCAGTATATAGTATACTACACAAAGCTGTTGTTCACTGACGATCTGAACAAAAACATGTTCATTATCAGCGTGGATTTGCGCAGCTCGTCAGTGAACAACGGCTGTGTGCAGTATATACTGCTCAATGTGAAATCACACACCTGATGGCATTGCTGATTACAGGACCGGCTTTACTGACAAAACAAGCAAACATATCGGCCGATCTGGATCGACACATCCCAACTTTCAAGTACATTCAGAACATTAGAAACGCTATTTGGTGTTACAGTATAATCCGTCCGCCGAAACTAATCCAGTGAGAAACGTTCCGCGGTGCGATTAAAATGCGTTTAAAAATTTTTAGGCGTTATTTTTTGAGTAATTCATTACTCTAAATTAACGCGTTAAAGTATATATATATATATTTACACACACACATTTTTTATATATTTATATTTAACAAAATATAAATATATACATGTAAATTTTGTATGCATATATGCATGCATGTGTATTTATTTATACAAATATATATAAATATACACAGTACACAGACATTATGTAAACAAGAACTTATTTGAAGTCTTAATAAAAAAAAAATATAGGCTATATATATATATATCTTTTTTTTTTATAAAAATAATGTAATTTTTTTTATTATTAATATATTTTATGTTTTAATTTCAAGCTAAGATATATATTTTTACTGGTTTAATTGTTGTTTTAGTTCACTATGATGTGGATTAGTGTGTCCATACCTGCGGACTCCAGGTAGTCTCCCTCGTGTGAGTGTTTGTAGCGGAAGAAGTGATAGCGTGCCGCGTCTTTAGGGATGCGTTTGGGTAAATCCTTCACCTCCGTGGCGTCCGTCTTCGACAACACGATCAGCTCCTTCTCAAAGTTGATGCTCTTTAGGAATAAAACAACAGATGTCAACCACACACTGTGTTGTTCTGCGTCTCTAAAAGCTCAGGACTGCTGTGCTTCTCTCACCAGCTGGACGTAGTTGAGTTTTTTGTCCTTGAACTGTTGTAATGCAGCTACAGCCTCTCCGTCCAGAGGAAACGCTACACCCTGAAGAGTTTGCTTAGTAGTGTTCACGTGAATGTCTGTCTGAACCTGCACACACAGACACACTTATTAATAACATGTATTATTTGTATGCATTTGTTAAACGCAACCCTGGAGCACAAAACCAGGGGTCAATTTTCTGAAATATATATATATATCTTTTCATTGATGTCTGGTTTGTTATGATATGTCAATATTTGACTAAGAAATCTGAATCTGAGGGAGCAAAAAAATCTAAAATTGAGAAAATCCAGTTTACCAAATGAAGTCCTTAGCAATGCATATTACTAATTAGATATGAATTTTTGATATTTACTAAATATCTTCATGCAATATGATCTTTACTTAATATCTTTTGGTATAGAAGACAAATGTATGAATACAGTGTATTGTTGGCTATTGATATATGTATATATTTGGAGAGTCACAAACATGTCTAAAGCCACTTACAGTGCATTCAATATATATTTGATTAGTTCATGCAGTCCCTGGACAATAAACCACAGACTGGGTTAGTGTCTGTATCTTTCACTTCCTGCCACTGATTTATTATCAGGCACCATCTCTGTCATTTATTCAGTGCTGGCAGCTCTCATCTCTGAACTTAAAGGAAAATGTAACTTCTGCTTCCTGTTTATGTTGTACTACTCTCTGATTGGCTGGTTTTAGGGATGGGGCGGGAGGTTTTCACTGCAGGTCCTTATATGGTCTTGAGTTTGGGACTGATGATTCCTACTCATAATCACATGATCAGCTCACTTACTAACAACATGTTTAAAATGCATTTTAACCCCCACAAATATTTTTCTACAGTAATCACTACCAGACTTTTCAAAGTAAACAGGACATATAAGTTACAAACAACAACTACAAACATGCCATTTTAAATGACATAAATATTTCATGGTTTCCACCCAAATATCAGTTACTATGGTAACTAATGTAAGCATGTCATATTTTGTGCTAAATTATACATGTAAAATGTTACACAAGATTTATATGTAAGATAAATACAATTAAAAAAAAGAGTGTGTGTGTACCTACTATTTATCACCTTATGGGGACCAGTAAATTTTGTGGAGACATTTGTTAGGTCTCCATGAGGAAACAAGTTTATAAATCACACAGAATGAAGTGTTTTGTCTGTGATTTCCTGTAAGGGGTAGGTTTAGGTGTAGGGTCAGTGTAGGACAATGCCACATACAGTCTGTACAGTAGAAACACCATTACACCTATGGAGAGACCCTAGAAAACATGGAGGCACTACATGTGTGTGTGTGTGTGTGTGTGTGTGAGAGAGAGTGCGTGTCTGTACCTCACTGAGTTTGATCTGTCGTAGTTCCTCCTCAGCGGCTGTCAGTGGCAGAGGAGCTGATTGAGCAGTGACATGTTTCTTATATCCGCTGAGTGAAACATCCTCCTGCCAAACACACACACACACACACACATCATATACCAGCACACCTTCTGTATTTATAATAAATGCTGTTCTTTTAAACCTTCTATTATTCTTCTTAAACAGTAAATCCGTATATTATTATGATTTCTGAAGATCATGTGAAGTCTGGAGTAAAGATGCTGAAAACACAGCGGCGCATCACAGGAATAAATTACAGTTTGACACATATTAACGCAGAAAAAACAGCATTTACATTATAATAATATTTCACAATTTTTACTGTATTTTTGTTCAATAATGAGTTGTCAGTTCACATCTGCAGTGAAGAAAACAAACCTTTACGGTGCCGAACATCTCATCTTTAATGTGTCCGAGGCCGAACTCCTTCTTGAGCGTGGCTCTGGTGGCGGCATACAGCATCTTGTGGCGCACCTGTCAGAAAGAGCGGCGACACATCATGAGTTTAACATGAAACACAAACACACTCAACTGAGCCCCGCAGGACTGATCGCAGCTGTGATCAAGAGTCAAATAAGGGCAGTTTCTCTCAGAAATCTTCACATTTCACTCTTGATAAAAGTTAAAAAAAGTAACGTGAGAAGATCTTTAAAAATCAGACAGGAAATGTGTGGAAAAGAATTTGTCAATTAACATTGTTTAATGTCCTAAAGAGGGTTCAGATGTCAATGTTAATGTTAGTTCATGAAAATGTGGTTGTTTCTTGTTAGTTCAAAGTGCATTAACTAATTTTTAAAAATACAGCTTGTTATTTTAATAATACATTATTAACAGTAAGATAAATAAATGCTGTACAAATATTGGATCATTATTAGTTATGTTTACTAACACTGTTAACTTATGACCTTTTTTTTGTAAAGTGCGTATTAAGTAATATTTCATATATCCTTATAATATTTTAATACACACATATACATAAATTATTAAGTATATTTCAAAATATTAACATTTTCTCATAATATTATTATGTATAAAAATTAAGCATTTTCCTTTTTTTTTATTTATCAATCATGTATTAATTAATTTTTTTTAAAATTACATTATAAATCCTAACAAATATTTATAAATTGTATTATACATTTTTTTTATTAATATCTGTATATTTTTTTTTCTTTTTTAATAATATATAAAAGTACCATACACAGGTCTACCAGATCAGTAGCTGTTCAGTGTGTGAATGAGTCCTGTGCAGGTCCCAGATCAGTGTTTATCCCTCATCACACACAGACACTAGTGTTTAACGACGCTGACGAGTCTGAACACGCATGAGGATGATAAGAATGCGTCTAAAGATCAGTTTATATGATCCAGTCCTGCAGAGAAGCGTGATCTGAAGAGGTTTAAGAGCTGCCAGGTGTGTCTTACAGGTGAGTGGTCAGGTGACCAGGCGATGAAGATCCATTCATGTCCCAGGCTGTTGGTGGTGTCCAGGCGGAACAGGATATAACAGGGCAGCTCTTTATCCAGCACAGGAAGCAGAAGAGCATCGTAGTCTTCCTCCCAGCTGTGAGCAGCTGCTTTGGTGAGGCCTAGAACCAGCTCCTCTGAAACCACATCCGGGGCCAGTCAGTGTGTGTGTGTGTGTGTATGTGTTTATTTGTTATGCATATACAAATACACACATGTGCATGTATGTACTTAGAAAATGCATATACATTAATGTAATTATAGAAGTAACTGTGTATATAATGGTGTGTGGTTTATATACCGTTCTCGATCACAATCTTGAGGAGTCTGTACTGTCCGTTCCTGGCATTGCCAAAGACATCCTTCACCTCGTCAGCAGCTAGAAGACAAACAAACAAACAAACACAGCAGACGGAGACTGATTATAATCAGCATACTCAAAAGACTCCTCACTGAAGATATATCACAGCTAATAACAGCACGTCTCTATTAAAACACATCATTTACAGATCTGTTATTATTGTGACAACCGTAGTCAGAAACACAGAAAACAGGAAGTTAATACTTTATCTTCAATTATTGCTATTATTATCTAGTATGAATGTAATATGTGATGTATTACCATTTAAAGTAAGGTGCATGTATTGGTTACAATTTACATGATCTATAGGAATTATTGTGACATTCTGATTTGCTGTTCAAGAAATATTTTTTCATATATAAAAGTGTACTCAACTGTTTTTAACAACAATAATAATAATAATTATTATTATTATTATTATTTGACAGTGATATATATATAAATAGAGAGCAGAAAAATAAGCCTATCATACAACAAGAAACATATAAAAGAATGCTAAAATCACCAATGTGAGATGTTCACGGGATTATTATGGGATGCGTGTGGAACGCGAGCGGCGCGCGCTGAAGGCGTTGCCCGTGCGCTCGTGATTAGGAAGCAGATCACTGAAGAACAGCTCTGGCCATTACCAAACACTGATGCGAATTAATATGATTTTAATCAGAAACTTCAGGTCTGAGATAAACCACATCTGGCAGACGCGCTTGATTCATATCTTTATCTGGTTTCTAAATGAATCGCGGTGCTATGCGAGTTTTGCGCCGCTCGCTCGTTCTTTCAAACAGATGTCCTGATGCATAAATCATATAAATATTTTGCTCTTACCCTGAATACCCGTCTGATGAGACATTATTTCACTCGGCGGAGGATGTTTGAAGACTCTCGATCCCGGAAGAAGGAAGCGGAGCGGCGATGACGTCACGTGTCTCTGACGCGTCGCCCCGCCCTCGCGGTGCGCATGCGCAGACATCCATTAACCTAGTATAAAACATTTGAATCCATATCTTATACCATTTATTTTTCATTTACTTGTTTTTTAATCGATAGAATTTGCAAAGCTGAATTTTAATACAGACCTGCAGAAAAAGTATATGTTCATATTGTGTAATTAAGCAATTAGGAAAATAAATAAATTTCAGCTGCCAAGCAGCTCTACCGAAGATAATAGAGTTTCAGATAAATTCAGTTCAAGTTTTTGTACAGTCAGATAATGTTTTCTTAATAGGCTATTAAATGTCTTTGTATTTTGGTTTGTTTGGAATTATTTCTTTTTCTGATATTTTGTTTTTTATGGTTTTCACAGTTAAAGCCATGTGATCTTTGTTGTAATTTTGTTAAACTGTTTTCTTGTTTGGTTGGTGTATTCCATTTTAATAGTCGTTGGGTTATGTGTAAAGGTGGATGAAGTCCATTTGTTATTTCATCCCCTCTATAGGGAATAATCATTCTTGTTTGTTTATAGGTTGGTATTTATTTTCATTTTGCTTGGATTTATGTACTGCTTCTTTCCTCCTGTGTTTCAGGAATCAAGGCTTCCAGGAGGCCGCTCGTTGAGTCTATGTGTGGTGGTGGGATTTTGTCGTGGAGTGCAGTGTGCTCACCCGTGATCCTGGTGTGTGTGTGCAGTGAAGATTTGTGCACTTGGTGGTAATTTTGTCACTATATAGGAGATTCTTAAACTAGTTTGCCTGCCCTAGGTAAGCCTTGGTTCCTTCTGTTTGTTGTTTCCAAGTCCTAGTATGCACAGTCAACAGTCTTTTAGTCTTCTTAACTGGTGCTTGATTATTGTGAAATAAAATTGTATTTTTGGTATCCACGTCTCATGTCTGTCTTTGAAACAACGTTCTAATGTGGCCTTTGCATGGTGGCGTAGTCATCATATTTTCTTACATACTTCCGCCACACATATATATATCACCTGGGGCCTATTTCAGAAAGGAGGTTCGAACAACTCAAGTTTAAACTTGAACTCTGAGTTGCCCAACCCAGAGATTAGAAACGCAGAGTTTTCGGTTCAGAACAGGTGATCTGAGTAAGGTTAATCAACTCTGAGTAGATTAACTTAAACGTGTAAACCGCGACTCTAAAAAGCCATTATCAAAGGAGCGCAGATATTACGTGTCACCATGGCAACATCTGAAAAAAGAGGTTGGCATTTTTTTCTCCAGCTGAGTTTGATGTGCTCATGCAAAGTTACAGCAAATATGAGCA
>JAUCMT010000134.1:14535623-14547397 GCA_032357475.1 Enteromius thamalakanensis | reverse complement strand
TGAACGACACGAACTGTGATTGGTTGTTTGACATGTTGGTCAAACGGCTTTATGGGCGGGCCTTAGCCAAAGAAAGCTGCTATAGGTTTCAGACCTTCAGCCGTCAGTCTGAAGGTCTGGCTACGCAAAACTACAACTAACCCCTCTGCCACCTATGGCGACGACGATACCATCGTCCATCGCGATACTTCACATTAGTCATCAAACGGTGCCAAATTGGTCAACATCGCACAACCCTATTATCTATTATATATTTTATTTAACATAAGAGAAAAGTAATTCACTTGAATATGATTTGAAAAGCTGAGGTGCGATAATAACCCTCTTATAGTTATCCGATGGTGTAAATCAGTCATACTGCTTTCTGTTTCTCTTGCTTTCTTGTTTCTCTGTAGAGAGTTGGGCTCGAGGGAAGGAGATAAAAACAGTAACCAGGGGGAGCCAAAGCACTCGGCAGAGGCTGGAATATGAACACTCACATTCCAGCTGCACACAGCAACAGCAGGAAGCCATGTAGGAAAGATTCCTCAAACAACACGATCAACTCACTGCCATGCCAAAAACATTCAAATTGAAAGTGTGATAACCCAAAACAGTTTAGTTCAAAATAGTTTCATTTTAATGACATGTATTGCCATTGCACATATTTGTAAAATTCTTATTTAGAAATTATATGTGAAGTTTAAAAATGTGTGGTATGTTTAATATAATATAATACAATTTCCAGATGTCTGTGTATTTTGTTCTGTAAGACCAGTTTTGACACTGATATGTCACCTTGTAAACAGACACAGAAATGATCTCATCAAGTCCACACAGTAGCTGTATGGCAGGAAGTGGAAATGGAGGGAGAGTGGATATTCAGCCATGGGGCAAAAAGCAGCTCTTGTATTGCACCCTTTGTTAATGGCTTGTTTTATGACATGGTCCTTCACCCAAGGCTGTCATCAGGAGTAATGCTTGGTTCCTGTGTGTGTGTGTGTGTGTGTGTGTGTGCAACACACTTTATCACAGGCTACAAAAACAGAGCAGAGTTTGAAGTAAAGGAACAGCTGAGCTGCACAGCTACACAAATTTTGCTTTGGCTTCAAGTTCAAAAATCAGTCCATGTAAAGTGAGAAGAACTAAAGCTACTAATTAGAGCAGTTGATGTAACTGGGTAGCCATTATTTCTAATTGAATTAAACTGAGATCAACGGGAATATATTTTGATTCCCAAGCAACTGTATCACTCTTGAGGACTTATGTCAAAAGGTAATTAAAGCGGGTTTCACAAACACATCCAGAGTGTTGCAAGGGGAAGGACTACATCTACAGGCCAGAGTGAGTGTGCGCTTGACGAGCGTTCCTTGATGGACAAGTCAGATGATGTAATGACTGAGGAGAACGACTACAACAACACAAGGAAGAAACAGTAAAAGTAGGAAGGAGAAAATGCGTACAAATGATCACTTCAGTGGTTTTCTTACCTATAATTGAAAGAAGGCCATGAATGAAAAAGACTACAAACATCTCCAGACATAACGGAGATAGGAATCTGTGTGTATGTGGTTACATGCTCAGGCCTTAGGCAACCAGCCAATGAGAAATAAACTGTGGAGCTGGAGGTTAATGGTACAACACAAACACCTACTGTACTTACAAACTAAATCTTTCACCCTCTCTTTGTGTTTGTTGATGTAAGCTGCAAATCTCCAGTTCTTTTAGCTATTTATTGGTATAATTTTGGCTGTTTATTTCAATGGCTTCTCTGCACTGAAGTATACCTAAAAATAAATGAACCACATTTAAGATAATTTTACAGATGAAAAACATCTTTATGAAGGTATATTGTGTTATTCTGAATCCATTTTTTTTTCAATTCAGTTTATAAACCATTTATTCCATTTGACATCTTTTGGTGCAAGTTGTTTTTTCACAGTCAAACTGGATATTTGAAAATGAATATGAAATTCCCCACCGGCATTGTTTGTTTCCACATACAGATACTCTCAAGAACACATTCACAAACACAGATGATGGAAAAACAAGGCCGCCTGTCCTGATCTGTTTCTCCAAAACTCAATCTGATTAAGTGATTAAACATGAACAGGGGTGTAGTTTGTCTGGCATGACTGACTAATGCACTGCTGATACCAGTTAACCTGAAGCCCTCTGCTTTCTGACAGGCCCAAGGGAGTATGAAACTGATTTAGTTTTACATTTATTAGCCTAGATTACACAATTTATATAAAGAGAACAAGAGAATAAGAGCAAGAGAACAGAGAGAATAAAGAACAGGACATGTTTTATTTTTCCATTATATGATATGAATGGATAAGAAGCAATAACACAGATATGACCTTCAATTATAAGAACAAAACAAGGCAAACTATCGCAAAGACTACTGAAAAAAACCCTCATGTGTTTCTGTAATATTTCCATCAGTTTGACCAAAATTTGTCACAGGAGAACATTAACATCCTAAACCAATAGAGACACACAGACACATCATACCCAATCTGAGCTCCACCCACCTCAGCAATCAAAACGAGGATTAAACAGATGAATGACAGAACACACGTGAGGTTCACTGAATGAATATGCCCTGTGTTTCTATGAGCTGAAAAAAAGTGAGAGAGAATAAAGAGAGAGTCTGTTTTCCTTCTAAAAAACAAAACCTGTGAGAAGAACCATCACGTCAACCACATGTGCACTTTGTTGTACGTTGCTATAGCAAAAATTATCTAAAAACTGAGAATGGAGAAAGAGGTGACTACAGCAATTCTTAGAGAAAGAGAAGTGTTTTTTTTTTGTGGCACTCAAGTCACAGCCACTGCAACAGATTGACAGAAAGAAAGTTACATAGACCTACATGATCTATATCTGCAAAACTAACATCTCTATATAAACCACCCACCAGACTACCTTAGAATGTGAGTGATTTGTGAACATTTATTGAAGATATGAACATTCAGTTCAACGGCATTTTTGACATGGGCCTGTACTGTCACTCAAATCCTGAAGAATCAAGGTCAACAGAAGGACCGGGGCCAGGGGCAACTGGAAAAGATTTCACACAAACATTTATTCTTCAGCATATGCATAAAGGTGGCGCTTTTTTGTTCAGCTCGAAAAGCAATTCTCTATTAGTCCATTGTGAGAGGATTTCCTCCAGATAAAACCATGACTGGCCGATGGTATTACACCAGTCTTAAATATTGACTTTAGCTCTTTAAATCACTGCCGCTCATAGCGCCTGTCAGCAACAGCCTCGACAAAAACAAGATTAAAAATGTGCCATCATAATCATTTCACCAGAATCACGTTCTGATGTCATATCAAAAGCATGAACCTTAAATATTTTCTACTTTTGAATTTACTTAAACTGAAACAATTCTGTAAAATGTAAAATTGTGTCTGCTTCAATCAAATGTGTGAAATTAATAAGTGAAAGACGACAGGAGAAGATGACAACACTTTTCTAGAGCATATTTGTCTCTAGAGGAAGCTGTGGCTGTATTATGTTAAATAACTAGGCCTACTTACCAAATCTCCTTACATCAGAGCAGTTCAGATTCAATTCTATAAACTTGAATCTATTTGTGTCTAATGAATGGACGGTTAACCACAGCTAGACGTGCTTTTGTGGACATAAGCACAAGTAATCCTCACTGACAATAATAAGTCCCTCAAGAGCACCTGCAGTCTGAATAGTTAAATAAAACCAGAGCATACAAGCCTAATAAAGCACAATGCTTCTTTTGCGCCAAGTTGAGGTAAGGTAAAAATCAACAAATTAAGTGAGATGTCATTAGGTTGCTCTGCAGGTTACCTATTGAGTCAACATCTGCGTTTTTATGTATGACATGAGTAAACACACCCTCAACACATTTTAAATGATTCTGGGACACACGTGAAAGGTTTGTGGTTTAAATGAACCCGTTTGTGGAGGCAGTGAACTGAAGTGTTCATTATACGGATTGCTGTGGACACAACAGGCTGAAAAAGTCAGTGCTCTTTTTAAGCTGAAAATGACAGTAATAAATATTTAATGTTGCAAATAAATGCATGTTTTTATCAAAAATGCTGCAGGCAATATAAAAATAGACAGATGTGTACAGTAATATTAACAAACTAAATAAATGTATAAACTAATTAATACTTATTGAGTTATAATTTGTGCATGCAAATTCTCACTAGGTAAGACTCACTCACTCAGACATCACTGACCCCTAACCTCAGCTTCAACACGTGCCGAGGATAAATGATCCATAGCCTTCACAGAAACTGAGTTTCCTTTAAAAATATCAATGATAACCCTCCAGCATATAAATTTAAAATATCTGTTTGAATGATGATGTCTGGAAGGGATGCCGGCCATTGTGGAATGAAACACCACAGTGATGGTGACCAACAAACTTTTCACTGATTTTACATGAAACCACAGCCAACAAATGCACCCTAACACTTCAATCTGTTTTTTACTTGTAAATCTGCAGTTTAATTATGAATGAAGTGAGCACAGATAGATTATGCATGTATTCATTGTTGTAAGGTAAAAGTTTTATACAACGCATTTTGATTCTGTAAGAATATGACTGAAACATTTTCAAGATAGAAACTCACTAACAGGTGGAGTCCTGATGACTTGACTCACATGTGACTAATCAGAAGGGTGCGTCTGTATGATGCTTTACTGTGTGTGAAGTCCTACACTGAGTCTCATTCATCCTCAAATCCTGAAAATAAATTCAGGCAAAAACAAGACTTGTTCTACTAAATATGGGGTCACTGATGACTGAATTTGCTACAACATGACTACTGGGCAGTGCACTGATTAATAAGCTAACTGACTGAAATACAGAAAATGGCACACCGCTAAACTCTGCTCTGTCTCCATATTCTATTTTTTTACTCACACTTTTTACCTGATAAAATATTTTAGAGCTTGGCATTGAGTACTAAGTTATTACTGATTTTCATGTCTCTTCTAGGTCTAGCAATCATACTTTTAAACTCATTTTATACATTTCAAAGAAAAAAAATCCTAGATTTTTCTAGATCTAGAACTCATACTAGTCTTATTTGTCTTAACTCATTTTAAATGACTTCAAGAAGTCTTGAGGATGTTTTATGAAGCCCCCTGGTGGGCCTCGGCCCTCTGGTTCAGAATCATAAAGAATTAATGTGGTATTATCCCAGCAGTCCTCTCATATCAATAGGCCTGTATACACCTGGTCATGTCATGCGCTTTACATATATTAATCTGATACACATATTTTAGTACACACTAAAAGATTTTTTAGGAAAATCCTAGATTCAACTGTTTTGCTCCTATAGAGTGTGGTGTCCTAACAGAAAACATGTTTTGACAAAGTAGGAAGAGTATGATTCCCTTAACCACTGGCTGACACAGATGAACAGAGAGAGACATGTAACATGTGCTGAGTGTTACATCAGAGTGGGACTGAGCAGGTCCACCCAAACCCAACTGAGCTTTAAATATATGTGGATTTAGTCACTATGGTCAGCGTTATATTCTTGACTGGTTTTCTCTTCATCTCTACCCTCTTTTATCATTCTGTTTCTTTTTTCTTTATTTAATTATCTGAAACATTATTATTTGGGCAGAAGTCAGAGGCAGACAGATCGTTTGGTGGTTTACTAAATGAAAACGAGACAACAGAAAACAACAGGCCTTCATTGTGATGCCGGAGAGATTTAAACCAGATCTCGGTTACATGAGCATCTGTTTTTGCTTCAACACTGTGCTTGTTCTTATCAGATATCCCATTTATATGCGATGTGGAGAAACTGAACATTTGCTGTAAACAAGAGTTGAGTTTTTCGGCAAAATATTACAGTCCGTCCACCAGGAGAAGAGTCCGAATAACTACTGTCCCGTAAAAGAAAAATAAATAAATGTTCTAAGAAGACTTAAGGTCACTTTTTCATCCAAGCTTCACCTTTCTGAAATAATGACTATGGATGAACTTCCCATGAAGTGGAGTGCAGTTCTGTGAACCCACTTCATCCTCGTTGTTGAGCCAAGGGATTCACCTACAGCCGTCATGTTATGCAAACCGAATGAGACCTAGATACCATCACTGGGGAAATCACCAGAATGTTTGTGTAATTTAAACATGAAACACAGGATATTCTAAGAGAAGGAAAGAATGAGAGAGAGAGGATATGCATTTAATTTAAATAAAAAAAGAGAAGAGTTTAACCTGGGGTTAGGAAAAGCAGACAATCCAGAACCAGGGTTAAGCATCACAAAAAACCTCTATTAACCAAGTGCTAACTGCTAAATGTTTTTTCAGTCTCTCCCACTCTCATATCTGTGTCTAAGCAATGCATAAGCACATTCGTATTAGGATGGGAGAAGGCAGATGATTGAAGCTTCACCAGAGGAAATTGAAGTTTAAGAGCAATGTATTCACTGCTGTCCAATACAGACGAACTGTAATATCCTGTGCCTGTGCCTATTTTTCTCCCCTTCTGTTCATTTCTATTCAAGCATAATCACCCCTAATACCAGGCAGCAGCCGTCTGAGGCCCTGTGAGGTGGGTCCTCTATATCAGAGAGGGGGCCCACCTATAAACATTTGTTCTGACCCTGTGAATTTTAGCGACGGCTCTACCAGGCAGTGCTTATATTTCCCACATGACACTGATAAAAATGTCAAGGGGTTGTACACATCTACTTTGAGGCCAATCTGTGAATACTTCAACAGGCACAGAGAGTCCAACAAATGCCCTCCAACAACAAATATTTTTATGTGCCTCCACAATTTCCCTGCAACAAAGCTCCTATGATAAAACATACTTCTCACCGAGTAAGACTCATACATATCTTTTCATAACATTCTAAGTGCTACACATAATTTCTCATTTTGTTTGACGAAAAGAAGTGTGCTGGACAGAGATACATTGAAGGTATGTTTCCCACACTTTCCCTGCCCTCTGGGTCAGACATTGTAGCTTCGGGTCCAGCTGTAGTACATAGACGCACCCAGCCGTGACGGCACCGCACTGTATACACACTAGAAGAGGGTTCACAAAGGGGTCTCGATAATTCAGAGCAGTAAACCTTCAGCAATTGACCCTCTTAAATGATTTGATTCTCTTATCTCTGGGGCAATGCATCATCTCAACAAACAGCATTAGAGAAATAGAAGCAGAAATTCAAAAGAGGGTAACTTGGATCTGGTGGGGGGGACATATGTTCGTCGTTTCAGGACTTCTTTGGTAATAAAATACAGTCAGGGGTATGTATTTACTTTGACATCCTACTCTGGCATCAGCTGTGTTACATAGCAGACAGATGATGATGAGAATCCAAAAAGAATTTGTTCAGTCCTGTCTTTATGCTTCGTTAAGAGTGCAAGGCCAGTGTATATAAGCCGGGTTAGACTGAGGTGTCAAACAGGGGCTGCAGCAATATTAAATCAACAAAGTCGCATTCATCCTGCCACGTCTAAAAGTTCAACAGCCATTCATCTGGACTCCTCATTGACCTAGCTGATGTAAGAACGGTCTTCTTTATGTGTGCGAGGTTAATGGTGTGTGAACTCATCGCAGTCATGGCACACAAAGTCTTAACAGGGCTACTTAAAACAAAAATACTGAGCTGTGCAGGCATCTGTCCACACACACACACACACACACACACATTCCTGCACAATACTAACACTACCTATCACTTTTTTTGTATGGACACATACACAAGTCAAAAATATGTTTACACATATTAAGTCACAAATACATTTATATTAGTAAAGAACAAACACTTTTAAAGTATAAGGATTGTCCAACATCAGACATATCAGTGGTTTTTAAACAGCCCCAGTGTCCACCAAGAAACATCAGTGGGCCAAATGATATAAAATAACACAAACAAGCATTACATGAAGCTAAAAAATATATATATATTTTAAAAGTGCAATTTTAGACATTCAAAAGTTCTGTAAAATAATAAAATTCTAATGAATCCCATGGGCAATTTAATAATTAATATTCATTACTGAACTTATCTTTTGTTTAGAGAACATATAAAGAAAAACAACTGAGAAAACAGTTTACAACAGTTTAAAAAACACTTTTAGTAAATTACGACCAACTGGAAACATCGTATTGTTGTGGTCAATAGGGGGTATTGGAGTCAAAAGGGTTGAGAACCACTGTTCTAGGAGTATATATTTTGAGTAATCTATCTGTTGTAACTTTAAATGGAAAGTTAACAGTATTTAAAAAAACTGACAATGTGCAAATTATTTGTAACTCAAGTGATCTGTTGTTACTATTCAGGACTATTTTGTGAACTGTAAAAAGTCATTAAAATGTGGGATTTGTGCAAAATGGTGACCCGTTAAAATAACAACAATGCACATTTTCATATTTCTTTGTGTTAAAAAAGTCCAAGTTATTCAGATTATAAACTTCCCAAATTCAAAGAGCGATGGGGAACATTAGCTCAGAGATAAAAGGAGGGGAAGAAAAGTGGGGGAAAGAAACTTGCTCGGGCATGGAAAGCCATGACTGCAGGCTGAGTGAGTGGACAGTCAGAATTCCAGAGACAGGTGGAAGGACACAGAGAAACTAAATGTTTAAGCTGAGAGTCACTTACCCTTAGTAGATTTGCAGTATCACAACTACAGCAGCTCTCCGCTGATCCACAGTCTTCAGTCCTACAGGATCAGGCTTATCAGAAAACAGCCAGTCTCTGAAGACCCTCCGTGAAAATGCTGACAGCATGTGAGAGAAAAAACCAAAACACCCTGTGAGATACTCATACACACACTGAGATTGTCTGTCACGGTGGTAACTCAGCCGAGGAAAACTCCTCCCCTTTCCCTTCTGTAAAACCTCCCTCTCTCCTCTTTTTTTCTCTCTCTCTTCCTCACACTGTTCCCAAATCTGCCTGTTGGAGCATGTGAGACTCTCCTATCTAAGCAGTCTGAGTAGTGAAGACTGACATTACAAAAAGAGTTACCTCACAGACACAAACACACGGTCGAGCACTGCCTTTCACAACCGCCCACACACTAACAGCCAAGCCAAAAAACTTGCAACGAAACCAGGGGAACATACTCATACTCAAATTACGGCATAAAGCTTGTGGTCTTTGGAAATGTTCGCAGGCACAAGACATCCTGATATACAACCCTTAACAAAACAGCCCTAAAGTACACTTGCCGTCACATACCAGACTGCAGGATGGAAACTGTGCCAAACGAAAATAAATGGTAATGAAGGAAAACATAAAGAATGTTATTTAACATTGTCTCTTTGATGGTTTTTTTAAAAAAATTACTTTTGGTGGAAATTACTTTTCTTATGCATCAACTTTTCCATATCCACTTCCTGTATTTCAAAGGAAACATATTTTAGCGCATCTATCATGTTGAGTCTTCATCACGTCAGAGAGAGAACCCCAGCCATTGCAAACAGAGCCAGCCTGCTGAGGTTTAAAATAGATCTCCCTTAGTTTATGATGTAAACAAAACTAAGACGTGCGCTTTATGGATCGCAAAACGGATGGAAAGTGTTCGAACTCTGGCAGAGCAGGTTGACCCACCTCTTTATGTCAACAGAAATTGGCCACAAAAGGTGTGGATGTGACACAGAAACAAAAGGTGAAAAACAAAGGCCTTTTCTCTGCCTGCTTCAAGACTGATTTAAGACAGACATGTTACTGAAATCCTTCTGCTTAAGGTCACTGGAATTCAACACAGGCAGGAAATATCAACCCGGATGCTCTTCTAACGCTTTCTGTCTTACTGCATGCATTAAGCTCGCAAAAATGTACTGTTATGACTATTACTGGAAATGCATTTTTGGTTTTGTCCATGTATTAAACACCATATATCACTCATTAAAGCTGCATTTATTTATTTTAAAATACTGCAAAACAGTAATACTGTGAAATATTATAACACTTTAATAATAAATATATTTATGTAAATTAAAATGTAATTTTTCCCCCTGTGATGGCAAAGTCGATTTACTCCAGTCCTCATAAATCTGAAAAATGCTGATTTGGTGCTTATTACTATCAATGTTGAAAAATGGCTTTGCTTTGAACCTTTGGATTTTTTAAAGACACCAAACGTTTAAACTGCACATTTGCTTATTCTTTCAACTAGTGCTAAGCTACTGAAGAGAAACATGAGCGATGGCACAAGCAAGTCTGGAGAAGGCATAACACACTAAATCTACTCAGTTTCTCACTCTGTAAAACACAAGAATACTCAGGGCGCTCATCATGCACATGCTGGGCTGTCTGAACTTAGACAGGGGGTCTCAGATGGCACGAGAGTGTCCTGCTTTTCTCCTTTTCTCCAGATTCGCAACAACACACAAAGCACTCATCAGAATATGGCCTTTACATTATGAGAGATTCATTGTCATGATCTAGTGTGAAGCGTGCTTCCTGTCTCAAGTCCCTATGGACACGACTGAAGACTTAAGTATCACAATATAAAACAGTTCTTAAAACCGAACAATAACAAGGACATAGAAGAGGAAAATTAAAGTGCAAGAGTCTGGACTTTTCCAGTGCTGACAAAGACCTCTTTCATGGAGCACTGCAAAATGCAAAACATTTACTCCCCTAACCTTCACTTCACTGTCTGCTGAGAGTTTGTGGTGATGTTCAGAAAACCACGTCTGAAGTCTGGAGGGTCTTCAAGTCCACTTAACGAATTCAAACAAACCTGTTTTTTCAATGATCTTGCAAACAAAGGTTTGACGGAAATCTCTGACTATAGGTCATGGTTGAAATTTAGTTATATCAACAGAAATCGGGATATGTGAGAATATTTCCCCACGTGGGAGCCTTGTGAGTGTTTAGCATGCAAATTTGTAGTGATTACCAGTATAAAGCTGCTTGGATTGGAGGTGACAGTGTAAAATCACTATTCGATATTGTTACATCTTTACTTTAATGCCGAGTTCAGACTGCACCATTTTCAAAGTAGTCGCGTGAGAGCTCTTTTCACACTGAATGACTTTACAATAGGAAGAATCGCTGACAACTTTGTCCTGGTCCGCAAACTTCCAACCAAACACATGCGAGAAGTGACACGGAAACTGAGGCAGTTAACGGAAAGAGATCTGCGATTCTCTCAGATAGTATCTTTGATAGTTCTCTTTCCACGCCTGGTATCTCCAGTATGAATCCCGTTACATAAAAAGCAATTGGTCATAAAGGACTAGGTGATTGCCCACCGCAATAATGAGTTTCTCCTCCATTTTAAAATTTATCCTCAGTTTGCCGCTCTTATACAGGATGAACGTGGTTGGCACGAGCAACGCCAGTGAAGTCACCCATTTAAAGTCAGTGGGAAGCATTGACCCTGACGCCCCGTGTGAACACACAATTACTGGCGTGAACAACCACCGATATGTCTGTGATTTGGGGTTTTTTTCAAAACCTGTCTGCGAGTCAAAATCGGGCTAAAATCGTGCAGTCTGAACTCTGCATAAGTGGCACAAGTTTTGTCTGATACACAGTAGATTAAAGAAACATCAAACTAGTATACACTATAAAAAAAGTTCAGCAAACTTTAAATTTTTACTCAATCAGCTTAAGCTGATTTTTTATTTTTCTTAACTTGGAAAACTCCTAAATTGCAAAACTCAAATACTGCTGAAGCTAGATGCCTTAATTTTAAGTCGGCTCAACGGTTTCTTTTCTTTTTTTTCTACAGTGAAAACTGACACAACCAAAAATGCTTTACTGTTCTTGCAACTCCTAAATCCCTCCTACTGTACTCAACTCAGATGCT
>JAUCMT010000134.1:14524100-14535523 GCA_032357475.1 Enteromius thamalakanensis | reverse complement strand
CCCCACGTGGGAGCCTTGTGAGTGTTTAGCATGCAAATTTGCAGTGATTACCAGTATAAAGCTGCTTGGATTGGAGGTGACTGTGTAAAATCACTATTCAATGTTGTTACATCTTTACTTTATTGCCGAGTTCAGACTGCACCATTTTCAAAGTAGTCGTGTGAGAGATCTTTTCACACTGAATAACTTTACAATAGGAAGAATCGCTGACAACTTTGTCCTGGTCCGCAAACTACCAACCAAACACATGCGAGAAGTGACATGGAAACAACGCGAGGTCACGTGTGCAAGAACGGAGTTCTCATGTGAGACTTGCCATACAAATTGCATGTGTGCTCATTTGCAACGAAAAGAAGATTATGGAGGAGGACACTTATGTTCTGTACTTTTGTAACTCCTCCCCCAACATCCTGCTGCCCTGTATGTTGCTCTCTCATTGGTTGTAGGTAATCCCAATGTTATTTTCCGTCAGAACACATTTCTCACGGCATAGTTTAAATCGCCAAATATGGGTGTCTCACAGGTGTCGGCGACTCATCTGCGATTCTCTCAGATAGTATCTTTGATAGTTCTCTTTCCACGCCTGGTATCTCCAGTATAAATCCCGTTACATAAAAAGCAATTGGTCATAAAGGACTTGGTGATTGCCCACTGCAATAATGAGTTTCTCCTCCATTTTAAAATTTATCCTCAGTTTGCCGCTCTTATACAGGATGAACGCGGTTGGCACGAGCAACGCCAGTGAAGTCACCCATTTAAAGTCAGTGGGAATTATTGACCCTGACGCCCCGTGTGAACACACAATTACTGGCGTGAACAACCACCGATATGTCTGTGATTTGGGGCATTTCTCAAAACCTGTCTGCGAGTCAAAATCGGGCTAAAATCGTGCAGTCTGAACTCTGCATAAGTGGCACAAGTGTTGTCTGATACACAGTAGATTAAAGAAACATCAAACTAGTATACACTATAAAAAAAGTTCAGCAAACTTTACATTTTTACTCAATCAGCTTAAGCTGATTTTTTTATTTTTCTTAACTTGGAAAACTCCTAAATTGCGAAAACTCAAAAATCTGCTGAAGCTGGATGCCTTAATTTTAAGTTGGCTCAACAGTTTCTTTTCTTTTTTTTCTACAATGAAAACTGACACAACCAAACATGCTTTACTGTTCTTGCAACTCCTAAATCCCTCCTACTGTACTCAACTCAGATGCTGCAGTTATGTAATCAGACACTTTTGAAAGGAGAAAACAAACGCATTTTTAACATAGTTCTGGTCCAGGAGATCTGGCTGATTACAGCCTGACAGCTAACTTCAAACTAAATGTGTTGGAACAGCATCCACAGATCATTGTGTTAGACTTTACATTTTACTAACAGTAAGTTTCTGAAAGACATACGAAGGCCAAGGTAGACACATTCCAGTGGACAGAAGCATTATTTACAGCCATATTATACAACCACAAGTCATGTGATTAAGTTTTCAAATACCCATGAAGAAAATATACAGTAGGTGTTGCACTAAGAACCAACTGGTTGTTTCCAACCATCCAATTACTCACTTTCAGTTCAAAACATGTACTCATATGCAAAAACAACACATCAACATCAGCTCAAATATACAAAATGTAACACACAGTTCTTTCTGAACAATTTACAATTTACTTTTGATTTAATCCAATGTTCTTGTGGAAATGCCAGATAATATTACTTTTTAATAAATAAAAAAATATATATATATATATATATATATATATGAATTATATATAAATGCCATTTGCCTCATTTGACCACACACATAACTGCCTCATGTTATAAAATTTACCAAGTTCTGTACCTAGGTAAATATAAAAAAAATCAGACAGACAGTCAGACACTGTGAGTCTTCTGAATCGAAAGTGTGCTATCTATCCAGCAAGCACATACATGCTGGGAAAAAACCTCACAGGTAGTGATAATTTACAAGAGTAGTCACGGCAAATGCCATGGGCAGTACTTTTTTAAATCACAGAACATATTTTATAATAGCTCTACTTTGTTTTGAGAATCATCTTCATTTGATACATTTGTAGAAGACTGACACATTGATTCATTGGGAATGTTCTGGCACAGAAAACCATTATTATTTAATCAATGGAAAAGACAGGGTGGCAAAACCTCACTATTAGATTAGCTATACCAGCCAAGGATAGGAAATATGTATGTGATACACCACACTATTCCGGAAAAACACATACTGTATGATCATAATTTGCGAATTACCCAGAAGGGGCCCTTTCACAGAACATTTGGAGCTCTAATCAGCTAGTGCTTCAGCCTGACATGGAAAATTCCTGTTCTCGGTTTGGAGGTTCCACTGACAGATCAGCCAGATATCGGATGATCTGCTGCACAGTGACAATGCAAAGTGTCTGTTAAGAATGTGAGCAGGTTTTCCACCCGGGGGAACAATTTTTACCCAGCCAATAAGGATGGAGCTGTATGAACACTGCCCTCTGATCTACCCTGTACAGGCCCACAATTAAGCCCTGAAAGAATAGCTTCGTTCTTGGACCTGCACAGGCGATGGCAGCTACTGTGAGCTCCACACACTACTGCTGTTTGATCAGTTTAACGTGCACCAGAAACACACAATATGCATGATGCCAATGGATCAAATGTGCTCTGAAAATCTCGGGACTCATTGCTTGATTAAAATTAGTGACATGGTGTTTTAATTTGCAAAACTCTGGAATTATCATTCATTTATTCCTATCTGCACTTCCATCTCTCACGCATAATTGTATTGACACCCTTTAATTAGTGTGATTTATAGTTACCCGTCAACTAGTTAACTTGTCAGATGGGTAATTACATCAGACGTTCAAGGTAATATGAAAATCGGAACATCCTCCAGACTTTTTTATAGCACGAAATTTCCTGGTGTCTGCTGGTGTTTGGTCGGATTTAAATAAATAATTAAAATAACAATAACAATCCTTCATCTTTATATTATTTTCAAGTTAGAAAATACTCTGTGAGTAATCCATACAATGATGTAAAACCTAGCAAAAAAAAACATGGAAATCAATTTGTCAAAAAGTGTGGAAGTGCTTGAATTTATGCTTTTCGACGACTACTATAAAAAGCCGTGCTCACATGCAAACACAGTTGATATACTATTACATATAGTATAACAAGAAAAACCTGTGTGCAGCAACAACAGTGTCTCATAAAAGGAGTAACTGAATTTGGCCTTTGCCACCGTCATTACAGGGGTGGAGGACAAGGCACTGCCAACAAATGGAAACGATTTTCACCTCTAACAGAAATATGGCTCCTGATTGAGCCTGTGTTCTTTGCCCTAAAGAGCTCCAATTACATTCTACTAAATCACTTATCAGGCACTTTTCCACACCTTTACAAGAGTCCCAAGGAGCTTGTGGCTTCAACCACATTTTCAGTAACGAGATTCAACAGAGCTCCATGACTTTTAGGTCAGTGCACCCAGATGAAGGAATCAGCATTTATTATCAAGCGCAAAGTTAATAGCATCTGTACGTACGAATAAGCTCTCAACTAAAGCTGGCCAATCTGATTCTTGCTGAATCTGCTCGTAAGCGATTTATCACATGATCTGTTTTACGGATAAACAATGTCTGATATCCAAACGGTTGGCTAAATGTATCGATTTAAAATGAACGACCAATGCGATAGGAGTGTTTTTACATTTAAAAACATACTAACTTTAACCATTTAAATATGAGTCTATCTTAATATTAAGTAATCAATATTTACTTGCACTTGCACCAACCACTGTAATATTTAATGTATCTCTTTGCTATTTTTTGTGGATTCATTTGATAACGTTAACTTAGCGATCGATGGTTGTAACGTTAACTTACCTGGTGTATGGTAAACAGAGGTCGACAAGTTTACAGGAATCCAAAACAAGTGCAATCGTAACTAAATGCATCGCTAATTAAATATTTAAACTATGTAATGCGTTATTTAATACGTTACACATTTATTGTTTAACCGATGGTTCTGACATTTCGAATGGATGATGCACGTCCAAAACCGTTGTCGCAATATTAATGCGCCGAGCTGCTGCAGTGTACACTAAACGGCGACCTATATTATTTGGCGGAAGAATTTATATGCTGATTATTTTTAATTATAATTTTGTTTAATTGTGTGTAGGATAAATGAAATGCTAGATATGAATTAATAAAATAATAATAAATAATAAAATGAATTAAATACAGGAAAATTGGATATTTAATTTCAAACATTTTACATTGTTATTGACTGTCATCAATGCCACTTCCATTGGAGAATGCTATCAAGCACAATACATAATCTGTGATAAAATGACAGTTAAGGAAAGAAAAAATAACAGAATTTTCCTGTGGTGGATGTACTTGTATCTAATGTTGAACATTAGTAGACAAATCAGTTTTAGTTTCCTTTCTAAAACTCAACAAAAGACCTAAAGTATCCATAGAAACAGTTTTTGAACATCTGAGAGGCAACAACAGAAAACACTGATATTTAGTCAGGTGGGAAACTCACTTGGTGGAATTGGTTAAAGTCTACACATTCAAATCTAACTTTTGTTCTCTTGCCGGTGACTTCATCGCTGGCTGAGATCTGTTTCAGGGCTTGAG
This sequence comes from Enteromius thamalakanensis, assembly GCA_032357475.1. Taxonomy (NCBI): domain Eukaryota; kingdom Metazoa; phylum Chordata; class Actinopteri; order Cypriniformes; family Cyprinidae; genus Enteromius; species Enteromius thamalakanensis. Next base: position 14,530,874 of record JAUCMT010000134.1, on the reverse strand, counting down.
GAAGAGAAAATGGCACATTAGCACATAAATGCGCTGTAGTCTTTTGAGGGCAGTCTAGGGAAGCCCTGCCTAAACCACAGGGACTCCTGGGTTGAAGGGGGAATATAACTTCATTATTCACCCAAAAGGTTCCCTTAGCTGAGCCTCCTGAGGATCTACCTAAAATGGGTGAAAAGCCAGCTGAGACCAGCTAAATATGACACAGTCTGGAATATATAAATATGTTTTGTCTAAACATTAGAATGGTAAATTAACATGAAATGATGAGACAAACACTAGTGTCATGCAAAAGCTCCATCCTCTCTTATGTTAACTTTATTCATGAAGTCAGTATTTGGCACACAGATAACTAATACAAATGCCTACCAAAAAAAAAAAAAAAACACATATGGGAGAAAAGAGATTAAATTTCTGTTTGAATTCAATGGGTGGATCATTTAATTCCAATTTGGTTTCAGTGGGGTCAAATGACTGAGGCAACAATTCTGCTAACACGTCAAGTTCAAGAAAGACGACATAAATAGACTACACCGCTCCATACGGTTTACAGGCACAATAAAGATCAACAAGGCCTCTTTCTCAGGATCTACAACTGTCTCTCTCAAGGCACAACGATCATCAGTACATACAGTCACACAGCAATGCAAAACAATGGGACAGCAGCTTCAACAACACCTTAGGTATGACTGGGCTAAATGGCGTTCAAGTGCAAAACCTACATTCTGTTCTATTGTGTGGTACAGTAAAAAACTTAAATGATGAAGATGTGGTATAGAGCAACAGACTGAGAGTCGACATATTTAGGAACAAAATCGGCATCCATCTCAAAGTCATTGTGCCTGCATACGGTTGATCAAGCTAAACCTCTTTAAAATAAGTGCATTAGACTATATAGATGAGTCTGTGCATTGTCTCTGTAAATTATTTCTGTAGACATTTTGAATCACATCAGACCTACAGTATTATTAGGCACAAATTTTACACCATGACAGATTTCCAAGCCCCTACTACTGATTATGCACATACAATTTGGATGAACTAGAATGAATTATTTATGATTATAAATATAGTGTAACAATTAATGATGGACAAAAATTACATTAAACATTAACATTATACACTTTGGTTATTAAAACAGCTATAAATATAGCTTTGAAGATTAAAATGCAGATTCACAAAACCCTGTTATTCAGAAAGCAAAAGAATGAAAGGCATGAAGATGATACATAAATACAAAATAAATTAACACACCTTGCTTTTTTGCCCAAACTCAACAACAAAGAACAGGTAAAGTGCTGCATAGAAGCTTATATATCCTGTACACAGCATAAATGCTCCTGATGACAACCATCATGGGTTTTTTGTTACCCGGTTCTGTGGGTGTGGATTTGTTATGCATATTTATAACCCACTGAAAGATAATGGCTCTGATTGAAGAGGTGTGACCCCAACCTCATGTGCTTTCTGTAATGTACTTTTGTCATCCCAGTCTGAAAAGTGAGGACCTTTTTTGTTTTAAGATGGATTGGGTGATTAAAGATTAAAGCTGTGAGGTTATGAGTAACCATGAAGCCATTTTCTTTTCTTTCATGTGAGTGAAAAAACACTGTTTGACAGACACACCCAGTAGGCCCTTGGAATGTGGTTCAGCCTTATATATATGTTCAGTAGTTGTACATTTTGACAATCACATATGCAGAGGTACAGAATACAGGGCAGATCACTTCAAACTGTAAAAGGAACTGCCCTGTACACAAAGGAATAGACCCTCAGCAAACTCTACCAACCATGTCTAAACCCACGTAACCTATTAGCGCTAAAAAAGGAAACCAAATTAATAGTCTCTTAGAAAGGAATTTACTGACTTTCTAAAAAAACAAAGTCTGGCCCGAGGAGGTAAATGCCTGCAGTAATGTGATTGAGGGTCCTAAAAAGATAAATCAGGAAAGAAGGAGATTTTATAGCTGGGTTGGCCTCCTGCTTTGTGGCTCCGCACCAGAAGGTGGCACTGTTACCAGACTTCTAAGATAAACACAAGGATTCCTTCTTTTTACGGCGGATTGCGCAGCAGTTGGTGGAGGAGGTGGTGGCGGAGGCCTTAAAGATGACATTAGGGGCTGCATTTCCCGCTGCTGCTGAGACAGTGCACCTTCCTCCTCTTCCTCCTTCTCTATAGTGAACTTGAACTGTCCTGAACTTGGGGAACCTGTATTACTACCAGGGCCACCGCCACTACTTTTTCCCTTTGCGGGGGTCCACAGGGGTCCTCCCAGCCTTGAGAGGGCGCTAACACGTGGGTGCTGAGGCTCTGGAGGTGCTGGAGGAGAAGCCAGGCTCTCCAGAGAGGAGATGCTCTGGTTCCATGCCTGCTGCAGGTCTATAGGGATAATTTTAGTTGCCTCCACGGACACACATGGAGGGAGGGAACCTATGCCACTTTTCCACGGGAGGTTCTTCTCTCCACATGTTGGCGATGGAGGGGCTGCGACCGGGCTCTGACAAACATCCAGTGCAGCTGGCACTAAAAGAATAGAAATAGATGCGAGAAGATATAGAAGGGATGAGGACAGAAAACAATAAGCTCTCATATTGTCTAACAAAATTGTATTCACATCTCACCTGATTTTGGTCTCTCCTTTGGTGTTTCTGGGGCTTTGCGAGCCACAAAAGTGATGCCTACATCATCATCTTTATCTGGTTCGGAAGGATCATGTTTATCCTCCTCAGGTCCCACTGGAACCACAACTGGGTCTGAAGACACATGTGCAAAAACATATTACCCACAATTCCCTGGAAACTTTAAATAGCAGAACATAGCTTAATTAACAATTAATTTCATAACCAACCTTTGTCCTGCCAGCTGACATTTCGGCGGGGTTTGTCATTGATGTCTTGCTCTTTAGCATCTGACCCCTTCCGCTGTAAAATAATATTATCAAAGTTTGGGTGATGGAAAACAAATAAACTATACTTATCTTAATCATCATAGCTTAATGCATACATGTACTGTATGTGTACATAAAATATGTATGATTTTTTAAAATGTTTTTAATAGAAATCTCTTTTGAAAACAGTTAGATTATATTACATATTACATATACAATACATTTATTATATTCAACTATTTATATACACATACATATATCATATAATGAATCTAGTCTTTAGTATCACATGTTCAGAAATAATTTGAATTTGTTATTTGGAACTGAAATCTATCAATAAAACATATCTGTCACTTTTGATTAATTTAACGTAATAAAAGTACTAATAATAAAGAATACTTGTAACATTGCCTTTCAATGTCTTTCTCTCAGTAACAAGCGCGTGCGCATTCACAGACACACAGGTCGTCACTCATGATACATATCAGTAGCCTAACTACAAACATTACCTGTGTCTCTACATTGCCTTTGGGCAGTTGACCACACACACACACACACACACACTAGTCTGTCTTAGCCTACCCTGGCCTCCCTCAGGTCAGGTCCATCTAACTCCACATAAGTGTGTTTTGCTGCTGTTTTGAGCCCTTGCCTTTTTCTGACTGCGGTCCTTCTTGTGGCGCTTGTAGCGAGTGGATTTAAAGGACTCCAGACGGTTGCGCATATTCCTCTGGAACACCTCCCTGTCCTGTCTCTCTTTTTCACCCACTGTCATGAAGTGGCGACTGTAGTGGGACTGGTACTACAGCAATAGAGAAAGAGAGAACAACAGAAGAAAACACATCATACAAAGTGTCAATATAATGCTTCAGAGCTCTTCACAGTGAAATGATGTGTGTTTGGCAGGATGTACCCGTCTCCTGGGTTTGTAGAGGTTTCCAGCAAGGACATGATGTGTCTCTAGCTCTTCCTCTATCTTTGCTCCTGGCACTGTGTCAATCACCTGGAGGTCTAAGCACACCCCACTGCCATTTTCTCTCCTGAGGGATCACACACACACACACACACACACACAGACAGTTACAGGAACCAACATGCATGTACACTTAAACCACAGATATGTGCAAAATGTGTACCAATGTCCCTCGCACATAAAAAGTCCTTTAAAAATGGAACAATCCAAATTATAATTTTTTATTAAATATTTTTTTAAACAAAACACATTTCCTTGATGCATTCAGTATTATGTTTTAATAGAAGTTTCACATTATTTTATATTGCTTTAAGTACAAAATTCTAACACTTAAGACGAGATAAAAATAGAATTTGTCAAAACATTAAAAAAAGTATTGTATTGTCCCGAACAACACATTTCAACACTGATAGTTTAAAAAAAAGTTTCTTAAGCACCAAGTCAGCTGATTTCTAAAGGATAATACTGAATACTGCAGTAATGCGTGCTAAAAAGAATTAGATTTACCATCCCAGGAATAAAATATAAACTATGGAAAGAAGATGTATATTTATACTATTTCAGGGAATTTAAATATTTTACTGGAAAACAAAAAACAGTATTTAAGAATTTTTTTTCAATGTCCAAAGACAAACATATTCATATACTCACAGGTAGTTGGTAACATTTGTGACTTCTGGAAAAGAGGTTCTGCTGGCCATGGAAGGCAAAGAGAGTCTAGCAGAGGTCAGCACATTCCCACCCTGAGAGAGAGAGACAGAGAAATTTCATATATCAGCTCTTCGGTTGATTCTGATGATTCTGATAAGCCTCTCTATCAAGCAGTTACAGTTCTTGTAATACTGAAAATAATGATAATACAGCCATATTGCAAAGTGCACATACACCTAAGTTAATTTTGCTCCTGATATAGATGTAGACCAGCTCTCTGTTTTCCGTCTTACCACAAATTACTATGGCATGTGCTTGACTAATCATTCTCCATGTGGATAAGCTAACCTGTCTGGTCTGCACTTTTAAATATGACCTCACAGTTCATTAAAAATATACACACAGTAAGTACAAACCTGTTGGAAAGACATGCAGAATGTGACAAATGTATAAAAGCGAAAGAAAACTCTCTCTCTTTTTTTAAATGTTTAAATTCATGTTTTGGTTGATACTTTTAGTTTTTACCCTGCCCATATTCTGTGCCTCTTTCACTGGGTGGTTCAAAAAAGAACAGAGTTTTTCTATCTCTCAATCTTGTGCTAATATTAGCTTGATAACTCCTCTCAGGAAGCCAAGCTCTGTGAAACTCAAGGGTACAGGAAATGATCTTGCTTGAGGACAAAAGTGCTGTGTGACTAACGTTACAGGTGTTCTAAAACTTTTATGAGCCGATTATATATATTTTTTTCTGATTGTTACTTTCCATTCAGATAGAGATAAATTACTTTAAAAGTTCATCTAAAAATGATTATACAACTAAATTGAATCAAGTGGGAAGAGTGTAACAGTTATGATGTGAATTCTTATTTTAATAAATTGCATCACTCTACTACTGGAGGCCTTTTTTCTTTTTCCTCTTTCACGCTCTGTCTCTCTCTCTCTCTGTATGATGCCATCTCTGAGTATTTTTGTAGATATGTTTGATGTTGGAGCTGACAGGTATCAGATGCCTTCAAAGGGCCAGTACTGGCAGAGACACAGTGGCGTCAGGGTAACTAACAAAGAGAGGAATTATCCTCTGCTCTTCTCAAACGACTCTCTTGAGCCTGAGAAAAGATCTCAGTGCTTCCTCTGCTCAATGCCATAATCCAAGAGCTTTCAGCTTTTAAAGGCCCAGAGACCTCCAGCCAGTCTCTCATCCAAACCAGAGACCCTCCAGCATAAAAAAACTATTTTATTAGTATAACTTTTATTAAGAACATCAACTGACATTGCTAAAACAGTTAATGTTCATGCAAAAAGTGAAAACTGATTAAGTCTGATTGAATAAACACTTTTAAAGAGTGGAAGCAGATGAAAATATAAATGTGGGGTTTTTATTGTAATGTAGAGCAGTGAGGTTTTTACTTAGTAATGATTTTTTGAGTGTGGGCACCATCTAGTGGGCAACAATTATATTACAGCATGAAAACCCTTACAAAAAAGGGCCTTGGTGAGATACTGTATGTCCAAACGCAGAGACGCAGCACCATACATGACCGTTCGTTTTTTAAAGTGCCATTCTACATTTGAATGACAGGAAAATGAAATCACAAATCTAATACTATTTCTTTTAAAATGCAGTGCTGATAAACAAACTGTATACTAGATCAATTGCTACATTAAGATTTTTACCTGATCAATGACACTGATGGCATCTCTGATGTTGATTTTCTGATAGGCCTCCCACAGTTCACTCTTATGGTACACAGACTTTCTCAACAGCAACTTACTCAAATAGTTCTTGTCAAATTGCTCCCACCTAAAGGATACAAAACCATGATTTTTTTAGCTCTTGTATTTTCACTGAGCACTTTTCTAATCATAACAGTATAAATGCTGCTCACTTGTCCCTCCAGTGATGGTATCCATTCAAACCAGCAATGTCCTCCACAGCTGTCAGTATGTGGTCAAAGGCCTGAACACAGAAGAACAGACAAGCTATCATTCAATTGAATGATCTTCATCTCTGCATTTAGATTTATTTATTAGGTTCATTATTTCATGTCAGCACCCAAGGCTATTTTGATAGCAAAAATAAGCAAGAATGAATTAAAAAAAACAAAAGATAAATTAACAAACATATTTAAAAGGAGATAAGGGACAGACATACAGAAAAAATAAAATAATGTTAGAAATATATTAGATTATTGCAGGTGCTGTAGAGATAAAATAATTATGAATCTTGCAGAAAAATCTGTGTATTTAAAAAAAAAAAAAATATAT
>JAUCMT010000134.1:14502572-14523565 GCA_032357475.1 Enteromius thamalakanensis | reverse complement strand
CAACTATAAACTCAATTAGGTTTTATTTAGGTTATAAAGCTTGTTAAGAAACTATGCTAAAATGTGTAAATGACATGAAATTTCAAGATGTGATAGCTCATATTACTCTACATGCAATTTCATGTCAAGAATGAAAAATAGTTTTTCTATAAATGACTAAATCTGTTAAATGTATTAAATGCTGTTAGGTAGAATCTCTCCTATATTATTTTGTATCTCTTCTGCCAGCTCAGCTACACTGCAGTCTATCTTTAGCACAGGTTTTAGAGTGCTCAGCAGGTAGACTTGAGTCCCAGAGTGTGCATGCAGCAGCAGCAGGGTGTGGAAGGTCTTCAGAAGGAGGATGAGGTAAATGGCAAGGGGCCGTGTGACCTCTGCCTATGTGTGCACATCTATTTGTGGAAAGGCAAAAAAGAGCTCTGATGATTAATTCATTGGAATGAATTCATCTGTAAGTTGCAATGCTGCTGTTTCAGTCGTCAGATCACAAGACAGCGAGGTCAACATCATCACTCACACATTTCACCAGAGGCAGGGACAGAGAAAGACAGGTGATGAGAAACAGAGACAGAAAAGAGGCAGGCGATTATTGGAAGGGATATTGACTCACACGCTCGTGGATCTCCTCGTTAATGGTGGGTTTTCTGTTTGTGCTGCGAGGCACTTTCAACCATTTCACTAAAGGCTTGATGGTTAAACCCTGAGAGAAAGGATTAGGAAAATGTCAACAAGTCGTACAGAAGCATCCCTCAAAACTCTCAACTCAATAGCACAACTCATATTTCTAGCAGCACCAAGTTAGTCTTTTAAATAGACTTTTTACCTAATTAAGCAGTTTTAGCAAAAATGCTGTTTTCTGAAAATCATCAGTGGCCTGCGAATGAATTTAGACCCACAGCGTGATGGCTAATGTAAAATTGCACTTATGCAAAAGTTTAAAAAAACAAGAAGTTAATACTGATTAAGTTATATTTTATATTGCCAGATATTTTTGGAATTTCTGCTCAACCAATGAATAGCTTGAAATGAAGCAAACAAATCAACACTACATGTCTTTTAACAACCTGTTTAAGTGGAATTTGGAATTGTATCACACTACTATAAATAATACTCTTACTATGTCTACTGTATCCTAATATAATAGAGATTATATGAGTAGTGTTTTATTTTTAAATTTAGCCAGCCCCTTGTTTCGGTCCTGAATGAAACATTGTTTTTGAACAAATAGGCTAAATAAATGAGTCAATGTCTCACTCATAAAGACAGCCAATTTGTTGTAACCTGCTGATAGATTTCCTAAAAAACCTTCCCTACAAAGCACAAAAACGTCTGCAAGATATCTGTTAAAGATCTCTTGATCTGGAAAGCATCTGCTGTCTACAAACGACTGACAGACGTCCTTCAGATGTCAGTTTTACATTCATTCTAAATCATAAACATCTTAAAGACATCCAATAGACATCTAACTGACATCTAAAAGGAGATGTCCTATAAATGTATTGCAGATGTAAAGCAGACGTCAAATAGATGTCTCCCAGATGTAAGGGTACTATCATTAGTCACCACTAATAACACCCAGACTGATGGTGTTAAATTGAAAATGATTTATATGCATATTGCACAATAAGTGTTTAATGTTTAATTTGTTTTTAAAGCAATACCAAAAAAGGCATACTTGGTTAATCAGCATGTATATTTGATCTATTGACAGATGAGTTCCCAACCGTATATCCTAATGATTTCAGCAGTCAGATATACTGAGACATGTTGGATACACTGATAGAACAACACATGCCTAGGCACTCCAGAGATTCTCCAGCCTTAAATAATGGATGAGATTGGAATATGGTAAAAAGCCTGACACTGGCCAGATGGGCACATCACACGCACACATTTACACATAGACAGCACCTTCGAAATCACTCCATTTATCATAATTAGCATCTCTGTGTCAGACCAGCTTTGAAAATAACAGCAATTTGACACAGCAGTGGGGAAATGTCATCCCTGCAAAGCAATTACTGTACCTGCATGCCACACACACACACACACACACACACACGTAATAATAATAACCTGAGCCTAAGGAAAGATGAAACAGTAAACACTTTTATCAACACATAATGATTCTGCATCGATGAATGAAGAGGGAAAATATAAATTGGCAAGAATACAGAAAAAAATTTACCAGTTACCTGAAACATGACTGTGAAGAAAACCACAACTATGGTTGTTGCCACAAAGTAGTCTTTAGCCTTCACTTGTTCTTTATCTAAAAGTACCACCAGAGCAAAGGCCACAGCACCTCGGAGACCGCCATATGACATCACCACTTGATCAATCTTGTCCAGAGGAACCAGTCTGAACCAGTTCAGGAACCAAGTCTGCCCTATAACTCCTGCAAATGACATGTTGAGCAAATACACAAGCTAGCTGTTACAGCTGAGGCCGTTGTAAATGTTTAGTGCAATGATTAATTTAGCATCTCATCCTATTATAAAAGACTAAAGAAGAAAATCTTATGATACATTTATATTAAATAAATGAGCCAAAGTGAAAGTTAACTGTGAAGCAAATCTCATGGAATAGAATAGAATAGAATAGAATAGAATAGAATAGAATAGAATAGAATAGAAGCTCACCTATGGCCCTGAAGACTAAGATAAATATGAGTGTGCTGACGACAAGACCAGTGTCCCAGGCCCATTTGGACTTGTCCACAGCTGAGATACCCAAAAAGATGAAGATGATCGTCTCTGCGATGCTGGCCAGGGTTTTCATGGTGTACTTCACAGTTGTCCGGGACTTCTGGGATATATTTGCTTCCACATACTTGTTGCAGCCAATGCCACAGAAAGTCATCCTGTTATTAATCAACAACGCACAGTTATTATATAATGCAGAAAGAACACAATGTATGTATATTTATACAAATAAAAAATAGTTAAATATAGTTCAGAGTTAAACAGTGAGGTTGTTAATGTTCATATAGCTGGTTTTAGACCTTTGTACCTTTGGATTGAGGTCTATATTTAGACAGGGATGTGAGACATCCTCATACTGTATTTACATTCCATATACGTAAACTAGTGCTTCAGACAGGAACTATGCTTTGCTCATAGTCCTCTGCATTACTGATCAGAAACAATGAAAAGGGCACATTTTATTGATAAGAACACTGTCATGTCGTCTAGTTTCCCACGACCTTTTCCCATAAATCCTACTACGGCTTATTTTAGTTCTAACTCAATAGCACCTGTGAGGAACGTGTGATGATGAGCCATCAGGGGGTGCTCCAAGCACTGCATTATTATGTATTTATAAAACCAGCCTTCCCTTTGAACTACATGCGAGAGAAATCATTACTTCATTTCTTGTACTACTGATTCCTGTCTCTAAGGCATGTTGTATCCTAGCATGACTCTGCATCTTAAAATCTGTTCTAATGCTGTGCTGAGCAATACTAAAATGGGTTAAAAATCGAATTCCACTGCTCATAATCTCATTATCTGATTTATGACCGCCAAAGAAACTGAGATTTACGGGTCAGCACAAATAGTTGGAAAACAATCTGAAACAATCTTAACATTGGCAGTGGAAATATTCATATACAGCTCATTAACAAACACACTCATCACTTCTCATTCAATGTATTATTTTATTCCTAACCCTGATGTTTTCGTTCTTCTTTCTCTCTTTTGCTGTAGTACTCTTACTGTAGGTGTGAATCATTCCCACTCTCTGCATTAATACTATCATTTAACTTCAGCCAATACAGCGTTTATCACAGAGCTGCACAGATTCATTTAGTTTTCTATCATGATGGGGACCTTCCACTGACTTCTATTTTTTAAACTTCATATTTTCTATCGCCTACGCTCACACGAATCATCTCATTTCACATTTTTAGTCATATTTATATGACTGTATATTATTTGACTTGCAAATGAATTCCCTGGTCACAGTGTTAAAGATGCAGATGAACTATGGAGAGACTCATTTTCAAATAAGTCTAATATTTCGATGACTATGCTAGTGACAATACTCACGACAGAATGGCGGAAAGAGAGAAGAGTTCTGCTGTCAGGTAGGCCAGGTAAACCAAGAGGAAGACAAACAATGGCTCTATGATGCGCACTTTCTTTGTAAAACGAGTGACAAAGGCCAGAATAACGGCAAAGATGAGGCCAACCAAAGTCCCTCCAATACTGACAATGAGGAAGGATGCTGGAGTAAGTGCATAGAAAATAAAGAATTAAAACAAAAATAACTCACTCAACAACTGGGTGTGAAAAAAGCAACTGGTACATTCTGTGCTCACCAATTCCTTTAAAATAGTCTGCAGTCAGAACATTTCCTGGTCCCACTTCCACAAAAGATATGTAGACTTTATATAAGACCTGTTGAAAGAATTACAGATTAATACCTTGTCAAACTATAAATGTAAAAAAAAAAATAAAATAAAACAGACATTTAAACATCCATTAAACAAAAAACACTATACCTTTAAATGATAATAACATCTAAAAATTTGCAGTCAGTAACATTTTTTTATTTTTAAATCAAGAATATTTAATTATGCTCAACAAGGCTGCATGCATTTGATCAAAATATAAATAACAGTTATTTTGTTGAATATTTTTAAATTTTAAATAATTATCATCTATTTATTTTATGTTTTATAAAATATATTCCATTTCTGTACATTTTCAGCATCATTACCCCACTCTTCAGTGTCACATGATCCTTCAGAAAGCATTCTAATATGCTGATATGCTGATTTTTGGTTTAAGAAACATTTCTAATAATTATCAATGTTGAAAACAGTGGTGCTGCTTATTATTTCAGGGCAGACTTGTATTTTCTTTTAATCATTTTGAAGCATCCTGCTAAATAATGTATTCATTTTGTTTACACTTTTAATAAACTCCTAACTTGCTGCTTATTATTAATAGTTAGTAAGGTAGTTGTTAGGTTTAGGTAAGCAAAATTAACATTTGCTTTATATGGACTATAAACAGCCAATTTGCTAGTAATATGCATACTAATAAGCAACTAGATAAGACAGACTACTAGTCTCTAAGCTAAAGTGTTACCTTAATTAATGTACATGCGAAGCTAAAGCAGAAAGTACACGGACAAACTAAAAGTGCATTTGAAATTGTTCCCAATAGCAATATAAGATTTCCTATTGCACACATGAGCTGAGTTAATATGCAGGTCAGCAGCCAAACTGTAGATGTGCAATTTTGTGAAGAGCTTTGTCCATCTCAAATGTCTCATGATTGCCTTGAATAATAAACCTGTCTTACGATATGGCCATTTGATCAGTAGCACAAGAGACAGAGCCCTGCATTTGACGCAAGTCTGTTCACTCCTCATCCCTAAATGAACAAGGTGTTATCGTGCTCCTGACGCAGGGTGGGCCAACTGATATTCTAGGTGGGCCAGGGTTAAAGGCCTAACTTAATTATTATTTTTCCTGATGAACTTTATAGACTCCATTGAAAATAGGAATGTTAATTTCGATTATTTTATTTTTCTTAACCGACAACTGATTGTCGTTAAGCCATTATTAACCGACAAGATTATGTTAAATTACACTTAAATTTTAATTGATGCTTGGCTGTGACCCCTGAAAAATAACATTCGTTTTCAGGGATTCATTTTATATACGCAAAAAGCAGCATAAACACTAGTTTCAAACAATTAGTATTGTAAGCTGTTTCCACTGTTATAAAGTGAAAAAATCCAGTGATCCAGTTATACATTAACGTTAGTACTATAGCGACATCTTCTGAACAAAATTATTACATTAGAAATTTCAACGTATTAAAGCAACAACAAATTAAGAAATGTATGTTTGTGAGGTAACTCGTCGCACTTTGAAGCGCTAAATATTTTTCCATAAAAAGTCCTTGGATGGAAACCAGATGATGATCAGGGGTGCGTTTCCCAAAAGCATGGCTAGCCTACTATGGTCACAAGTTCTGTCGTTACCAGGGGTGTGTTTCCTAAACAACGATGTAACTCGCTTATTAACCACAACAGTATGATGCATTGTTTTGATAGAGAACTAGCTATACACGACTGTCTCCCGAAGATGGTCGCATCTCCGTTGTCTTAACCACATTAGTTCAACATCATAGGGCCATTGTTAATCCGGGATTCCCTTAGCAATTTATGTGCATGCGCACGTTTCAAAAACAGCGTTTATAATGAACGCGCAAAAGAACAAGATTAAAAGGCATTTTGTATTTAGATAGAACATAGGATAAAGATAGCAATGCACGTTAGTTTGCTTCTTGTGCCCAAGAGTATGTTTATTAAAGCCCATATATCTTACTAAAAAGAAACTATGCTTCCAACCACAGGTCCAAAAACACTTTCCCCAATGGTCTGCCGTGACATATTCTCATGGGTTAGACAGACTCTGCTTGCATTTACGTGATTTGTCGAGATGAGAGGTCATTCAGGAATTCAGCACATTTCGTGCATTGGATCTGTTATGAAAGAGAGCTCACTTCGGCTGAAGTCTTCAATCGAAGTTGTAGTTGAAGAGGCAGTCTCCATGTCACTGTCAGAACAAAGCGGGCGCGGGCGCAATCATCAATCATATTAAAGGGAAGCCGGCGTGCATCACTGTCTTCACTGGGTGTTTATGCAATATTTGCATTTATTCACATCACATGCGATTTGATTAGCTACTCTTGTGGTGGACTGTCATGATTTGGCTAATGGAGGACACCACGGAATGCGCATCAGAGTGGATTTAGATGTTGGTATGCAAAGCCGACCGATAAAGATACACCGTTATATCAATCCTGCACTACACCACTGAGACCAACAAGACCAACATGCATCAACAGATGCTGAACTCATTGACAAACATCTCGTAAGATGCCCTGCCTTTACACAGCACTCTACGCATGATTGCCAAATCGAAAGTTGGATTTAAATTCTGTGCATATATTGGTAGTGGCTCCCTAATGCTCGAAAATTATTCACATTATTAGCAGTTTTGTGGGTGTGGGCAGGAGTGGATACTGCGTTGCGGGAAGAAAGCGAAAAAATAAAAATATAGTAAGCTCAACTGAATATCATAACAATTTTGTGATTGACTGTTAAGTAGTGTGGGGCCAGGGTGGACCAAGCCTGCTGCCACTTCTGCTGAAGCCTGGTGAGAACCTGCTCATAAGGGGAAAATCCCTAGAATGTGACTGTGGTAACTTTACAACTAAGCTTCTAAAAAGGAGACTTACAATAGAAATCTTGTAACGACCCAGCTCAGAGCAGTGACATGAAGAGAACAAAAGATAATTATTATGGCTGAGAAAAGCTGTAATTTAATGCCATTTAAAGGGATAGTTCACCATAAATGAATAATTCAGTCAAAAGTATTCACCCTGGTGTTGTTCCAAACCTGTATGAGATTCTGTCTTTTTTTGAGAAACTAAATAAGAAGATATTTCGAAGAATGTTGTTAATACAAATAATTGTTGTGCTGCCAATTGACCTTCACTGTGTATGCACAAAAAACAGAGATTATCTTCTAAATCCCACAGAAGAAAGAAAGTCGTATAGTTTTGAAGGGTAAAGTAAATAATGACCACAATGTAAATTTTGTGGTGAACTATACCTTTAAGGGATACTAATAAAATGTTGGATCTGATTTTAGACCATTCTGTGTGAAAAAGACTCTCATAGAGTCTCTGTTTCTGTCCTCTCTGTTTCTATGATTCATAATCTTTGATTCACCCTTTGTGTTGGATGCATTTTTACAACATTCACAACTGACCTATTAATCCAAGACCTTAACAAAGTAAGTGTGTTACTGCTGTTCCTCATATAACCTGTGTATTCAATTATAAACCCAGACAAACAATATTCTGAATGGCATTCAGGAATGTATGGATACATCCCCGCTTTCACATTCCAGATGGAGAGAGGCTGATGCTGTAGGGTAGACTGAGGTGAAGTAGGTGGTGTGTTTAGTGATGAAAGGTCACTGTGTGTAATCCTCTATATATGGGTCAGCAAATGTGATAGCTATAAAACTAAATGGGCATACTGTCAACACAAACTCAAGACTGCACAAGCAAAAACTTGATAATCTATATCACATACATAACATAATCAATTAACAGTAAATCAGTGTATTTTTAACCAGCAGCTACTGTATGACCTCAGAGTCATTATATTAAAAAAATACAAAGAAACAGTTTGGATAATTCAGTGGAAATGTCTTAGCCTAAGTCAATTACTATCGATTTGCTTCTCCAGTGCAAGCAAATGACTTTTGGTCAGGTTTTATAACATAATCATGTCAGCACCACAGCAGAGGGTTCTGGTGTACTGTTACCATAACAACAGAGATGCGACTGAACAGAGAGAACACAGAAGGATGGAGAGATTTTCCTCATCTGCTTTCAGCTCTCCCTGAGCCTTTTAAATCTCCAAGCTAACTTTAACTCTCATGTATTCACAAGAAAATAATTAGAGTAAGTAGGTAAAGCAAAACACTTCAATATCAGTAAAGCCAGGGTTAAGTGTCTATGGTACTGCAGATCTTTCTTAAAAATAAATTAATTCTGCTAGGATGCATTCAATTTATCGAAAAGGACAGAAAAGACCTTTTTACTGTTACAAATTATTTTTATTTTAATAAATTATATTTTTTCAATGCTTTAAAGCATACTAAAAAAAACCTGTTTTTGACATTGGAAATAACAGGAAACAGCAATTGAGCATATGACAATAATTCCTGAAGGATCAAGTGACACTGAAGACTGGAAGAACGGTTTTGTTGAGCATAAGAATAACAACACTGACCTCAACATTTTTAAATGGTAGTTTATTTTCTCACTGATAGTGCTGACCCAACCCAATCGCATGGCTGGTCGAGACAATTTCACGAAATTAGCACGAAATCTATTTATTCATGTCAGGGACATGAATATTTCATTATTTTCTTAACTCCAGCACGAACGTAAAACTACGATTCTATGGGATGCATCTTTTCGTACTGGATTCACGAAAGTCGAGTAAGAATCGTGTCAGTACCACGAAAAAAAAAAAACGTGCGACTGGGCTGTGCTGACCACACTGTGTCACATTGCCCATGCTTACTGTATATAATAAAAGTTATTTTATTTATTATAAGTAAAGGATCAAAGCAAACAAAAGTCATACAGGGGAAGATGATTCTAAAAAAACCTGACTCACCACAGTGACAGCATCATTGACCAGGGACTCGCCAAAGACAATGATGAAGAGTGTCTCATTCACATGGACTTCTTCAAACACAGCGATCACTGCTACTGGATCCACAGCCGAGATCAGAGCTCCAAACAACAAGAAATCCATCAAACCTGCATTCACTTTTTCATCTGCACACACACACACACACACACACACACAATATACAACTTCAGTCAATAAGTACAACCAAATTGGCCAAAGTACATTCATAATGGTGTGGTTTAGCAGTTAAAGATCTGTAACGGTAGCTTCAAACAAAGCAAGTGGTGATTCATCATAGTGCACTTGATGTGGGAATGTCCTTGTACATTGCCTTGGATGAAAGCAACATCTAAATGTTTGCTTAGAAGGTTTCTTGAACTAAAATGTCCTAAAACACATAAGTCACATGGGCTGCTTGGATCAACAGTTATAAGACAGTGATAAGTTATAAGAAAGTGAAAAAACTTCCAATATGAAACATGATTGGACAAGCTAAGCTCAAAGCAGTTGTAAAAACATTTATATATAAACATGACCTGTGATGACACTTGAATTATTAATGAGTCCATTTAATTAACCTACTGTATCACCTGTATTTAGACTTATTATAATGTGGTGATAACGAAAATAAATCGAATCCTTTATCGAACGTTCCCATGTTTTAACTTGAAGTTGTCAGTATTGTCTAAATGAAATAAGCAATTAAAAAAATACAGTAACAAAAAGCCTGTAATAGCTTATGGTATTTATTAAAGCAGTGATTTGCAACTGGGGTCAGGGCCCACCAGGGGGAAGGCAATAAACTTCTTATATTAATTTGTCCCTTCAGCAATGCTTGTTTTTATAGAGGAACATGTAGTTCTTGAAAAGACTGGAATAGGAAAAAAATATTCAAGGTTTATTATTTTAACATCCTTACCCACTCATAATTTCTCCTAATAAAAAGTTCCAAAACAAGCCTACATGGCTCAAGCACTGTATGATCTATGATCATTTAAGAAGCGTATTATTTGGTTCCATTAGTTTGAACTGACACCCCCATAACTCACCTATGACCCCTGCCATCTTGACTCCATAGAGACAGAATCCAGTGCAGAAGGCATTCCACAAAGTGCCTACCACCGCATACATCAAAATGGCACCGAGGTTGTCGAAAAAGAGCCGTGCTGGCATAAAATACCCAGCATCCCCCACTATAGTTGGCAGGAGAAAGAGGAAAAAAAGTCCCGGGTCCAGTTGGTACGGCTGCTTCTTGCTTGTGATAAGAACCACTGCACCCAGAACCAGACCCAGCAGAATCAGCATACAGCTCTCCGGGACCACTGTGGTGAAACGCTGAGAGAAGTGGAAGACTGTAGATTACAAAACAAACAAAAGAGAAACTAAGATAAAATGGACTGATAGTGTTGCCATTCAGTTTTATTGAAAGTGTAAATGTGCTTTTAGTTAAGCTAAATTTCTCCCCTTTCAAACTGACTTGAATTGGATTTTGCACATAATGTAAATACAGCACACCGCATTCATGTAGTAATTATAGTTCAGTCATTATATTCCAAAGCATATAGCATAATAATTATATTGTGTAGTTATTCAATTGCAAAGTTATTTGACTGATCTAATACACTGTAAAATCAAATAGTTCACCTTACCTAGATATAGTTAGTAAGCTTAGTTGTTATACTTACTAGGTTTTATTAAGTTACAGCAACTTTCAAGGCAAATAAAACAAATTACTTATTGCTTTGAGTGACACTTACTTAAAATATTCAAGTAGCCACAAAGGAACCAATGACATTAATAAAGCAGTGAGAGGCAGCAGTGCACTAATTTGTTGCTAACACAAACAAAACAGAAGAAGTAAAATTCCTCCATGTCTGTTATTTTTCACTAGTTTAATTCACTTGTTTAACAAAGTCAACGCAGAATTTTTAATACAACTGAGCATTACATATGCCACGTGTTTTCTTTTTTCTTTTTTACTTACCATTATAGTGATTAGTGTTCCCTTTGGTTGGACACTTAGACCTTTGTCTATATAGTTATAATTTTCTTTCTATTAATGCAAAGTTGATTGGTTTCATGGTTAGAAAAAAAACAAAAGGTTGCTTTTAAAAGGTCACCTTTCTTTTAATTAATTTATTATATAGTTATTATATTTTTTGATTTTTGTGTGTTTATTAATGATCTTTTACTTTTTAAATGTTTTTCATAAACCACTTGAGAAGCTTTTAATTTGGATCATATAATACTTAAGTAATTGTGGTAATATACTGAAGACAACAAA
Organism: Enteromius thamalakanensis; assembly: GCA_032357475.1. Lineage (NCBI taxonomy): Eukaryota > Metazoa > Chordata > Actinopteri > Cypriniformes > Cyprinidae > Enteromius > Enteromius thamalakanensis. The sequence goes on along the minus strand of JAUCMT010000134.1, from coordinate 14,512,038 downwards.
GGTAAAAAAATTAATTAAATGTATTTTAATTAATTGTATTTTTTTATTTTATTAATAAAATGTGCATTTTATTTACTTTTTGTTGTGTTACTACTGACACAAGACAGTGCATTAAACTTGCAAATAAACAACAACAACTGTTAAACAAAGCAATTGCATAATTTATTCTGCCACAATGCACTGTAGGAGTCAGTGAGTAGCTATACTAAGTCAGTGAGTAAATAAAGGATCAAGTACACCCTACAGTTCTTTTTTAGTTACTATAACTCGTTTAAGTAAACTATACAAACTAAGCATTTGTCAGTACAACATACTGTTTTTATTATATAAAGTAAGTCACACACACACACACACACACACACACACATAAAAAAGAAGAATTATGACTAAGGGTCAAAATGAAACACAATACCCTTAAGACTATATTGGAGGTAATTGGATGTTATACACCCAAATGCATAAAATAATAAATCAAACAAACAGCATGCAAAAAGCTTCATGGCAGCCAACAAGCCTCATTTAAAGAGTAGTTTATAAGTTGCGGTTGCTGTAATTCCATACCGTGGTTTCAGATGAATTGTTACTCAACACCACGCTAACGTACAATGCCTTACAGTGACAAATAGTGAGTCACAGAAGGACAGTAAGTGTGCCAATGCACTGTCACAAAAACATCGATCTCAAACTGCAGCTTTAAGAAAGAAGCATACACAAACAAAACTAACAGTCAAACAGAACGAGGAGACTTGACCAGTGAAATGCACAAATCTACTCCATGAGGCAGGAGCAAGAATTCATCACAATATTTCCACTGGGAAATTCAGTATGATCAGTTTCCACTCATCAGTAAGATATATCAAATGACCAAGTGATCATCAGAAGCAGAACAATCAGAGCGCAATAACTCAGGTTCCTGGTTCCTCCTCATCATCACAAATTAGGAGCCGCCTGGATCAGGACCCTGAAACATGAGGTCTAGGCCTGTGCTTCACATAAACCTCAAGAAGTGTTTACATGGACAAAAGGGAATTTTTTAGATTATAAGATTTGCTACATAAGGAATGGGGATATTTTAGTGAAAATATCGTGTATTGATAAACTTGACTACACACCATTTATAAAAGTAGTCCTCATTAAATGCCAGTGTGTAAAATCACAACACATTACAGTATAATGAGAGATTCTAATGGCACTAATTATTAATGTTTCCACGATCCGAGTGATTCTGTGGAGGAGGGAAAACACAGAGCACACCTCTGCCAAAGAAACAACAATCACTGCTCACCATGAGTCATTCACACAAGGACAGAAAAACACTGACGTACAACCAATAAAAGCATACTAGACATCTGCACAAACACATGCATGTGTGCACACACAAACACTAAACAACAGCAAAAAAGCCTAGACACAGACATAAAATACATAAACAAATATGTTTTAATGAGTGCAACAGATTTGTTTCATTTATAGTGCCACTCCAGCCACTCACTATTAGAAAAGACCTTCATACGTGTGAGTATGATGCTTGCTTAATCATTTCTATCACAAGACTGCCTGCTTTTAAATTATTACTTGGTATAAGCTTTTAATAATAAGTCCACATATAATTACAGCCATAATGAAAGAATATTAAATCCAATTAAACCGATGCCCTTTATTTTCAGGGACAGGCAGGGAGAGAAGTTTTGCACAGCTAATTAGGAATATAGATTGGAGTGGTGTCCCACTACGATTATCCTTATTAACATTAGAACAGGTCTATCATTAAATTAAAGTGTGTGCTTAATGGCATAGTGCTTTGTATAAAAGCCTATGACTCAAACTCTACAACTGTGAGAATGGATGTTTGAAAAGAGTTTGTTCTGAATGCAGTATACACTGAAAAATTAGATCATAATCATCATTTCATGGATTTTATTGTTTGTAGCCGAACTAATGTTCAGGCAGTGTCAATAACTGGCACTGGCTTAGCATAAATTAAAGTTTTTTTATATCACCAAATAACATTTCTATTTTGCCAAAAAATATATTTAAAAATCAGAAAATGTATTCAAATGTTAATAATATGTGACAAAAATTTTGAGGAAATAAATAAGAGCATAACAGACTTTAAAGAAGAGCATAAGAGAAATTAAAAAAACAATACAGATCCCATATTTTGAATGGGGGACCCCATAAATTACACTTGCCATTGTCACAGTAAGGGGTAATAATTACACCATAGTCATTTCAATAATGCACTAATACAGTAGTTTAAGGATAGTATGAAACACTTTTGCCTCCTATGTAGGTGACACGCTGTACTGTTTTTTTAACACCGGTTCAGGTCGTGTGTACTCAGCACTTGAAGTCAGATGTAAACTGTGCGCAGGTGCTTCAGATAGTGCTACTTTCTCTAGACGTGAATTTTGATGGTGTTACCGTGGCAATTGAATCATGGAGAAACAGATTGAGCTACCAGAACTAAATGATCTGGTATAACTGCACGTCTTAGCCAAAAATACAAGCTGGAGAGACGCCTGAGAGACACCCACACATGCAAATACAGGAACCAGTGCATTTTGTGCATGTACTATATATGTGTATTTTCATGAAAAAACTACACCACAAAATGTACAATGGGTTTTTCTGTTAACCACGATGTCCTCGAATCCTGAATGGTTTGTTATTTAATCTGCAAGTTAATTGTACCATTACTGTACAACATGTCTTTTTTCATTCCCAACTGAGAACTGTCCTGTGTTCTTAAGATATTTATTTTACAATGTACCTTTGGCACTGTGAGCTCTCAATTTAGTACTTAGTGCAACACAACTGAACACAATAGACCTCTCACATAAAGACATCATACCACACCTGCATAAGTTTTCTTCTTCTGTTGAACACAGATGATTATATTTTGACGAATACTGGGTACCAAACAGTTGCTGGTTTTCATTGACTTCCATACAGTATGGATATATATATATGCTTATATGTTTAACTTAAGAAAAAAATATCATACAGGTTGGGAAAAACACGAGGGCAAGTAAATACAACAGCATTTCATTTCATTTTTTTTATTCATTAAATTTTTTTTTTAAATCACTTTAATACTTATTTTTTTAATGCAAAAACCGTTTCATCCAAGACACAAATTAATTTGAATTAATTTGAGTATCGTAAATGCAAACTGTATGCACGATTAGCATATATTATTACGATTATTATTATATATTTAATTATCTAAATAAGGCTGTAAATTGAAATGGGAAATATGTTTGCATGTGCATAATTATTAATAAAACGTAATAAAAAGCAATAAACACCTCCGTGCCAACGTTATAATCATTAAGTACAAGAAGAACTCAAACGCTTTTTAAACGTGTTCTTCGTAACAAACAGTTCGAAAGAACCGATTTGCGCATAGACATCTGTATTTACATGTCTGTGGATTCGCGGACAAGAATCGAGCTTCCCATCAGCAGAAACAGCGTGAGACTGATGATGGAAAGATGATGAGTCATAGCCAATCAGAGCACGCTACTGTCCGCGGAGACTCGCGCCTTTTGGCAAGGTGCCGGATCGGCGGGAACACGGTGAAAGCACAGCGCACAGAAATATCTTACGGGGTTGTTGCAGCACTGATTGCAGTAATGAAAAAAAGTACAGGTACATATAGAAACCCATCACTAACCGCAAAGCACAATGCTGTCTCTTTAAGGCAGTTTGCTTATCTCCTGTGCAGCTAAAAGCCCTTTTTTATTACTGTATCACAATGTCCCTGAGGAAACGTATGGGCTTTATTGCCATGGCAACCACCAGCGTCTGCCAGCGGAAGGGACGTACCGTTTTACAGTCATCTGTGAAACATAAAACAGCACCGCGCCGCTCTTAAATAAAACGCACAACACATACAGAAGGCAACTTCCCACACTTATACACCACAGTCAAAACAACTCGCTCAGTGCGCGCAAACTTACATTATTATTACATATTATTACTTACGTATTTTCGCCACACTGGCCACTAAAAGCCAGCTGGCTATAACGTAAGGTGTCTGCACGTAGCTCCATTCCCACTGCACTATCTTGTAACCTCCTCCGTGATGGTGAGACGACTCTCCGTCCTCCGCGCTCAGCGTCGCCGGTTCCTCCGCAGACCGGGCGAACGCAATCCCGGGATGCCCGTACTCTTCTGGAACATAGCGGGAGGCGACGGGGGACGTGACGGCAGGTGCGGCGCTTACCCCCAGCTCTGGCGGCAGCGATGCTGCTGTCACGTAAAGGTCAGTCGTTGCATCACTAGCCACCGTTATGAACAGGAGCAAACTCAAGCCCCGCATCTTTCCGGTGTGTTCAACGGCGTGTCATCTTCATTGCTTTTATACACTCCTGTTGCGATGGGAAGCCCTCCACGGGACGCCCCGTTACCGGTTTACAACATCAACACACACACTCCACTTGCCGGTAACTCGCGAAGGTGCAACTGGCGTATAGAGACACGTGATCGCGCACGAGGAGGTCCTTGTTAAAGAGCCGTCACTCATCATCCTCATCAAAACAATCACACAAGGCATTCCAGATATGATAGTGTCCCACGAAATATTTCATAATTGGGAAATACATTTGTTTTTGGTAACAGACCATTTGCACAGTATGTTTTACATAATAGATCACTAAGCCTACTTATAAAGCAGCCGTCAATTCAATGAAAAAAAAGACATGCGCCCTCAGGGGGACAAAACAAAGCATGTCTGGCATCTGACCTTGATTGTTCGATTGGCAATAAATAAGTAAATGAATAACAAAAACGGAAAAAATCTAATAAAACATTTAATTTAATTTTTAAACAAAGCTGTCTTTGGGTCCAAGGCCAACTTGTCAATATGAAACAATTCTGAAACAGAATATAATGTCTAACATTAGAAGCATTGTACTTGCAAACCGTTTCATTGCAAACAAACGTTCTTTGTGCAGGTGTCAAGAGTGGTGACGGGATGTCCAGCACTGGAACACGCTAATAGTGATACATTCAGAGTGAAGAACACATGCACTCATGCAGACAGGTAATAAGGTTAGACATAAAACAAGAGTGATTCATAGTGTCTCTAAATTCCTACAGCATAACCCCCTGTGCAAGAAAAAGCAATACCAACAAACCCTTAAAATATGTGCTTGTAACAGTTTTTAAAATTCGCTACAGAAATATTGTGCCTTTAACGCAACACTTCTCTTCAGCAAGAAACAGAGTGGTCCACGCACATATTTTATAACATCATAAAAATATTATATAACTCAACCGGTGAACTCAAACTGCACAATAATAAATATCAGGACAGAAATGTGATACAGCAGAATACAGGACTGTTGTAGTATCCACAAAACTATCAAGAGAGCTCTGTGATTAATAAAAGAAAAACAAATGTGACCTAGTTTATGTCCTCTCTAAATCAAGATCTCCTTGGTAGTCAGGATATTCAATTAAACACCACCCAGGTGCACATGGGTCAGCTTTCCAGACACAAATTAAACCCTGTACAAGACTAAGGACTTTTTAAAATGGTCAATCATTACTGACAGTGCCTTTTATTCCAGGGTTTAGCTTCATTAATGGGCACAAGAAACCAGTGTGTTTGAGTTACCCTATTGCACTGATCTCAATTACTGGCTTCCATGATCTTAACCACTTGAAAATATAAAATGTTTGTCTAAAAAAAAAAAAAAAAAAGTTAACTTTAAACCTTTTAAACCCTTAGATAAATACCCTTGATCAATGAATTGTGCTCCAATCTATGCAATCGAAGGCTCTATACAATATAATATATATGCATCTGGTCAAAATATACAGCATTTTAATTCACCAGATCATACAGTATATGCATCTATCAGTAAACATGGGCTGGTATTTAATACTATGCCATTAAAGTCTGTACCAATCAAATCATCATATTTCACCTGGATATCATGCACACCCTTCAGGTATTAGTGTAGTAATGCGGCAGTTTGTAATGTAACTGGAAGTAAATGATTAATCCACTGAATTGTTCAGATTGGCAGACAAATTTAGTTGCAGGTATCCCATGAAACGTCTTCAGCAGAGATCCCTTCATCACAGTTCTTCCTGTCATTAATGCAGCTCTCCTTATGGCCTCATTGCTGCCTTGCTACGGTGTCCCTCACATGAGAAGTGCAAGCTTCAGACCTTCCCGTTAGTATTGCCGAGGCCAAGGGCCTGCACCACATCCACACTCAGCCCACTCTTCAGAGTCCTCCGCACTGCAACACAAACAGCACATCTAAAACACATGTTTCAAACAGTCCAAAAAATGCATTAAACTGTACGCAGATGTATAGAGACCGTTTTTTGCTTACCAAAAATGATCTGGAGCAGTAAAGGTAAAGTTTTCCTAAAGCTCAAAGAGTAGAGCAAGGCACTATCAACACTAAGGTCACTGATCAGTGTGTACTTTGAATCTAATGTAAGTTACTGGCAAAAGCATAAATGTAAATACAAATAAAAGTTGTAGACAAATTAGCAAACAGTGAAGTCTTCCTCTCGTGATTCCTGAATTTATATTCCTATAGAAATGACTGGATTTGGAAACAATCGCAAATGTGACGGCACCTTAGTTAAGATATATAACATATTAAGCTTTAGCGTATTACAAATAAACCTAAGAGGTCTCAACTGCATAGAAAATTTTCCAGGTTTGGAGGTTTGTGTGTTTCTATTTTTAAAAGTACAGTTGCAAGATGCCCTACAAAAGACTCTTTGTGGTGTTCGATTTCCGAGATGTCTGGGAGTTCAATCTGGCACAAGCAGAAGTAAAGAGGTGGCACGATATGGATCTGACACGGAGGCTTTTGAAAGCTAAGCAGTGGTTGAAGCCAGATTACACTGTGTTTTGGACACAGATAGTGTTGAATGCAAATAGTGACTAAATCCTTAATCCTATCCCCACAGGTTTAGGGCTAAAACAACCTTCAAAACTGGTTATGAAGTGTGCAAGAAAAATACGTTGACAGTCAAAATGTACTCACTTGACTTTCTGTTAAGGCGCGAGCGTTTTCGTGTTTTTGGACTAGCCGCCCTCTCTGTGGGATTCTGGGTGACAGATTTAACCAGACGATCCATGATCTCATCTGTGGCATCGTCTTGTGAGCTGGGGCTGTCCTCTTTGGCTACAGACATGTTTGTGTTAACCCTGCCACAACCTGTGTAGAAATTACATTAGATCAATCATTACTGCACTTAATTACTTTAGAAACCATTCCAAGATCCTTCAAAGGAAATGTTAAAATGAGTAAGGTTGGTACTACATCTTGGCAAGCTAAGTTGGGTGCAAAGTCTGAATCAATGGCTTATTCATCCAGGTTTTTTCATGTCTGTCTTGTCAGTTACACCCCACAAAATCATTTCAAGAAAGGACATGATTAATTTACTGTTGATTTTGTAATAAAACCGTTAGTTGAGCAAACACACTCCATGCAGCTTGTGCAGTAACTCTACCTTCATCATCATCATCCTGTGCTGACTGGCTCTCTACTGGTGAAGTAGGAGCGCTGTCAGAGTCAAAAGGTCCCTCTGTGAGATCAAATGACCCAATCTTAATGCTCTCTTTATAGAGATATTATACATATTTATCATAAATTAAAAGCAGCACAATTGCTTTATCTTTGCACACATCCATGTTCCAAATGCTCTACCTTCATCACTCAACTGAAGAGTTGGTGAAATTGGAGAAGTGTCCCCACCAGTAGCAAGAATCTCTATGAAAGATCCCAAGAATTGACAAAAAAAACAAACAAACCCATAATCATCATCCAAACCATTTGTAACAGCATAAAATCTCCATCTGGGCTTGCTAACTGAATTCTTTGTGATTGAAAGATTTGTTCTCAGTGTGGCTTGGAGATACCTTCCTGCAGATGTTACTTCTGTGACTGTAATTAAACAAATCTGGATCACCTAATGAATGTTTCTAAACACGGTGTGCTAGAGGAGGGGTGTAACTAAATTCCACAGAAAGGTTGGGTCCAAGAAATGGTCTGGGGCTGCTAGCTCTTATATAACCTGGATTTGCTGTGTTGTGGTATCTTACTTCGTACAGCACGGCTCCTGCGCAGCTTGCTGTTGTCGTTGTTTGCGATGAGCAGGTTTTTCATGTTCTCGTGCGTCTCTTGGGCTGGCTCTGATTGTACTGTTAAAGAAACCGGGGATGGGTGGTCCTCCAGAGACAGCTGTGGAACTGCTCCAGAAAACTTCTCTGTCTATGAGAAAAAAAAAAAAGATTCAGAAAGTATAATCAGTTTTTGGTAAAGTTTTTTTTCTATTATCTTAATCTACAAAATTGTCAATAGAGGGTGATATAGTGGGTTGTGGAGAGGACAGTGAACTGGTCGATTCCCTCAAATGAATGATTTGAGTTCAATACCAGTTAAGCACTATTGACACATTTGTGGCATAATCTCAGAGCCATCATCAACTGAGAAAATTGTCCCAGGCCCTGTGCTAAAGGGGCCGGCTAAATGCTTTATACTGCAGAGTGTTCAGAGGTGGACTATGTCTAGCAGTGACCTTGATGGCCCTGAAATGATGAAGATGTGAAATGATCCATTATTTGGTTTAAAGAGCAAATTTATTTTTTATTTAGTAAAGCTCTCCAGAGGCCACACAAAATAGCACACTTTATCCTAATCAATGTATTGATAAAATGTTTCTCTTTTGGAAGATTTTTCTGAAGATCACCCAGAGGTTTTTTTTTAACAGGGTCATTAAGCTATTATTATTATACAGTACTACCAATTATTTTGTTTACCTTTTTAACAATTTTCAGATTCTACAAGGTACAGTATGTGTAAACGCAAGACCTTAACAGTAACCTGGAAGTGAACGAGCAACCATTATGGCCCAGTTTCATACACATGGCTTAGCCTAAGCCAGGATCAGGCAAAAGTTAAATTTGAATAGTAATTAAATATTTTTTTATAAAAAATAGAAAAAAATCATTACTGTGGTGCATCTTAAGACAAAAGAAAGGAACTAACATGTTTTGAGATCAGTCAGTGCAAGTTTCTTTCAGCTGAAACAGCTCAATTCTTCTAGGACTAGGCTTAAGCCTTGTCTGTGAAACCGGGGTTACAAGTGATGAAATTAGTACATTGAGTACCAACTATGTTCAAGGAGACCCCCCAACACTGCATGTTTTATCTCTCCTTTGTTTGGCAAACACATTTCAGGTCTTGGAGTCTCTACTAATGAGCTGATGATCTGATTCAGGTGTGTTTGATTAAGCACGCAGTGCCTGGGGGCCTCCAGGAACATTAGTCCACTGGGATAGTGGACTAAAATTATAGGACATCTTAAGGGGGTCGCACACCGGACGAGAAGCGCCGCGCCGCGTTGCGCCATGTCTTTAAAATTCGAACACATTGTTTTCTATGGGTGTACGCACACCGGCGGCGCAATTCGGCGTCTGTAT
>JAUCMT010000134.1:14445534-14496685 GCA_032357475.1 Enteromius thamalakanensis | reverse complement strand
TGCGCGTTGAGTTTCGCGGGTGATTGAACGCGCAGCTTGTCAGCGATCTACGGCTCTGTGTATAAGCTAGCATTCTTTCTAAATACAGGTGACGGAGATTTAGCGCTAATCAAAGAACCGGCTTTTCTGATGAGATGCGCATAATATATCGTGCGGTATATACCGCACAGCCCTATCAAATGCAGAGACGGTCTCTGTAGTCAAGACAACGATAATCACTGGAAATCAGGTGTCCCTAACTAAGCAAGCCAGAGGCGACAGCGGCAAGGAACCAAAACCCCAATAACCTCCTCTCAGCTCCATCCACTCCTCCAGAAGGGCAACTGGAGATTGAGAACCTTGCCCTCGGTAGGGCTCAGACCACTAGAGTTCGGAGCCTGCCGTTCTCTCGGCTTGCTTCCCGGAGAGCACGCCAAATTTGCTTTTCATTCATTCATCTATTAATGAAAAAGCGTGAACCCGTGAAGTAGGCCGCAAAGCAACATTGGACCCTATTGCCTTTGTGTTTCTTTTTTGTCCATATAATAATGCCGTCTTGTGTAACCCTGAAGAAATAAAGTCATACAGGTTGGCAAAAGTAATTTTTTTGTGGGAGTGAACAATCCCTTTTACAACAAACCCATATCATTCACAGCAGACCAGGACATTAGCTTTAAGCGCTAATTTAAATACCACGCCGTTTTCAACAGGTGTTTCTCCAGCTTTGTTTGTCTACTGGGTCTGTTTGTTTTTCTTAACAGTTTGAAGTAAATGTAATGCCAACATGCTCCTGGTGGATTTTAAAGGGCTTGAAAGCATACAGAGATGTAAAGTATTGATTGAGCAAAGAAAGTAGGTATTGAACAAAAAGCCTGCTGCATCAAGGGTAAGGATATGACTAATTACTCAGTGTGATCAGTTTATATTGGCTATGTGTCAAGTCTTGGTGGGGCTATTTTGATAGTTCTGTGGCTTGCCTGCTTTCGAGTGGTTTTGTATTGATTCCATTTTTACGTCTAGGGTCTGAGGAAACGCCAGCGAGCGACGGAAAGATGTGTATGTGTGAGAGTTGAGAACCTTATCAGTAAAAGAATGAGCGCAAGTCTAAGCTGTCGCATGAGGTGTAATGCATTGTGATCGTGTTGAGGCAGAATTGATTGCTTCTCTTTCAGGAGGTTGCTGTGGAAAGACGATTGTGTAAGCAAGCCTCTCGCACGACACTGCCTGTTTGTGACTTCTAATGTGTTTTTCCTGGCCCTCTTTACAGACACAGATTTCTTTCTCTCGCAGGAAGTTTGGCTTCTCACCGCACGAGTTTGCTTAAAAAGGCCCGATCAGTCTAAACAGTAGCTCTGACTCACTGCTGGTCTCAAGGCAGGTTGATTTCATTCCAGACACTAAAAACAAAAAGGGAGATGTTAGTTCACGTCAGCAGAACAAAATCTGTTTATTTCTGGCCTGAGAGGTTTGATTTCACTTATGGTTTGATGAATAAAGTGTACATCATTTGGTGGAATCAAGTACCGTTAGCTTACGGTTCCTTCTCAGTTGGATTTCCTGGCTTCATGCAAGAATCATCCATCCCAGGCCTTGGTTTGACCCGACTGGAGGGTTTAATTGTGGATTAAATTCACAATTGGTCTTTTATTCTGTAAATCCCCTTCATTCTTTTTACCCAGGAAGTCTCGTGTTGCCTTTAAAGACGAAAAGCAGTCATCCTGTCACTCCTGATTGCAATAGTCACCTTCAATCACGCAGATTACACAGGAAGATGGTTCTCCAAGTGGCTTGCGTCGTGCATTTGTAAAAACATTCTGACGGGATGAAATTCTAGATGATAGAGTTTCGGTGATATGTGTGCCCTGTGTGCGTAGACCTGCTGTGCAACTGATGCGAGGGCATTTCTGAATTGACTTTGTCGGGAAAAAATGATCATTAATTATTCACCTGTTTCAACAGCTGGGCACTGCTCCATCCTGTAACACTATCATGCTTCTGAGATTGGTATCAGCTAGTTTAGGGACATACTCACAATCTCTGACTTTCAATAGTCCTGACTATTTAAATATACTCAGATAAATAAGAGATATGTGGAATTAACTGGAATGGTCTAATATTGATTATCACATGGAAATTAAATTAACCATATAGGATATCAGTATACCTAAACCTTTTATTTACTGTTGATTTATTCATTATTTAGACATGATTTTTATACATTTATTTATATATATATATATATAGCAGCGCGTATGCCGAGCAGAAGCAGTGCACTCATCACACTGGCAGCGTTTGTCGCGCGCAGTTGAACGGAAACTATCGCGCGAGGCACTGCCGCTCCTGCGCTGCCTTGACCAAAGTATTCACAACGGCGCTGACAGCAAGACTGACAGACTGTGACACTTCTCTGCAGCATGTGAGCGTCACAGTTCATGTGTTTATAGCGTGTAAGACGAATTGCGGCAATGTTGCGTGCACTGACAGTCGCGATGGTTGTCGTCTTGACCCCACTTACGTCCAACAGACAGGAACGGATTACAAGCCTCCACAAAATAACGCTTCTCAGTTGTTGACATAGTCACCGTAAAAGACTTCAGTTCCCACGTGTCACTGATGCAAAGTGCAGTTACTCCGAGATAATTGTTGTCCCACTTTCCTGACAAATAATTCGGCACACTGCACACGCGTGAAATGCGTTAAAAAATTTACATAATTAACAACAAAAAATAATTACCGCTGTTAACACGTTATTTTTGACAGCCCTATTAGAAATCCAAATTAATTCTTGTTTAAGAGCGGAGACTGGGTGATGTTTGAATTAGGTATGTGGAAGACACACTGTTAAGTCTTAGGCAGACAGAGAAGCAGTATGAATGACATGGACAATGACAGAGACGGATGTTTGTGGTGGGAATGGAATCTCTTGCCTGCTTCATTGTTGGCTGTTGTTGTGTCCTCTGGCTGCTCCAGGGTGTGCCTGGTCAAGTTTACCCCTTGAGACTCCGGACCACTAATAGATCCTGCAAGACACACACATACACATTGGAAAACACAGTTTCTCAAAGAAAAAAAGTATAAAATATTTGTAATAAATTATTTTTTTCTTTTTTTCATGTAATACTTACATTTTATTTTACCTTTATTCCACTTTAAAAATGTTTAAGCTAGGTTTTCATTAACAATAACACAAAAAAGAATAGTTGACCCCCAAATTAAATTCTGTCTCCAAGAAAATCATCATTATTATTATTATTATTGTCTCAAATGGTATTGTCCATGCAATTGAAATCAATGGATACCCAGACATTCTTCAAAATATCTTTGCTTTTCCACAGAAGAAAGCGACTTTACAGGTATAAAACAACATGAGGGTGAAAATGTGACCACTTTTATTTTTGCCACAAGATGTTTCCCTTATTAGTGCATTCATTCACTGTTGATATACAGCATAGCTATTATTATTTTACTGTTATATATGCTTCCTTAAGAAGAAAATATCTTTCAATTAATAAGAAACCAGAATCCAAACTTACAATATTAAGCTAGGCAACTTCCTATCCATGCCTGACATAAACTTGACTACACGCATGCAAGCAATAATTGAAGTCTGCACCACTAAAAATCAGACAGAATCATCACAGTTGGAACACTACAGAAAGTTAAGCATCTCAGCAGGACACATTACATAATCGTGCTCTAGAACAATCAGAGCACATTCCAGACTTGGCGATTAACAGTATGTGCAGTAACCTCGAGGAGTTGACATACACAGTGTAGACAAATTCGAAAAAACATTGACAAATACGCTCACACAGTCGTGTGAAGCTTCAATGATCAGATCATAACTGGAGTCTTGATAGATAGAAAGACAAGCAGAGGAAGAGAGCAACCAGACAGAGACAATGAGTAGTGTAAAGATGGAATGAAGAAGACAGAAAAGGAAGAAGTATATTGATATTGTAAATAACAACAGTGTGACATTGTAAAGATCAGAAGGTCAGGGTATCAGCACCTGCGGAGCTTGAGCTGGAGACTGGCTGCTCGGCTTCAGTAGATGCCTCTGTAGACGCCACACTCGCGCTTAGAGAAGGTCTCTCATGTGCGCTGTATGACTTCCTTTTCTTCTCCCAATGGGATGCAGCCAGACTACGCAAGAAATTGTCTCTATAAAGCCAACAGAGAAGAAGCACTCATTTACCGAGCTGTAAATAGAGGGTTGGGTGACATAAGTGTTCTGATTCAGAGGATAAGTTATATATAGTAGACCTGCTCTGAAATGAGTGGTTGCTGAATACAGTCAAACCATAAACTAGTTCAAATCACAATGGCATATAATAAAAATGTAAGCTTTTGGGACTGAAAAATTTCTTTGTCCAGACTTTTCTTCTATTTAGTACATTAAAATATTATTATTATAAAAGGTTATTACACACTTGTTTGATACCGTGCAGTTATATAGCAAAGAGAAAACGCATCAACAATGTTCACTCCCACAAACAAATACACTGTTGAGAAATATGGAATGAATAAATAAAATAATTAAATTTTTAAAACTATCCCTATCACAGAAACCCAGCACTATGTCTGACAAACCCACCACCACAACCACCACCACCATATAATTTTCTCTTAGAAATGATTCCCCACAATTTACAATTTTTGTATTTTTAAGTTTAGATGCATATTCTGTATAATTATTTGTTTTAATAACCACCAAGCTGATCAGGTTTGATTAACTCGACAGTGATCCACCAGAAGAACCGTGGGAAACTCAGAGTTACACCGAGGCATGTGTGCTGAGAATAAACTGCTTCACATGAATGATATTTTCATGATGAAACCCTTTATTTTTGTTATTTAAAAGGCAGTAGATAAGAATGAAAAGGTTAAACCCAATGCCACTGCATTAATGCGTGTTACTTCTACCTATGTAGAATCATTAATATTAAAGAATCATGAAATTAAACTTTAAAAATAAATAGCAAATCTAAAGGTTAATATTCACACACAGCCTCAGTTTCTGAGCATAGCAGCTGAGTTAGCCCCCAAACACCTGGCTGCATGCTAATGTTTGCAGAAAGAGAGCCTGTATCCATACAGAGCTGTTGTATACTTACTCATAATTCCTCAGAACCGGGAAGTCTCTATTCACAGTCTCTGGACTGAAGAAAAACACTTCAATTTACACACTTCGTCCATATTACTCCTGTTAACTTCACTGCACAAGGCTCATTAAACGTATAGACACCTTTGAAAAACCTTTTCACATTACATCACATCTGGTCTAACTTTTAAGCTTTGAAAAAAATCTGCTTTCTGTTTTTTTTTTTGGCAATTTGAACAATAGTATTTTTTTCTATGAATGGGGATATGACTGCAGCCCATAGAAAGGCAGGAGATAAAGGCATCTTTGAGTAGTAACCCAAGACGAAATAATAACTTTATATAAAGAATAAAGAATGACAAGGAGGAGGAAAAGGTCACAGAGGAAATAATTATTGTCCATTCATAACAATAAAAAGTAACTCTCTCACTTCTAAACTTTGCTAAATATTCTGCACTGTTTTGTCAAAACTATCAGAAATTAGAAATATCAAAGTAGCATAGCAAACTAGATATAAAAAAAAAGTTTAACATACAATAATTATTTAATAATTGTTTTTTTTGTGGATAAGCAAGTCTTTGTCAGTTATAACGGATTGATTAAATTTATTCAAAAATTTCCAACCAGCAGTTGTTTCCTCCAACCCTCCCTCTATGACTTAGTCTCCCCAAAATGACTAAGCATCAGACTGATTTAAAGTGCTAGCACCTCCAAAAGCCACATTCTTTGGCCACACTGCAGCTACTCACCAAACACTGTCTGCCTGCTGCTGTCTGTAAAAGGAGAGAAAGAAGCAAAGTGCAGGAATGTTGGGCGCCACAGCAGCGCAGGAAGAGATTAGGAGATGTGCCAAATATTATGTGAGAAGAGAGGAGAGGAGTGAAAGATGCAGGGGGAAAGACAGAGAGAATACACACAAAGAGAGACAAAGAAAAACAAGATAGGTAAATCAAGTTATTGCCAAAAGCAGAAAGAAAAATATAGATATATAGGACGTATTGAAAAAAGCTAATCTTTTCCAAAAATAGAGGAAAAAGAATATGCAGAAGTATAAAGCTAAAAGAAAGAAGCACACCTGATCCTAGCATTAGAGGGACAATAAGAGGAATAATGCAGAGTAAGTTATAAATTGAGAGAACTATTAACTAAACTTTAAGAATATTTTTTGACACCTCAAAAACTGAAGACTTACCTATTTTCCTATAACTGCACAGTTAACGCAGTAGACCCCCGTATAAATGATTATTGATCACATAGTTCAAAACAGCTCACGCCATTCAACATACCTTCAAGACCTTCTTCCCAAAATATTACCATGCCCTGCCTTCTGTTATTAGCACACCTCCTTTCACATCTCTTTCCTCTGCCTTTTCCCCTCACTTCTCCTATCAGTTGCTTACTTACTTGAAGACTCGCTTTCCCTCTGTCTGACTGGGCTGCTCTGTTCCCGTCTGGGAAGGGCTCTGCTGAGGAGAGTCTGTTTCTGTATAAGACGGTCTGTGAAGAGACAGTTAGTTAGGATATAGCACACTATGGGCAGTTTGATGTGAATCAAGTCTACACATACACAAACACAAAAACAATGTGCATGCAAGAAAATGTGCATCTCTCTATTCACCCCAAAAAACACAATATTTGCATTATATATATAAAATTTTCATATTCTGCTTTCTACAGGGACAATGCTAATGCAAAATTTACATTTTAATATAGTGCTTTTGATAAAGTGAACTAACCACACATAACTTCACAGCAATTATTACTCTTGGTTAATCTACCATTAAAAGGTTTGGGGTCAAGCAAGTCTCTTTTACCCAACAAGGCTGCATTTATTTGATCATAAATACAGTTAAATACTGCACATTTGTGCTTTCTACAATAGAACTGTACTCTATTTTCTAGTTGAATTTATTAAGATGTAAATTATTCCTGTGATGGTAAAACGTAATATTCCTCATTACTCCCATCTCACATGATGCTTTAGAAATGATGGCCAAGGCATATTCACTATTATTAGTGTTAATAAATTTTCAGTATTCCCTGATATACAGAAAATTCAAATAACAGAATATACTGAACAATTTAGAACATTTTGAGCTATTTCTGTAACAATTATTTTCTGTCACTTTTCATCAATTTAATGCATCCTTGCTAAATTATAAATTTTCAACTACTAAAAAGAAATCCAATTCTACATTTATAATAATAAAAAAGTATAAGTAGTAGCAGTAGTCACAAATGCTACCAATTCCTATTATTACTACTTACGAATTCAGTATCATTTCATAAACTACGCTGTAACAGCACTTTGCTAATCTAATATACTGCATGTGTTGTTTCTTAAGATGGATTGCTTTGAACCCTGCAGCTTTATTAGAGTCAGCACTTTTATTTATCATTTCGCAGATGAGCTGACATCATGGCTGCGGTGAGCAGAAAGCTGAGAGAGGCTTCTTCTGTGCTTCTGCTCGAGAGCGCACCATTCAGAACTTCTTTAGTGCGCAACAATAATCCTCTGCTGCCAAATACTCGCTGCAAAAAACCCAGTCTCCATTTGTTTAGAGTGCAATTATGTAAAAATTTATATTCAGTTTCTGTAGTCTTGTCTTTTAAATGTCAAAAACTGAAACTGAAAAAAATGATATGTTGTAATTTTTGTTAGTTCAGAAAAGTTTGAAATGAGATGAAATTTATTGTTGAAATCACTTTGGCATGCTGATCTACAGCCTCATTCCAAAAATCAAAACTCCACATCACTTTATAATATAATAGGAGCTCTAAACTGGCCTCAGATCAGTAGCCAGGACAAGTTCAACAAACACCAAACAATTAGTGCAAAGTTCGAAAGCAGAAAGTGATGTAAATGTGATACAGACCTGCTGGAGATGCTTGAGGTTTCCTCTGATATAGACCTCTCCTTTTTTAACCTCCGTCTAGAAATCCCCATGTGAGCTATGTACTGACTCATAAAAGAGCGCCCCCTAGTGAATGACCAAGGAGTTGTGGGAGGGAAGAAACAGAAGTAGAGAGAAAGAGGAGGAACAGTGATGGTGGTTACATGGACAAACAGAGGGTTAATATGTTGACAAGACCAAAACATCAGCAAGAATCAGAGAAACAGTCCCAACCACCCAGAGCCACTGAGTACATATGCAGCACTGAATTAGAAGAGGAAGGAAAACGTCAAATGAATAGAAATTGTTATAAAGTATTTAAAGACACATGAATGGCCACCAGTGTAAACCGAATATTACAAACAATTCTCCTAAAAGATCATTTATGCAGCATGGATGTTTTAGAAACAATGCTAACATTATATTTATTTATAAATGATGCAAATTAAGTACTACTCTTCGTGTGGTACATAGGTAAATGCAGATAAAGTGATCCTATCTTGCAAAAAAGTAAAGTAAAAACTGCAGAACTTTTGGATTTAATGTCTGTGCTGGTGACTGTTCATGATCCTTTATGACATCACATAAAAACAGCAAAACATTTAGAGGAAAACACAAGCTCAGATCAAGAGAGCTGTTCAGGTCCAGTTCTGGACCTTTAAGACCAAACACATCCTGTCCGCCCCTAGAAAACATTCCTGTAGGTCTACGCAGAGAGCAAAGCTTCCCAAATAAAACATTCACTTTCCACATATATGTGCAACGACTGTTGACCCAATAAAACATTTCACTTTGGCCAAAGGCAACACTTGAAATAGCACATTGCGACTTGGGCAAACTGGGAGAAGCAGCCAACCAAAACTTCTACAAAACCCAGAAACACCTGACAATCTCAAAATGTCAAATTAAATTTAAAAAGCTTATATGCATACATTTGACTAGAACGTAACGCCGTTAACTCATGTGTGATGCAGATCTGCATTATTAATATAACAAAATAGCATATTTTCAATGCACAAATATTTATTTATAAATGGTTTTTGAAAAATGTGAATGGTAGATAATTTTTTTATGCATCCTGAGTGCCTTTATGGTAATTACTTAAGACATCCAGAGCACAGCAAATATAAAAAGCATTAATCAAATAAATAAATAAATCCATACTGGTGTCCCTGTCATGTTCTTTCATTTTAAATAAATAAATAAAAACAAATACTTATTTTATAATAATTAAAACTATAGTGGTGTCTCTGTCATTTTCATTCATTTAAATTAATAACTATACTATAATAAATAATATTAATATAATAAATTAATTAATTCATTAACAGAAATTTGGTTTTCTTTGTCAACCAAGTATGCTAAATCTAAAACTGGGGGTGGGGGGAGTAAAGGGACTAAATAAAAGGGGAATAAATAAATTAATGAATGAATGAACAAATTAATGAATGTTATTATTGTCTGAGAACTCATTGTGTCTGAGTCTTTTCCTTACTTGATTAATTCCAGAATGGATTCACATAGGTGAAGGCTACAAATCATCCTCTATAAAAACCTTTTCTTTCCTACAGTGTCACGACTGAAAAGTCTGCTTAGTTTAGGCTGCCACACAGTGGAGACACATTGAATTGTTGTATAAAAAGTCCTTCAATGTATCCTTACTGTTAGATTACTGAAAAGCTTAGCAATTCAAAACATATTCCAAGTATGTGATCTGTTAATGAATGTGTAAGAATGCATGAACAAACAACGCGCTGTTAATACTCACAAGTTGTGTTCCTGCTCCGCTGCAGCTGTAGACTCTGCTCCATTAGAGGCTGGAGTGAGAGGAGGAGTGGGGGAGCCTGTGAACAACACAGGACTGCCAGGAACAGGAGAATAAGAGGAGTCTGAGAGCTGAGGGGAGGCTGTTCGCATCACCTCTGAAACACAAAAGGTGCAAGTGAAGTTTAAATACTACAAGTTTCTAACGTTAGGTCAGACACAATGTGCAGACACTGTGTGAGACAGGCCATTCAGAGAGATGGAGACAGACTGCACTGAAGATACCTGGGGTAGGGCTGTTAGACGAGACTGATACAGTTGGGGAAGCTGGTCGAAAAGAACTATCTGTAAGACTGTGAGAAGATGACCGCCGGCTCCTCCTGCCCTCCTGCTCGCTTGGTGTCAGTTTCCTTCTGTCTTTACGGACGTTTGGTGCCCCTTCATCGACCTCACCATCTTCATACTTGAGGGCATTCTATATAATATACAAAACTAAAATTATTTAGTATTTTTAGAGTTATATTACCGTTTAAAAGGTTGAAGTTAGAATTTTGAAAGAAGACTCTTATGCTCACCAACAACTTATTATTGTCATTTTGTATTGGAAAACACTTTTGCTGATATTATGGTGGGATACGGGTAAGGCTAGGGACAAGTTTGGTGGTATGGGTATGTTAATTACCTGCAGGCATTTTAAAAAAAAAAAATATGTGCAGTCAAATGATTACTCATGATTAATCACATCAAAAATAAAAGTCTTTATTTACATAATACATGTGTTTAAGCTGTGTTTATTTATTATGTTTATATTAAAACACACACGTACATTATATAATTTTGAAAGTATTTGCATGCAAATGCATTTATATATTTATTTTCTTTATATAGTTGATCAAATGTCAGTATGGCGAGTTATGATGTCAGAATGGCAAGTTATGATGTCAGAATTGCAAGTTACGAAGTCAGAATTCCGAGTTATGATGTCAGAATGGCGAGTTGTGATGTCACAATGGCGAGTTAAGATGTCAGAATGGCAAGTTAAGATGTCAGAATGGCGAGTTATGATGTCAGAATGGCGAGTTATGATGTCAGAATTTCGAGTTTATGATGTCAGAATGGCGAGTTGTGATGTCACAATGGCGAGTTATGATGTCAGAATGGCGAATTATGATGTCAGAATGGCGAGATAAGAAGTCAGAATTGTGAGATAGGAAGTCAGAATTGTGAGTATATGACGTCAGAATGGCAAGTTATGATGTCAGAATTGCGAGTATATGACATCAGAATGGCAAGTTATGATGTCAGAATTCAAAATAATGATGTCAGAATGGCAAATTGTGATGTCACAATGCCGAGTTATGATGTCAGAATGGCGAATTATGATGTCAGAATTGTGAGATAAGTCAGAATTTTGAGTTATAAAGACAGAATGGCGAGTTATGAAGTCAGAATTGCGAGATAAGAAGTCAGAATTGTGAGTTATAAAGACAGAATGGCGAGTTATGATGTCAGAGATGCGAGTTATGATGTATTTGATCAAATAGATTTGATATATATTTGATATTATATCTTAATATATATATATGAGATTAATCATGATTAATCCTTTGACAGCACTAAAAAAAGTAGAAAAAAAGTAAGTAAAAATGTATGTACACAATAAGTGCATTGTATCAAATGATTAATTTAAATGCAAGTACAGAGTAGTTAAGGCCACTTATGGTGGGACTTTAATGACAATTACTACAAGTATTGTAATATTTCATACAATTTGAAACAACCATTTTTGTAATATGAATAAAAAATGTTATTTATTCCTGAAGATTGAATTTTTGGCAGCCATGTCTTTACATGATCCTTCAGAAATATGCTGTTTTGCTTTTCAATTATTATCAATGTTGAAAACAATTGTGCTGAAAAAAATATTTGTAAAAATTCAAAAGAACAGCATTTATCAATTTACCAATTAAAAATAAAAGAATAATATTACAAATCTTACTGACCCCAACTTCTATGGAGTGTTTAAGGTGTACTGAAAGTTTACCTCATAAATGATGAACTGTTGTTTAAGGTCACCCTCCATGCCGCTGCTAGTCATGTGTTTCTGGATGATGCCTTCCATTCCTAGCTGCTCCAAACAGTCTGTCATATCATAAAATGAGTCCTGATCGGGAAGCGCAGACAGAGTCTGGGGGGGGGGGCAGAAGAAAAAATACACATCAAGGTAATTCATCACGGTTGTACATTTGGGTGCGTAACCTGTGCTTTACCTTGTTGATGAGGGTCATGGTGTAGACGAGTAGCTCTGTGTCAGATCCATTCTTCTCTGACAGGATCTCTGTTAGATACGTCCAAGGCTTTACACCTGATAAAGATAACATACACCTTAAGCTCTCTCTCTAAAAAAAAAAGTTATTGTGAGGATAATAACAGAAAAAAGAATGAATGGCACATGGTGGATTCAGAGTGTCAGCTTTGTGAGAGAATGTTTAAATGCGTTTCACCTCTCTTGCCATCCACAATGCTAACAGCTTGAATAAGCAGTGGACTGTTGGACTCAGTGTACTCCACAAACACTATCAGCAACTTTAAAGCAGTCTTCACAACCAGCCGAGACTGAAGAGAAAGAGAATAAGAAAAATAGGCTATAAAGAGGCAGCATTTACCATACTCTTACAGAAGATGGCAGTACCAAACCTTGAGTTATAACGTCTTCAGTGCAATAAGGCACTGCATATAATAGTGTGTAATGACAAAATAAACAACACTGATACAGTAATTTACCACTAGTATTTGTCTCTGTTGTAAAAAAACAAAAACAACAATAACAAAACACCACACTCTTGTTTAGATTTTATTTCTGATAGTTACTTGATTACTGTCGTTCTCATTTTTACTTCCTCTTTGGTCTCATGCAGAAGGATATGTCCTCAAACTGATTCACAAGATGACTGAATCCTTACGGTAAAAGTGACAAATCTCATGTCAATGGGTTCACACTAACTTTGCATTAAGAAACTTCCTAAACCATACATAATATTTTAAACTTGTGAAGATGCAAACTCAACAAAGCAACGGCCCAAACTTTAAATGGTTGCAGAACAACACTAGCCAGCATTTGACCATTTTAATATCAGTAACTAGTAATAAACATTTCTGTGGTGACTTTGGCAAACTATTCTCCCACAGTACTAATATTTAACTTAAATAATTAGAAGGCAGCAAGTAAATACTTGAATTTGTGTATATATATATATATATATATATATATATATATATATTTTTTTTTTTATTTATTTATATATATTTATATATTATTTATTTTATTTATTTTTTTTTTTTATTTACACATTTGGCAGGCAGTTTAATCCAAAGCAACTTCAATGCGTGTAGTGCTATGCTGTTGTGTTTAAGCTATAGAAAATCATTTCTAAGTTGCTGTGGATAATTTAGCATATATATAGCTCAGTGAGTTAATGTAGTAAATGTAATCCAACCGTCAGGGACCGAATGGTCATCACATACAATTAACTTATGAACATGGACCTATTGACTCTTAATCAGCTGGCATGTTGTGGTATTAAAATGTCAAGGAGCATTAATACAGAGCCTCCTGATGGAACAGGACACTAATACTATATTGCTGTCAGTGTTTACAGATGCTGTAGTGTGTTTTTTTGCAGTCACTCACCAGGCTGCCAGTCAGTGTGTACAGCCACTGTACTGTCTCATTGTGGTTCACAACACCGTTCATTCCATCCACAAAAAGCATGATCTGACTGAGAGCTGGGAACAGGACAGCAGAGTTTATTGTACAGTGCCGGCATGTCCTTAAGGATCTAGTGATTTGTCCTAAAGCTTTCCTGTTTGCTGGTCTAATTCCAGCCAGTATAAACTTCCTGTTACAGATGGCCTACTTAGCCAAAAATGTGCAAAATCCTTTGTGCTATTTGAAGCCTGCATGCAAGATGTTTGGTTTTCATACATCATAAATACATCATACTAGACTGTTTTTAGAACCTCTGACAGATATACACACATGAAGTCATATCAGTGATAATTAGTGAATAACTATCAATAACCCTGCATGCTAACAATGTTACACGTGTTAACGGAGGCATGCATGAATTATTTTGTAGTACTTCTGCATGTTTCAGTAAAGATGTGATGTTGATTACAAACCTCTGAGAATGTAGTTCTGGTAGTTATGATCTGCCTCAGCACCAACTTTAATGAAACATGTCAGTCCCTCGGAGATCACAAACTCTGGAACCAAGTCCTTATCATCCTGTTCAAAACAAAACAGAATTAAGATATGTGTCTGTGTACTGCATACAATGTTATGAACCACAGTTCAAATAGTTTTGGATCTCCATTAATATGGGTGTATATTTTTCTAAACATTTAGACTAATTTTTTAATCCACTGTAATAACAGTACTTGTGGAAGGTTTGTCAGTCATTCAGTTCAGTCTTCACTTGGTTATGTTCTCTGTTGTGTGCGTTTTTCATGATCTTACCTGAAAGAGTTGCTTTAATGAAAACAAGGACCGCCGAAGCTCAGGACCATGGGAATTATACAACTTTTCTATAAGAGGAAGAAAGGAGAAAAACTGGTTATTTATCAGTCAACTGACTAGGTCATCAGTACTATATAGGAGGCAAAGATTGTTATTATTGCAGTGACATGTTCTCAAAGAGCACTTAAACGCACCTTATCAAGATACATACTAACATAAAGATTGAGCTTCACAGTATGACCAAGGCAGTATGACAGTATCTGATTTAGTGTAACTCACTGAGCTAGTTAGATCCTACCAGTACAATTTGTGTGGTGGTAAACAAACGCAAAGCATTTGCATTGATAAAACAAGGCCTCAGATCTTAAGGCCAGAGATTAAGTATCAGATTTTAAGAATTACCTCGGTGGCTCATGGAGGAAATGAGAGGTTTTTAAACACTCATTCCTGTCATATAAATGCCTTTCACATGTTCAGCACTTGACTGACATGTTTGTCGTCTACATTCAAGTAAAACCATTAAACACACGCCTTTAAAACACTTATTTTCTTGATAAGCATTTTATATTGTTGCACTGTACCAGCCAAAAAACACACCTACTCATTCCTTACCATTTTCCACTTCTTTCCTAACATTCCTTTAATTTCCTTTACTATGTGGTCCAACTGATCGATTAAAGCGGTGTGAAATACAAAAGTCTTTTAGGGACTCTCCATAGGCATAATGGTTTTTATGCTGTAAAAACTGTATTTTCTACCATCCTACACCTAAACCTACCCCTTACTGGAAACTTCCTGCAATTTTATTTTCTCAAAGAAATTCATTCTGTATGATTTAAAAGATTTTGTACCAATAAAGACCACAAAGTAAGTTTGTACTCATATCTTTTAGTCCAGCTGGTAAGCCAATGCCTACTGTGAGAATTGAAAGAAACTGGCACGGCAGAATCACATGATCTTCCTCAAATAGCAAATACAAGCTAATGCACTCATGCAACTTGTGCTACAAACAGCCTCTCTAATATTTTCCGACTGATTCACCATCTTTCACTAACTGTTTATTTAGAAAATTTGCAGAGATACTTAATAAACAGTCATTACTCGATGCCTGGGAATAGCATCATCTATAAACAAGTGTTTGCAATGCAGCTCAACTTTGAATTTGCTGGTTAAAAGGTCCAAAACTCAGCAAACAGTGTCTCACACACATAAAAGTATTAAAGCCCTAATTTGAGATAAATGTTTATGTTAATATTAATATGCATTACTAAGCCAACTCGACAGATGTAGATCCCAAAATATCTGGCATGAATCATGATTTTAAAAAAATAATAAAAAAAATAAAAAACACACACACAACACTGACGACATCTTGGTTCACAAAACCAGACTGGTCATGAACAAAGAATATTTGTACATTATGTGCCCAAGTTAATGTCCCATGAGAACTGAATATCACTGGCCACTTCATCTCTTGATGTTACGTCAAGAAGCACATCAAATAAGAAGCTTCTAGCTTTTAGCAAATACATGGGTTTCTAATAATGATTTGTTTTGGTGATCTGTTTTGACAACGAAAAGACCAAAAGTCTGTCACTATGATGTATTCTGTTGTAGTTACTATCCCTGTGTATATATGAGTGTGTGTGTGTGTGTGTGTGTGTGTGTATATATATATATATGAGTGTGTGTGCGCATTCAAATACGCAAAGCAGAAAGAGTGAAATATAGAGACTGCCAAATAAAGGGGTACAGACAGACAAGAGTGTGTGTCTCTCTCAGCTAGGCATCGAAGCTCAGTGGTTAAGACCATGACAGCATGGAGAATGATGTGGTCAACCACAGACAGCTGCTTGCTACTGATAATGTTACACACACATACATGGACACATACAGTGAACATACAAACTTCAAAGTCAAAGGAACACAGATATTACAGATGATGACCAAACACTTGCTCACATGACTTGCTCAAATGGAATTCATGACGAACATGTGAAAATTTTGTGTGGCTGCTGCCTGAAAGGATGTCACAACAAGCAGCCAGGATGTCACATGCCACACACAAACACACAGAGGGAAGTATAGTTTCATGGAGAGAGTGAGGCACACACATTTAAAACAATTCCCTCAACATTTCACTTAGACAAATATATACTTTGCCCATTCTTTGCATGCAAGCATATAGCCTTTCAATAATTTATATTCAACCTCTTATTATACAGTCTAATAGATCTGCCTAGAATTTTACTGTCAGCAAATGTGGTACCATAAACCAGGCTTTTCAGTCTAAAACTGTACATCACTGGGGCTGAATGTTCCCCTAGATACCCACAGCT
This sequence comes from Enteromius thamalakanensis, assembly GCA_032357475.1. Classification (NCBI taxonomy): domain Eukaryota; kingdom Metazoa; phylum Chordata; class Actinopteri; order Cypriniformes; family Cyprinidae; genus Enteromius; species Enteromius thamalakanensis. Next base: position 14,480,086 of record JAUCMT010000134.1, on the reverse strand, counting down.
GTGTTCAAGAGAAGAGGAAAAGAAGTGAAGGCATGTGGGTAAAAGATTATGAAAGTGAAAGAGAAAACATAAAACAGAGATATTCGGAAAAGTAGGATATCACACACAAACATGCAACCACCTAAGGATCTGTGAATTCGTCTGATGGCCTTATGAGTCTACAGCAAACAAAGTGAATTGAGATTTTTTACCAAACTCACTTGTTACACTTAATACATGATCAGCAATGCAAAGCACACAGTCATGGTCTGACTGATATATTAAACAGTTTTGCTTTTCCTAACCATGTATACTGAAACCTGTCACGCCCAATCACACAACAATAGCTACTGTTAAACCACATCATGAAGCAGAACTATGGGAAGCCCCAAAACTGTTTTTTTTAAAGGATTTTCTTGCATTTTGCAATGACCCTTACTCAAGAAAAAAAAACTAAATACTATATTTAATAATTATAATGCCATTATTACCATGTCTTTATTAAATTACTGGCTACAATGGCTGTTTAAAGGTTTAATCATTTATGCAGTATCGGTTCAAATCTGCTTTAAAGAAAATGATCTTTCTAGGTTCATCTGAGGGCAAGCGAGTGACAAAACCAAATATGACAAAGTACACAGAATCCTTTAGAGAAACTGTGACTTGGCACATTCTTTATGTCACACTGAATGAGTTTATTCTCACATGGCCTCTGCCTTCACTGCTACAACTCAAGACAAGATGCTTGCTATGCATCAAGGTTTGACTAAAATAAGTGATTAGGTATAACAGATCTTCACACCGCAGAATCAGTTCAAGAACACCGTTTAAAAGGAAGCATTAGGATGAACATTAACATTGTCAACCTGTCGTATGAGCATGTGTACAAGCTATGGGATCAGCACCATGGGAATTTAATAGTCAGGCTGCAGTCCTGCAATACTGTGACAAAGGGTGCTTCAGAAGACAAGCCCATTGTATGAAGGCTCCAGCACAGGATGCCATTATGGACAGGAAACGGAAACAAGGGAAGAGTAACAGACATCATTTTGAACACAACCGTCTGAAAACAGTATACTACTAGACCAGCTGGACGAAATATTTACAAAGGCAATGCCATAAATAATCCCAATCTGTAACTGTAGCCTTGTGTTGAGCATAACAGACAGATCTCAATAGTTATATGATACAAAAAGAGCAAGTCACTCAGAGCAAAACAATCAAAAACGTAGTGCTTTATGCAACTATATCCTATGAACCGCATTAACTTCTACATGAAAGTAAGTTTTGCATTACCGATTATCTTTTTAAATCAGGCTAAAAACTTGAACACAGATAAACCTGAAAATTTGAATACAGCATAACAAATGTTCTCTAAAGTTTACTACGGGCTTGACATTTGAATGAAGCTAAAGCTAACCACTACAGCATCAGCGTTTTTTCTCAGTGGCAGCTTGGCAAGACTATGGAAATAAACTTGTACCTCAGTTAACCCCCATTTCTCAGGGCCTGTTCCTCTGCTGATATGCTGTGAGTTCCTTATACTGCTCTATTAAGAATCATTTTTAAGAATAGATAGTGATGTAGGCAATTAAACAGCATACCATTTTAAAGCAGGTAAGACAACACTGCTACAGTCACTTTGTATTCTTGAGATGTTATGTTTTAACATGAATGGGACCGCAAATTAATGCACAACATCTGAAAAAGCTTCTACCCTAGAGCAGAGAAACAGTTAACCCAGCAGGTCAAAACAATAGCTATAAAGAAATGCTTTATTTGTCATGTTCACACATGCCATCCTAACAGCAGTTAACTAAATAAACTCCACTGACAGGAGGACATGTTAATTTGCTTGTGAAGTCTGGATAAGGCTCACTTTAGGCAGTGACACAACAAAAGGTCATAGGTTAGACATTTAATATAGGTCAGATTGGGCTTTCAGTTACCTGATTGCAGTACATTTAAAAGGCAGATCCTGTACAGCCTTATAAGGGCAAACTAGAAAAACATTCTCTCTTTTGTGATCAGCATCAACAGAAAGCACACACAGAGCACATTGCCAAAAAGAGTAATCTAAATGATTCCCAGAATCCAGAAGACTACGTTTAAAGACATCATCAACAGTAACCGTAACCGTTCAGGATTACAAAAAAAACCCCAACAAAAACAAAAAGGAAATTATGCTTAGCCCAATGAAAGAGATTTGTTACAGGACAACCTAAATTCATAGGATTAAACTTAAACTGCCCCATGGGATGGTTTACTATATGATTAAATGTGAACAGCATGTATAATGATGGCCTCTTTACTGATTACCCTGTCACATTATCAGCATGTGTTAAGCTTAAGCTAAGTGAGTGCTCTAATAAGTAATTTCTGCACTGATATCTTTGTCTACCAGACAGAGTTGTGCTCTTTTTGGGTATATGTGTCCACTTAAGTTCACATGAACAGATTTCTATCTCTCGCAGCCTTTTTTAACTTCAAGCCCTACTTATTGCAGTAGGGATATTGGACTCTGTTCTGTAAGAATAATGACATGCCTTAAAACCAGTGGTTTTAGGACGCTAACACCTAATGACTTCAAACTGATGCCAGGTGTGAGTAGACATAAAAACCCACAAGAAAGTTGCACTCATGACCTAAGATCTCATCAGAAAAATAACCACACATTTCTGTATGTTCGTAATGTTCTTGTCTCTTAAAAAAGAAAAGAAAATTAAAAAAAAAACACCACACATGGCTTATGTTCTGGTAATAAAAAAAAAACACTATTTGCAGATCTTATTTGGTCAAAGGGTAACTGCTAAGGTTGAGCCAAGAACACCACAGCATGAAATACTTCTGTCACTGTTACCATAACATTAATTTGGTGATAAGAATTGACTCCATCACTGAACTAGTGACAAAAGCCAAGTGTGCTTGCATCTTGAATAAAGCAAAGGGGGGGAAGAGAAGGATATCTTTATGTTGATTGAAGATACGCTTAAATACTGTTAAAATGACGGATTGTCAGTTTTATGTAATTAGCTTGAAGGCGCAATGGTTGTAGGCTTTACTTCTAAAATGCAAACAAAATATCTGACATGCACATTAATTTATGCATTTGGCAGACATTCTATCCAAAGTGACTTTTGGACTTTTCCCTGGATATCTAACCCTTTGTTTTGCTAAGAAGTAAATTGGATTAAGCATGAACTAAACATAATTTGCCTTTTTTTGTTATTGTTGCGTTTACCAGCAGGTCATTATCCACTGCCTTTATCCCCTCTTAGCAGACTCATATTGTTCCAGGATAGAATTAGGTGTAGACATAATCTTACACACATAGTACAAATAATAATTCAGATTGAATTTTAGTGTCATGTAAAATTAATTAATTAAAATGTAACAAAAAAAAAGATTAAATATTTTGTTCACACACCTGCACGTAAAAAAACACACAACAACAACAAAAAACTGTTCTTAAATACAATTAAAAACTCAGGACAGACTTCAAGTGAATATTTTTAGTCAGAGAAAACAAAAAAAAATTGAAATCTCTTTCCGAAATTTTAAGAAGTGAAACTATGAAAATTCCGGATGAAGACAATTCAATGCTCATCACTGTTATTATTATTAACACTATTATAAGTGCTACATGCATGGTCTTTGTAGTTGCACAAATGCAGATGCAGGATTTCCTCGGGAAATGACCAAGTACATCCACCGGATTTATTCCAGCCAAAGCCCAATTCAGACTTTACCTCATAGTTGCAGTTGAGTATGACACAAGCAGCTTAGTGTAATGGGAGTTTTTATTTACGTATGAAAACTTGTGATCCAAATGAGTCGCCAAGAGTATGAGGAGTCCCCAGAGAGATGCCAACACACGGATGTAAAATGCCTCTGTGGTGAGCGAATTGCTTTAGATAGAGTCTATCAGATGAACAAGGAACACAAGGCATGAAAAGATGTCACAGAGAGATCAGGCTGTAATGCTCATAAACGACTTGGGCACTGAAGGAAAGAAGAAAAAGATATGGAGCTAAAATCGGATCTGCAGCATCATGGAAAAATGTTTTAGGGTTTTGCAGACTTAGGTAAGCCACAGAACATGTATTGGCACATCAGCTCTTGATTAGCCAGAAGGGGAGGAAATAAAATAAAGAATAAAAACTGAACATAGAGTACTTACTGCCATACAGTATTGTGCCACTACACAAACCCTCTTTTTAAATAGACTCCAATAGGATGTCTGGATCCTTGTCCCTGTGGACCAAACATTGGCAGCCTTGCTTAGAAAACCATCTTAGAGCAATGGATGGTGGAAAATCCAAAGAGTCTGAGGTTAATGAGAACCGCTTCAATTCAACCAAAAGAAAGACAGCCAATTGTGACTATACTGTACATACATTAGCATTGAATTTGTCAATTAATGAGCTGCTACAGTGAAAGGAAGTATATTATAGCTTTAGATTATAACCTCATCTTTCGGAGAATTTTATCATACACTACACAGAGAGCTAACAAGTCGGAACACGAGCAGCTGACATAAAGAAATCAGGCTTAGAGGTTGCCTTTGATATCAGAGTTCCCACACATTTTGATGCATTCATTTCCCTAGAAAAGTAATTGTTCACCAACCATTGAAAATCATTTACTCACCCTCACGCTGTTCCAAACCTGTGTAACTTATTTTCTTCCGCTGAACATAAAAGATGTTGTAACTCGTTTTTCATATGGGTCCAAACACAATATTTGAACCCAATGACCTTTTATTGTATGGGGGGGGGGTGCATATTTTGAGGTTCACAGAAGAAAGTCATAGATCCCTTTTGGGTTTAATATCCCTTTTAAGGGCATTTAAAAAAAAGGTAGATTCATATATTCATAGGTCTATTTACAAATTTTCAGCCCTGGAAGTTCCCCAGGTTTACTATGACTGTGGGAACCCTGCAGTATGGAGACACAGCCAACAAAAGTTTACTGATCTTTGCTGCTTCTGTGAGCTGGAGAGAGTTAAATATTCAAGCTGTAGATGCAAGAAGACATTTTAAAGGCATTTAAGAGAGCTAACTGTGCAAGGTGGCATCAAATAAAAAAATAAAACTCAGCTGTTGTAAATGTTGTACGCTTCAAGGTTTGAAACGGCACTTACATAAAACGCGAGTGACTATGAAAGCTATGACCTGTGGTTCTCGTTCACGTGTCTGTGTGAAGGAGAGGGGCCTGTAGAGGTGTTAGAGAATCGATGCTAATGACAGACGTATGGCTTTGCTTAAATGTGAACAGTATGTGCTACTGCCCAGCCTCTCATAAACAGTAGGAAATAGAACCATGAGGCCTTAGGGATGACCTATCTGCAGCATGGCATTTCCTGTTGGCCAGTTTAAGTGACACTCTTCCTCCTACACAGAATTCCTTGGAAACACTTTGAATATTGCAACACCATTATTGTGATCTTGCGGGCCAATTCTTTTACACTCAAAATGATTATTTTGACTTACTTTATTTAAATTGAAAGTAAAGCACATGAGATTTAGCAGCTAATTGTCCCTTTTAATGCGGATAGACATTAAAATCCATTCAATTGCAATTGTTTTGTTGAATTAGTAAATTTATATGCTGCTACAGTGAAGCAAATTCAATAGAAAGAACATGTGGAAAAGACATTCATGGAGATGTCAAAATGCAGTGCAATTAGAGTTTGATTCGATTCAGCAATGCGATTCAATCAAGAGAATTCAATCTGGTAACATTTTACAAAAGGTTCATTCGTTTACAACATTATTTAATGTTAATTCTTCTACCGCATTTATTAATCTTAGTTAATATTAGCACTTGCTAACGCATTATTAAAATCACAGTTTGTGTTTGTTAACATTAGTTAATGCACTGTGAATTAACATGAAGTAACAATGAATGATTGTATTTTTATGAACTAACGTTAACAAAGATGAATAAATACTGTAATATATGTGCTGTTAACCATTTGTTCATGTTAATTAATGCATTAATGTTAACAGAAGACAATTTACTGTAAAGTGTTATCAATCTACTAGAGGTGTAGCGGTTCACAAAAATCATGGGTTAGTTTGATATGACACAGTGGTGTCACGGTTCGGTATGTTTTCGGTACAGCAAAAATAAAAAATAAAGAATTTCTTTGATTTTTCCCCCACATTTTTATTTATTTATTAAAAATAACATAAAAGTATGATCTTGTTTTTTTTTTTTTTTTTTTTACTTTTCTTTTACTTGAACAACAATGGAGCTATACTTCACATATCTTCTGGGGTTAGCAGCAAATAAAACAAAACCTCCTTTATAACCAAAACCAAATGCTCCTTATAGAAAATGAAATGCAATATTGTAGTAGTTATAAATTAATAGAAAGAAAAGAACAATTTTGTTTTTAAAATTGAACTCGCTTTCAATAATTTATTTATTTATTTATTTTTCCCTCCACATTTTCTTCAAACAGCACAGATCGTGTCTTTAACACATGGGAGCTGTTGTGCTTCAGCTAAACAAGGTCACAATCTTTCTGTTCTTTGCTAGGAGTGCTGGGAGGGCTCAGTAACATTTAGCATTTTCTTAAAACCCCCAGTGAAATCCGCAGCTATAAATGTACTGATCGCTGTTACCAATTGATTGTTTTGCCTTACTAAAAATTAATTAGAAATAAATCATTTTTTGAGATGCAAATGTGTTAGAAATGATGCGTTGCAATACAATATCATTCATTTACATTACATATAAGGTCTGGAAATCAAACTTCCAGACCTTATGTAATGTCCAGGGTCAAAAATCCCTCAAAATCCCGGGTTTCTAGAGAATACAGATATTTAGAAAGAAAATACGCTAAATAAAAGTATTGTGGGGTATTCTTCAGTTCATAACTGAATCCATTCCATATTTACAAGTTACAACTGGATATGCAAGAGACAGTAAAATAATGTTGCTTAATTTATGTAGTTGCAGCAAGAATCAATGTTGTAAGAACCTGCAGGCTGAGGACTTCCATGAAATGCTTTTAACTTTTACTGGCAGAGTGGAAAACAAAACCCTTGATTGAGTAAAGGATATGACGGATTACATTGTTGTGTGGGAACTGTGCAAAGTGCCATTTTAATTTAAAAAAAAAAGCAAAAATGTTCTTGAACTGACATTAAAACTTGTAAAAAACAAAAACAATTCCTCGCCAAAAGGAAGTTTTTTTTTCCATATGACAATAAGACAAAGGATGCAGCATCAGCTTATTTCTCAAATAACAGGAAAACAGAAGGAGATAGAAGGCTGTCTAAAACCAGGATAGAGTCTGTGGTTGTTATCAAAGAAGGTTTTTTTTTTAATTAGCTGATTTTGTAACTTTAAAGTTTACAGAAGCAGTTATTAGAGTCACAACATCAGATATTGATAATCTTCAATGGAATTACAGAATAAATTGAAAAGCTAGTAGTATTTATCCTGAATAGAAATATACATATTTTACACACATCTTCAGATACCCGGGAAGCAACTCAGCAGATTCTTTCATTTCCATAAATTATGTCTGCAGCAGAGAGTAACAGAGGACACCCTTGATACAGAATGGAAAGGAACACAGTGTTCCAATGCAGAAAATGAGTGAACTTGCTGAATATTGGGAAAAACAAAACATCATAAAGCCCAGAAATTTTAATTTACACTTAAAATGTGAATTGTGCAAATTGGGAAAATCAAGCTGTGATTCAGCTAAGAACAATTTAAAAACGTCACTGGAGGAGGAAGCCTTTAGAACTATTCATATGCATAGCTATGATATAACATCATGCATTATTTTGAAGACAAGGCAACTATGTAAAATTTCAAATTACACTAGATGTGGTTATTAGCCAAGTGACAAGCCTGTTCCAGTTCCAACAGAAAAAAAAAATAAACAAACAGCCATGACTAATATCAATGGCTTCATTAAAATGCTAGATCTCAGTAAAAATCAGTCACTATTTTTACTTCCATCTGATTGGCTGGGCCAGCTGGCACTGACCGTATCAACAGAGCGCTGATGGCTCATGTTTAAAAGCTAAAGTCATGTGATCATGCAGTCACAGCGAGAACTGGAACAGAGCCTGGCCACTTGTTTGTAACAACTGAGTAAAAGTGTGAGCATAGTTTGACTTAACTAATAAAAGTGAAAGTATGCCAGAAAATACAACAGCTCTCTGGGGGTCGATTAATGTGCTCTTTGATTTAAACTGATCCCAATATGATTACATTTCAAGTCAAAGAAAAAAAACAAAACAAAAAACACTGACAAGAATTTTTAAAATTCCATTTCAAGTGAACAAAACAGAGGAAAACATCTCAAATGTGAAAAGACCAAAACACTTCATGCAGATACACAAAGAAAACAAACCGGCAACGGAACTAAATTCCTGAACATTTTACATGATATTCCTGACAACACAATTACAAGGACACCATTACCTTAGTTATTACAAGACACTAGCTTAGAAATAACAATCTACCATGCAAAACTGTTAAATCATTATCCATTGTGCATGACCACAAAAGCAGCACCACCAGAGTCAGTTGGGAGTGTTGTATCACAGTGACCCAGACACCCCAGGGATGGACCGGTCTGTCCTGTCTTGAGCTGTGTTACTCTTTGTGACGCTCAAACACACACACTCCGTATCACACTCAAAAAATAACCATTCAAACATGTTACATAAGTTAAAAGACAAATCAGCTAAATTTACAAAACAAGACAAGACATGCATTCACAGACAGAATGGAGGGTAGGCAGGTGTTTATTCATATGTGTATACACACAGCGGGTATCACTAGATTTCCAAAGCCTTTGTTTCTTATCTGTTCACACAAGACAAAAAAAAGACAGCTAATAAAAGGGGAATGACTAGGCCCTGGTAACTTTTTAATATCCACAAATAACCAGCAACAAAAACACAATAACAGTTTGAATAATCCAAATAAATTTAAGGTAACTGAACATTTAGCTGTTATACTATCGCATTAATTAGTGCAGATGGGCATGCTGATTATGTGGGGTTTTCTGGTTTGGTCACATTGATGGGATACCATTCATTCTACACTTTCTAAATACGTGAAGGAATCTAGTCAGGCTCCGGTGGCTTGATGATTAAAGAGTATAGAGATGTCATGTTTTGCCCTTAAGTTTATATTTTTCAAGTCTAGCTGAACCAAAGACTAAATGAAGGAGAGTGAACAATTTCTGGATTGTTATTGTTACCATGCGCCACTATTTACTCAACAACAGCTTAATGGTCAAAATAGTTGCAAAAGAGTTGTTTAAAGGGGCCATGAACCGAAAAATCAGAGTTCCCTTGAACTTTTGACATACAAGGGGTCACTGTATCATAAAAACATCCTATAGGTTTCAGAACTCAAAACTTTCTTGACAGCTTATATTATAGGCAGTCTGCCAAAACAACAGCTTTTGAAATGTACACTTCTATAATGATATAATAGTTTGGCTAAACATTCCCTATGCAGATGATCAACGTCTGCTTCTACATGGCTGCCTGTTTAGCCCTGCCACTGATTCACACATGTAGTGTTTACAAGTGAGACTACCACACAGTTTTATGTAGAAACCAAACGATAAAGATGGCTCTGAAGACAACAAGAAGCTAGTAGTGCCACAAACCATGCATCAGTAAGAACTTGGTGCTTCGTTCACTTCATTTCTACCACAGATTCATTTACAAACAAGGCACAGTTGGACATGCGATTTTCAAAAAGGATTGAAACTAAAAGGTGATGCTGTGCTGACCACATTGGGCCTCACAGTAATACAGCAGCAAAAGTGTGAGTAACTGTTTTTATTACGTTATTATTATTGCTTTGTCTGTTGAACAGAATGCTTGATATGTACTGAGTCCTTATGCATTTTTAACCTACTCCACAGCAGCATCCATGTGTGAAGGATGTAGACCAGGGCTGTCCAAACCCAGTCCTGGAGGATCGGTGTCCTGCAGAGTTTAGCTCCAACTTGCCTCAACACCCCTGCATGGACGTTTCTAACCTGCTTAGTAAGAGCTTGATTAGCTGCTTCAGGCATGTTGCATTTAGGGTTGGAGCTAAACTCTGTAGGACACCAGCCCTCCAGGACCGAGTTTGGACAGCCTTGATGCAGTCTGTCAAACATACACAGCTGTTAGCCAATCATAGCAGCAGGCCTTTACTACAGTGTCAACCATCTGCCACACCTACTCCGCACAGATGAGGGGTCAAAACAGGACAAAAATAGCCTATTACTTCTAAATAAAAATTCTGATAACCTCAGAGAACAGTACAAAATCAAAACAAGGCCACTTTAAAACAGTCGACCATAAATGATAAATATGGATAACTTAAATCACTGACTTAAACCTATTGTAGTTGAACTATTCAGTGGGGAACTCATGTTCATTACTTTAACAGATCCATGTCACAACGAGAGGCCAGCTGAACCTGAGGTTGTCACTGAGGAGTATAATGATATGATTGGAAAGTTCTCAACTGAGGGGAAAAAACTATAGAGGGATAATACCATTTCAGCATTTTTTGGAGAACGTGGTTCATTTTTGCCTTCTCCAAGACAAACTAAACTAACAGCCAGAATGGAAAGTCAGGGATGACGTACTTGCCACCTCAGCAATACGGATACAAACGCTTATAAAAAATGAGCATGGAGATCAGTCATATGCTCATCATAGAGTATCACAGTGTGTTCATTCTTACCTAGGATGGAGTGAACTCGTACTGTGAGCTGCGTACGGAGAATGAAGATGGGCTTTTTGCCTTTTCTGTAAAAAGAAGAAAATAAGAGAATTAAGAGATCACACATTAAAACCAGTAAATTCAATTTAGAAACAAAATTTGTACTTATTCTAGCTGAATTCTGTTCACCTGAAATCTTCTACTGCTTTAATGATAATACAGTTGGAGCAAATGCATTTAAAGAATACTGTGAATTTGTTATTATGACAGACACTACACTGAAGGCAGACTGGAGGCCGAGTCAGAAAGAGAGAATATGGGTCGGTAGGGATTAAGGTATGGAAAGAGAGAGCAAACAGGCATGGAAACTATGCATCGAGAGTGTTCGTGGCTAAAAATGGACCTATCCATGGCTTATGTTTTCTTCACAATGTTCTGTGTGGTTCGTACACCCCGTCAGAAACACACAGACATCCTTACACACACCCCAATTTTGTCTTCTATTTTCCAAGCTCTGCTGTTTCAAATGACGTGTTTTCTCTTGCCAATCTCAGCGAACCTGAAGGAGCTCCAGCTGTGACTACATTTTTGCAGGCTTACAAAGAACACACCATGTATGCTTTAAACACACACACCCACAAACACAGAAACACTGAACCTCTAAGAAAAACGAGACCATTCAATTAAAACACTTCATAATGAGAAATGATGGGATTTCCACTGGCATGGAGCTGCTAGTACTCCAACAATCAGATCACAATCACGGCTCTTATGCTTACCGATGATTTTTATGACCCAAAACACTGTAAAATTATATACAAATAGAAGAGTGGCTTATTATTATATAGCTGAATTTTCAGCAGTCAAATTTTCAGTCCTCAAACATTTAGACTTTTACATCATATTAAAAACAGATTTTTGCGCAAAAGGCAATACTTTTTTTCAGGTTTCTTCGGTGAACAACAGGATCAAAAGAATATAATGTAAACCTTTTGTAACCATGTAAAACATAACAGAGTGTCCCTTTTGAATAATTAAATGTGTTCTTGCCAATTTCTTTAAACGTTTTAACCGGTAGCTAAACAAACAAACAAATAGACTGTACTGGTATTAAGAATTTAGCTCTTTACAAATAAAGAGGTTTTAAAGTGGTTCTCCAGAGCACAGCTGAACAAATCTGGAAAAAACAGCCTGAGTATAAGTAGTATTACAGATCCAAAGTTATGCAATCGTTCAGTTTGAGCTGACTCAGAACTCTAGATCTGCAGTTCAGTGTTTTATTCAATCTAAGCTGTGGTCAGCACAGTCACTGAAACGCTGGCTCTGCCCGTTTGAAATCATTCATGTCTTTTGGTGGGTCCAACGACCGTGCGTTACTAAGCAACACTAATAAATGATTTAGTGACACTGATACCTGTAATAATTAGGTAATGCTGAACATTCTGGGGTCACAGACCTTCTACATAAAAGTCTGGCAAGTTTTCAACACAACAAATGAATAATAAATAACCACTCATCTGAAAAATAAGTCCTATAATCCAAGCATTGCTTAGAGTTTAACCAGTGCAAAAGTTTATAACTTAATATATAATATATAATAATATAAATAGACATACAGAAGAAAGTGTTACATTTGTACTACGGAAGAAAGAACAATATGTCCAGTCACAGATGCTTATTTAGCTTGTTTTTATACATGTTTTTATATGTTTAGCCGCTGACTAAATCTTGGCAATGTCTCCAAGATGCTAGAATTTACTTATAACCTTATAAAAGCTTTTGTATCAGATCTACAAAGCCAACATGGAAATGTTCTACAGGAGGAGCATTAAGACGTTTAAGTCATGATTATAGTCTGATGACACCGCCATGTAATAAAAAAAACAACAACTACTAAATATAGCATCAGTGTGGGCAGTGCTGAAACACCCTTTGTATTTAAAAAGGTAATGCTGAGTGCAGTTAAATGCATCCAAAACAATATACCAAGAGGTCAAAACTGGTCAAAATTTGACATTGTTGCACATCCCAAAAACCAGATTCTGTGGAGCGTTGCAAGCTTTTCTTATCCACTCTCTCTTTTAAATGCTCTATCATTATGAAGCCACGTTCCCAGCGTCTGTGACTAATGTTGTCCACTCCTTCCCTCTGGCCTCACTAAGAATATCTGTGTGTGTGAGTAAGTAACATTCACCGTATGAACGATTCTCCCAAATTTGGTTCTTGAATATGACTAAGAACTCAGACTGACCCAAGAATGGAAATATTCCTTCACTTTTATGTAATACATGCTGTTTATTCCTATTTGTTATAAAAATTAAAAGATGGGGAAACTAGATTTAAATGTCTGTGACTTTACACTAAGCCAAGTCAAAGAGTTTCAAGACCAAATCAAGACTAAGATTTGACACTTGATACTTATACTAATATATATATATATATATATATATATAAATTATTATTAATATTTTGAAATAATAATAAGTTATTATTTTGAAAGATTGTGCTGCCGCTGATTATTAATTGATTCCACCCTAAAAGTCGAGAATGCCTTTCATGAATTAATAATAATATAATCTTTAATACTCCCTTTAATTAACAGATTATTCAGTCAAGACAGCAAAGTTCGTTAAATTAGCTAATAATTAAATTTAATTTAATGAAATTTTCTTTTTAAATTTTTTTTAAATGCCATTCTGTTAAAAAAAATACATTTTTGTTTTCATGGTCAAGAGTGCATGACAGACTCCCTTTTATCTAAGCAATCTCTTTTCAAAAACTTTTTTGGTAAACAAAGTATTCACGAATCTCTATTTTGGAGAAGGCGGCAAGTCAGTTGCTTACAGGTCCAAGTTTCCTTTTTTTGCAAGTTTACAAGTTTTCATCTCTGGGAAAACTTAAAAAAGCGAAAAAGAAAGCAAGGGGGACAGAGGATTGTTAGACAAAATATGAATCCATTCTTACTCCACATCGTCAAAGAGCTGCTCCAGGTCATCTTTCTGTTCAGCAAGGGATGAATCCAGATCCAGGTAGTTGCCATTAGAAGCCAGTTGCAGTGCACACTCCTCCAACTATGAGAGAGACAGAAGAACATAACTTCCTAGAACTGTTACTTGACACAGCACATAAACAGATTACAGTTTCATATTAGACTCTTCAAGCTTTTCAAATGTGCAATTTGGAAGACAAGTCGCCTTCTCTTTTCACACATTTTGATCTGGCAGTACACAAACTACATCACAACTACAACTCAACAGTAAAAATCTAAATGTATAACCCTTTAGACACTTCACATTATTATAGCATATGAACATACTGCACACTCATACAAATGAAACAGCCATCATTAGCCATCAACCAAAGCACAACAAAGAGAGGTCATTGTTGTCGAATGGCGGTGTTTGATACAGAGTCACGTCTGAAGCTGTGCTGTAATAATGGGTTGATTGAGGAGTTGAGCTTATCTTCTGTTTACAGATCCCACCCTTTCCGCAGGCATCCACTCACTCTCCAGCTGTAGGCAATTCTGGCGACCCTCTCAAAGAGTTAGGCTACTTTCCCTCACATTGTGCACTCAAGGATTCACACACAAACCTGTGCGCAATTACATGCATACTTAATTGCTTATTTTATCCTACAGCCAAACAGAACCACACACAAAAAAAGTACACCTTTGACCTTGTCCTTAAAGAGTGCACATTACTAGTACCTTAAAGATATACATTAGTACCAAAAAGTAGATGTTAGTACTTTCATGGGGTACGGCCCAAGTGACAGTATTTTGTATGTTTTTTCTGTGTACAAATAAAAAGAGTTAGAAACACATTTCTAGTGTTTTAATGTGTGCAACATATACGGACCTATACAGCTTTTGTTCACATTATTTTAACACTGTTTACATAATGTCTTGATTGCTAGAAATTATTAAAACGTTCAAGCATCTTGTAAATGAGGAGTAACCCAGTCTATAGACATTCACGCCCTTCAATGATGACGTCTTGATTTTGTTAACTTCCTTTAAACATTTTACTACACAGTACAGTGCAGTGGTGTTCCCTGACTTTTTAAGTATTGGAGGCACAAATACCATGTTCTGTTGAATGTGTAAACTATTATGTTTAATAAACTTCTTTAACAGAAAACTGAACTGACCAATTTCAATTACCGAGGACATACTACCTAGCTGTTTGATTTCCCCCATTAAGAAAAAAGTATGTAACATTTCCACATCTCATTTCATTCATAAACTATTAAGAAAAGTATTATATACACACGCTTCTACTTCTCATTCCATTAATTTACGATAGATATATAGAGATAGAGAGACAGAGAGAGCGAGAGAGCGCATAAACTTTCACCTAGCAGTTTTATCTGTGGACTATTCAGTGACAAAATGAACTAAGCTTTTTGTTAAACAATATAAATTTTAGCCACAACGTCAGAGTTTAATGGCTGAAATAACCACCTCCACGCGCTGACACTTAAGTTAGCAGGCACTCGGCGCAGGTAAGCACACCTTCGTGAGGTAAACAAAGGAGGTTCACCGACCTTCAAAGGCGCTTGTAGCAGTTTGTGAATACTGGCGATTTGTTCGTTCAGAAGTAAATGCTCGTTGAGGTCATACTGCAGAGGTCTGCGGGGCTCGGGGAAATTTGAGCACACGAATGGGTCCGAGTCCTCCAGGTACTGCACTCGACACGTTATTGTAGCCATGGTTCATCCGTGGTCACAACGTCTAAAAGTTAAATTCGCTTCCCACTGCAGTTTTTCGTTTGTTACAACAAATCATCAAAATAAAAACAGCGATCAGCCCGCCACGCGCTGCTGTCAACACTGAAATGAAACTGGGGCTGTAACTTAGTCAAATAAAAGAGCGAAGACGTCATCAGTGAGTCACACGCTGGAAACACGGCGACTGATATGAGCTCATCTGCTCGCATTCATTATGGGACTATCACTCAGGACTATTACAGAAGAAATAAATCCTTAAATAGGATATGTTTTATAGACTATGTTTGTTGTCTTGACGACGTCGCATGTTAGTTTATAGAAAAAGGGTTGCTTATGAGGACGCTGTATGCTGTAAAATAGTGCCATCTCCTGGTCAAGCGAAGCTTTATTCATTTGTGATGGGTCTTTTTGAAGGTTTAAATTTCATGCAATGCAAGTTGTTTATTTATCAGCCAAAGATTCTCCCTTTTACTTCTCATTAAAAAACACAGTGCTTCTGTAAACACTTTATCTCTATATATTTGATAGGTTACATAATAAGTTACATATTTGTCTATTTTAATAAATCCGTGTTTTATCAGTTTTAATATGTTGGTTGTAGCCTACATGATAAAGGTTAACCTTGATATCATAAGGATCTGGCTGAACTGTTTCTCCATGCTCAAAGTGCGGCTTGAACTGGTTGACAGTTTTGTTCTAAAGTAAGGCTGGCAGGGCTTGCATCCACAGCTAAGCTGTCCTGGCCAATCCTGGCTTTTCAAATGGTCCTAAACAGACAGAACAAATTTGTTTGCAATACTTTACAAAATGTTTATTGGTTTTTAAAACCACTTAAAAAAATCTCAACATCAGTAAGCACTTTCAATACAAAAGAATGAAGAAAATCTTGCTGAAATGTCATAACAAATTTCATTAAACTACCATAAAGAGTCTGTACATAAACAATAACAACATGAGGGAATAGTAACGGTAGGAAATAAAGACATGGGGAACGGACAATTCTACCAAGTCAGAGAATAATACAGTCACGTTTCTGGCCTGCCTCTTCATTAAAGTAGAAATTGTAGTGCTTTACAAAAAAACAAAAAAAACTTTACATACATACATACTTTTAAGAGGAAAGCTATAGTAATGTAGAAGACATTTTTGAAATAGAAAAGGGGTAAAAAATAAAAATAAAAATCATGTCACAGGTGAGTTTTCTTCTGTTGGACAGAAATACTCATGTTACTGTACATAAAGTCATGACATATGTACACTGATCAAATGCAAATTTACCATTTTTATGTAAATAAACAGTGGATTATTTAAATATTTTTTTCAATTATTATTTTAATTGCTTTCGCTCATTTATATCTAAGCATTTCTCAAGATCGTCAAAGGGCTCCTGAACTGAACACAAGAACTGTCGATCACCCCCTGCCCCCCCAAACAGTAGCTCTTCAAAACAGTATACTAGGGCTTCATGTATTGCACTGAAATTCTCAAAGTTCCTCTTAATGACATTAGTGCAATAAAAAAGAACCAGAAGAACTTTGTGAATTTTCAGTTGTTACATTTCCAGTGTTAACTTTCTAGATACCTGTGCAAAAAAAAAAAAAGATATGCAAAAACCACAACACATTTTAAAATCCATGCTATATTCTCACACAAAAGCACACTCTTCTGCGGGGGAAAAGAAAAAAACAGATCTGGAAGCCAAATAATAAATAAATGAGAAAAAGCTTGAAAATTAGAACTCACAACAAGCTATATTGTATCTATACAAGAGATGTCTAGTTATGTAAACTATTCATTGTAACAAAAACAAAACTTTGTCAAAGACCACTGGATCACTATAATCATGGTCACATTGTCAATATGAATATTAGTCAAACTTGTAATACAGTGTCATTTTTTCCTTTTATAAGTGGAGTTTATTTACAGAGCGTCACAACAAATAGAAATTCTATAGTTTACCTTCTTCATCCCCCAAGATCTGTCCTGCTATAAATACCAGAAGCATGAAGTCTGATGTAAATAAAATTCAAGTGCTACAGTGGGCGTATATAAATGACACAATTATGCATAAAACAAATTCCCTTTCAACCCCAAAATCTTGGCCCCATTTAAACCTGGGTGACATTTCCATGAATGCAATTGAAAACATGCATCTTAAAAACGGGGGTAAGAATTTAAAGTGGCGACGCAAAAGCGGTAAAATTCCTTCATTTTTTTTCTCAGTAATTACAAAACTTGTCTTTGGTATGGAAGTAACGCTAAGATGGAATTCAATAACAACCACACTCAGCAGCAAAGTGTATCTTGCGCTGTATTCTGACAGCAGATTACCAATCAAGTACTTCAGTACAACATGGTACGTTAATGGCCCTTTGAATTAAATGTCTTCATTCCAGCTTTCAAAGCGAGTGGGGGCATGGGGGCTATCTGATGATATTAGCACTGAGCTCATTTATTAGTAATGTGATCTGGGTATTTTCATTTCCTGATGTTTTTACAGCTGGTGCAATGCTTCGATGAAGGGGTAAAGGCTCTTTATTAGTGCATGTTATAAAGACGTTCCTGAATGAAGTGCTCGAGTAGAAAACAGTCGTTGAAAATGCCAAAACAAGGCATGTGCACGAGAGAATATATACTTCAGCGAATCTCATTTACGCTAACTGCCAAATGACAAGCATCAATTGGGTGTCAGAAAAGTGGCTACTCGTCCATTTCTTGGCCACATAAATGCATAGTTAACAATAAAACAAACATTTGGGATAGTCTGACAACTGTCCTGTAACTTTTTTTTTTCTTTCCACAACTATAATCCACTTTGGCATTTTGGTTTCACCAGTTATGATTACCCAACCAATATTTCCTTCTTATTCTTCCATTTTCAGAACCATACTCAAATTGCAAATGCAATATAAAGGTGCCAGCTAGTGCAATTACCAGTGCCATGATTTCTCATTGGTTGGGTTTAAATAAAACCCAGCCTGTTATGTTAGATAAAATCTGATTGATATCTTCCGATTTTAAGGTTGGGAAAACCTGAGATGCATCTTGGGGGGGGGGGACCCTATATGGGTCAATATTCTTACCTTTCAATTTAGTTAAATATTAGCATAAGTAAATTTCAATTTCAAAAGTACACTCATTTATTCGTTTAACATAAAAATCTGTTCAAGTAAATGCATACTTCCCAACAGACATAGTGGTTGACGATAAGAATAAAGCTGCAAATGTAAATTGCTGGCTCACGTTACGAATTCCAACATGGTGGCACATTTGTGTGCAATAAGTTTTTACTTTGTAAACAGCTGCTGCAGGTATAAGCTTCTGTATTTCAATATTAAGCATCACCTTCTGTATTTCAATATTAAGCATCACCTGAAAGCTTAACATTGCTAAAGGGGACTTCCCTTATTCTTTGTTTTCTGAAAGACAATACAGATGTTCAAAGCTGATTTTCTGCACATGGAAGCACCGATTTTGTTTACAGAGTGAAAAAGCTAATTAGATGAGGTATAGTACCTCATATAGCTGGTGTAACTTCAAAATACAAATATTTTTCATGAAGATAAAGGGTTAAAAAGAAGTTATTTTTCAATCTTCATTACAATGCCCTTTCACTGCAAAATATTTATAGGATTATATAAAAGTTGTGTAACTGAATGCACAAAACAGTGTAGAGGGATTAAATGTCTCCGATGACTTCTTAAGCAAAGCTTGGACGTGTTGTCTTGCAAAACTGGTGTGAAAGAGCAGGAAAAATGTTACAGTAATCCTAGGTTAGGTTGCTTCTCACTAACCATTGAGACAAAGAACTGGCAATCTTGAAATTCTGTTAAGCCTGGCACTTCAATATGGACCTGTGTTGTGACATCCAGGGGCTTATAGTAGTAGGTGCTGCACGACGAGATGAATACATACATTGATGAGACTTTGAAAAAACATTTATAGAAACTTATCCAAATAGTAAAACGCAAAAGCACAAATTAACCCAACATTTCCACTGTTGCCTGGTCTTTGCTCTCCAACCAGTCAAACCCAGCAGAATTCACAGTCTCGCTGCATATCTGTTGAAAAAGTGGGTCATTCTTCAGTTCTTCCAGTGTTGAGTCTTCATATTGTCCCTGCTGTTGACTGGGGTCAAAAAGAAGGTTGGTGTCTAATGTATTTAAGTCATTTATGCTACCGGTAAGCTCAGAGGTCAGCCGCATATCGCTGTGAAACTCTGAACTCCCAGCACTGAGCACTGATCCTTGACCCACAAGCTGAGAGCCGGCATTCAAGCTTTCCTCATGTAAAAGATCTTTGACAGTTCTGTCTAAATCCAAGGGTTGCTGGTGCTGATGTTGTTGAAGGTTTTGCTGTTGAGGCAACAGCATGGCCTGACTCTGCTGTTCCTGCCCAAGGAGCTGCCTTCTGCCTAAGTGCTGCTGCTGCGGCAGCTGGTGCTCCCCTGAGGCTGATTGTGCTTGGCTTTCGTCTACAAAGAAGCTCATCGGCTCCTCTCTGGCATTTTTCATGAGGTAACCAGGCTTCTGGGACTCAAAGGCTAATGAACAAGGCGAGATCAGAGCTTGGTGGCTGGCACTACCAGGAAAGCTGGGCACTGTGGTGGTCTCCAGAATCTGTGTGAGATTCATGCGGGCAGTGTAGTTGGACGGCATGTTGTTAATTCCGATGCCGCGTACAGAGTCATCTCCATCTCCATCCATTTTGTTGATGAGGACATTAGTGATGTTTTTGGTATTCATCTGCTGGCCTGTTTGCATGGGTAGAACCTCAGACTGCATCATCACAGTGACAGGAACAGACTGACTCCTCTGTGCCATGCTGCTGATGCTTGCATCACGATCACTGTTAGAAAAGATGTTTAGCACTTCAGGTGTTACAGGGGAGTTGAAAGGAGAGACCACAGAGTGGGAAACATTGGGATTTTGGGTTCCGCTCAAGTTGCGTTGCCTGACTGCCGGACTAACGCTGCGACAACGAAACGTTCCAGACCCTGAGCTGACCTTGTTGTCAAGGGGTGCTGGAATAGCAAAACCCTCTTTCTTGTTGAGGCTAGCCATGCTTGCCACTTGCTGTTGGACAGGCGAAATGGGTGTCAAGCGGCTGATATGAATGTCATGATGTTTGGTTTGCGACTGACAGGTCTGACCTGGGATGGCAAAGGCGTGAGGCTTACGAAAGTGGTCATCTACTAGGTCTTGGTAGCTGGGCAGAATGCTGATGCCATTGTTGGTGTTCCCACCACTGTTATTGTACCCATTGTTCATCCATTCCAGTTTAGTCTTATCTGGATGTGTGGCCATTGGTCTTTGCATGGGCTTGACAGGGCTTGAGGACACGGTACTTCCATCATGGTATCCAGTGATGCTGGAGTTAATAGGGGTAAAGGCAAATGGGTTCCTGCATTCCACAGGGCTTGGTGGGATACTACTGCTGCAGTTGGAGTGTGGCGTGCCAATAGGAGTTTGTCGACTACTTCCAAGAGCGCTGTCGACTGGAGTGGTTGGGGCTAGGCGCAAACAGGGGCTTTCGTGCATCATGCCCTGACCACTTCCTATCCTCTCAGATGTGGGAGTAGGTGTAGGAGTGTGTGTTTGGATTGGGGTGCTGCTGCTATGAGCAGAGCTGTAATACAAGGTGTTGGTCTGGAGTGTAGACATCATAGTGGTCTGCATGGTTTGTTGCTGGCCTTGCAGTGAATTCTCCGCACAGTTGTTGAAACTTTGTATGCTATTGTTAATTTTCATCTGTTCTTCCATTTGTACAAGTTCCTCAACAATGCTATCCTGGGTCATGTCATCATCAAAGGGAAAGTAGCTAAGGTTGGCCTGGTTGCCATAGTCGCTCATTTGAGCCTGATGGTTGGAAGGAGAGGCTTGAGCAATTGCAGGAAGGGGCTCCATCACCGGGGTGGACATTTGCTTTGGCTCTGACACCATTTGAGGGCCATAAACCTCCTGATGTTGTTGAGTACCATCTTGCAGCTCACTATCCCAAAATACACTCTTTAGTTCACATGCTGCGGAAGAAACAGACTGGTCTATAAGCAAATCCTGTGAGTTTTTGGTTACTTGTTGTAGCAAAGCTTGACCTGGAGCACTAACAGTACGGGTGACCACAGCTTTACCTTCAATATCTGTTGAAGATCCTTCCCATCTCCCTTGGGAGATGCTTCGAGGCCTGCAAACAGTCTGAAACATGATATTCCCCACTGAAGTATCCTGACTTGCTGTAGAGGTGGCAGAAACTCTGTAATCCATTAATGATGAAGCACCTTCCCATCTTCCCTGGGAGATGCTTTGAGGCCTGCGAACTGTCTGGAAGCCAGTATTCCTGACAGGACCTGCAGTAGCTCTGCCTGTGACTGAGAGAGGTGCACTTTCTGGCCTTATAGGAGTGCTTGATCTTGGAATTTGCTTTGCCATTACATTCGACCTCAGACCATCAGATCCACCTGTCGGGAGCACAGAAATGTGGGCTTTTTTAACAGGTGTTGGGCTCGAATCAGTGCATAAACCAGGTCGTTTATGAGGGCTCTTGGATGCCAGCACTGCATTTTTGGGTGATGTCATTACCGCATTACCACTGTTTGACTGAGTGCTACTTGTGTTCTGGTACAAAGTGCTTTCATTGGTGTTGGACATATTATTGCTGCCAGCAGCCAGAGTTTTGACACTAAGGAGTGTCCTCTCATTGCATTTGGTCCCTGTTAGAGTGTCCAATCCCAGAGAGCCCTTTTCAAAAGGATTGGGTACGCTAGCCGCTCTGGGCTTGAATATCCCTGACCGCTGTATACCACCAACAGTGTCCAGAGGGGATACCAGTCTACTCATACCACCATGCTCTTGACCACTTCCAATTATGGCTTCAGTATTTGTTTTAGTGTCAATGACAGTGGTCGTGGATGTTAAGCGCCCTAACCTTGACAAAACAGATGGCATTGCAGCTATAGACCCACTGCGAACACGTGTAACTGGCTGTGGATCATCGTTGAGGCTTGATACTCCAGCAGATGCGGGTCTGACTTTGTTGCTGGCAGGGGTTTCGGCTGGTGTGCTGGTCCCACTGCCATTAGAGCCCAGAGATATGGTGGTCATCTTGACTACATTGACCGAACTGACATGCGGAGTTGACATGACCGTCTTGATGGGGCTGTTGGTGATAAGCAATGTTGGTGAGCGCAGGGTTATGCCACTTGAGGCAGATGGCTTGGGCAGAATTTGGGCATACCGGTGACGGGCTGACCGGTCACTTATCGGACTAGCCGAGATGTTATGTGGTGTCTTGGGGCACTGCTTCACAGGCTGCATTGACTGGGTAACTACTTGAAAGTTTACAGGAAGAACTTTGCTCTCTGTAGCTGCCATGGGAACAGGGCTAGGAGACAACAACTGCCTGCTCCTCTGAACCTGCAGGAAATACAAAAAAGGAGGAATGAGAAATATTTGTCAAAGAATATGTGCTTATAAGCATTGAATTACATAAAAAATGTAATTTCTGTCTTTAATTTTCTCGCCCTCATGTCGTTCTAAATCCCTAACACATCTTCAGAACCCCAACGATATTTGTGATGAAATTCTAAACCTCCATAGACTGCAACGCAACCACCACATTCAAGGCCCAGAACATCGGTACAGACATCATTAAAATAATACATGTGACATCAGTGGTTCAACCACAATTTTATTTACAAGAATACTTTTTGTGCGCAAAGAAAACTAAAATGACGACTGTATTCTTGAATTTCATCTCTTCTCTGTCAGTCTAGTTTGGTTTTGAAGATAAATTAAGAAGGTCTTACAGGTTTGGAACAACATGAGGGCGAGTAATTCATGACAGGGATTTCGTTTTTGGATAAACTATCCCTTAAAAATGTCCTTTTTTATCGTGTATTGTAAAAATCATAGTTTACCGTAATAGGGCTGGAAACAGTTGCAACCACAATACCAATAGGTTGTGGTGAGAGAAGAGCAGGACTTCCACAGGCTATGCCAGTCCCTGCGCTAGGAGTTATGCCCCCATCTGCCCTCCTGGCCTGAGCTTCACCAGGAAGTGGAGAATGCAGTTTCTGTTCTTGCTGCTTCTTCTGGATCTTCCTTTGTAGCTGCTGTTTGGCATCTATGGAGGGTGAGACCAGGGTTTTAACCTGAGGTTGGAATGAGTGCGCATCGGTTGTGGGAGCAAATGCAGATGACTGAATGGATAATTTTGCTCCTGTGAGGGGAAAAAAGGAAAAATGATTGTAGAATAATGATGACGTAAAAAAGAATGTGGTTGTTAGCCACAAGGTGGAGTCATTTGCAAGTTTAGGTACATAGAGTCAACTGCTGGGCTATTACAAATTTACTGTACCTGAGGGGGAACCGGTCATCACAGTAAGAGCAGCCACAGACTTAGTTCCAATATAGTGGCTGTTCAAAAGAAATCGAGCCAGATCCTCAACGTTGTCAAACTGCCGACTCAGCACTTTCTGTGCCCACTCGCACACCAACCCACACGCGGCCATGCGCACCTCATCTTCTGCACTGGACAGTTGACCAGAAGGTTCAAACACTTCACACTGACAATGAAAAGTGAATGAAGTGAATCAACAGTTTTCCATAGGACAGACACTATTCTAGACCTTGACACATGCGTTTAAGACACCTAAAATAAGAATGATATAATTGCAGCTTAACAGAGGTAAGACTAGAACATACAGAAAGAAGACAAGAAAGAAAGACACGTAATAACTAAAAAAAAAACAGGAATAGTAACTTACCCCATCACCTGATTTGTGAAGATCTAGGTTTGGAAGAGAAGGCATGTGTACAAAAGCCTTCTTCCTAAGTCCACTATAGCAATACATTCACAGAAGTCAAGGAAATACATATATCCATCAAACAGATAAAAGATATGGGGATGTCCACATATCAAAAATGTGTTGGATCACTTTGGCATATGCAAATAACATAATAACGTTTGTTAATGCTATGGAATTAAAATATTAATTTTGATTAATCAATGTAAAAATCAGAAGCCGGTGCCATAAGACATGCAGGGCAGTGGTGTTGGTAACAAGTAAAGACTTTGACAGACCTAACCAAAAATACAACATCACAGTAATTTACTGTTAACCCATCTACTCTCTTGGGTATAAGAGACAGCATGCTGGTCTAGTGTGCATTTCCAGCTCATGAACTTCAACCATACCTTTAACCTAATTCCTTTACTAAACATCTCATACAGCTCAGAATGGAAGCTGACAAATTGCCAGTTTTCGTTCCTAGACATACACTGCATGTGGTATTACATACAAACCAGAAAGGTGTGACTACTGCAGAGCTAGATGGAAAATTTAATCATTAAAAAGTTCTTATTTACTTCTCTAGCATAAGAAAATACAAGAGGTCCTCTGCTGGAATAATGGCGTTGCTTTCTTAGGCACTGGAGTTGACGAGGATTGGGTTTCCGTTGCAGTAGCAACCGTCAACAACAAGCATAGTTTATTCCAGTGACGCACCATTCTGAAATTAAAAATATATTTCACCCTCACGAATGCACTTTTAACCCTGCCTTACTAAACACCAAAATAACCATGACTACATTTACACAACATAATTTCTGAGATTTGTCACAACAGCTAAAGATATGTTGTTGTTATGTGTTATGATGCTTACTTTCATGGTATTTTCTAACAAAACTAAAATAAAAATATCAATTCATTTCCATAACAACAATTTAATGCATCATGTAAAATAAAGAAAAGTGTAAAATAAAATTTTTCGTATAAACTGGATAATTATTATTATTTTTTAAAATTATGTAACCCAGGTTAATAAGACTATAGCCTGTGCTACCTAGTGCAGATATATGATATTCAGTGATATTCACTGCAATGCTGTACAGAAATTAATGGGCACTTTGCTGAAAGTCTTTTGAAGATCAAGTATTTGGCAGCCAAACATAAAAGGGTGTGCTATACAGCAAAACTCTGTTCTGGGACTCAAGGAATCTTTATATGATTCAATTTCTGATCTATATATAGCGCCTACATGAATTACAGCAACAGATGTTTTAGTACACAGAGTCCAGGGACAGGAACGTGCATATCAGTGGGTCTGCTTTGGGGGGCTGTAAAGAGGGGGGGATGGGATTGTTACAAAAAGTTCCACTGAAGGATATTTGGATTTGCCTCGCATGCCAAGTCGACGTGCCTTCATGTTGGGAAAGACGTTCTTCATGATCTTTCCAAAGTCTGCAGCACTGAAAGCGTGATAGCCCAGGCTATCACAGTAGCTCCTGTGAAGCACACACACGTATCAAAAATTCAATTACAATTTGCAGAGAGACCACAAAGAATCTCAAGCTCTGTCTAAAACAACTTGTTCTAATATTCATCAACATATTCCACCGCTTCAAGATGATTGAGTTTTACATGAACGAACAAGGCAAAATGGCAAAAAAAGTTTTCCTAACTTACTTGTACTCATCGTAGACTTCTTGTTTAGGCAGCGATGTTTCGGGATGCTCCTCAAGGTGGTTGCGAATCCAGCTAAATGCATGCATCTGTTGGGAACGACTTGACATGGAGCTCTGCTCACTGAGAGGAAAGGAAAAGCATTTAACATCATTTGAATGAATTTCGTAGCCCAGACACGGTTTTAGAACTGTTTCGCCTACTATTATCAAACTACGATCAAGATGATAAGAGCATTACTAAAGGGTTGCATTGTCCTGAATTTGCACGTGATTTTGCCTAAATGTAATTTAGTACAACACAGTAAAGATCACTTACTTCTTCTCATTGCCACTGCCGGGTCCAGAAGGCAACTTGAGATAGAGGTAGAGTTTTTCAATGTCTGTAAGCTTCTCCACATCTTGCTGCAAAGCAACAGAAACACAAATGTGTGCTTAAGAATTTATAATAGCATTATGCATGTTCCAAGAATATGAAATGTCAAGCATCTACTGTCATCACTGTCACGTATACACACGTAAGAAAGTAAGAAACCATGAAACAAAAATGATATGACAGCATTTTACTTCCTGGTCAGTGGTCACGCTGCAAACAAAGTTTTCGGCTACAGCAAAATGAAGAAATTCACAATTGTATGCTTTTGCTCATAAACAACATTTTAAAAAAAAATGTAAACGTTTAACAGGGTAAAAAATACGCACTTCTGGGGCCTGTCCCATTTTTGGCAATTCCATTTTTTTTTTAAGTCTATAACGTTCAGTAAAAATAAAGCAAAAAAAGCAATGTGAAATATTATAAGGATTTAAAAATAAATGTTTTCTGTTATGACAAAGCTGAATGTTCAACAGTCATTACTCCAGTCTTCAGTGTCATATATCATTCTAATACGCTGACTTGGTGCTCAAGAAATATTTCTTCATATAAACGTTGAAAACAGTATTTCTGTGGAAACTGTGATGCATTTTTTTAGGATTCTTTGATGAATAAAAAGCTCACAAGAAGAGCATTTATTTATATAAATGTTATGTCACACACTTAATGCTACTTTTGATCAATATAATGCATTCCTTGTCAAATAAAAGTGTTTTCTTAAAAAACAAATGACATCATGCTAATCCCTAGCACCGAGGGGCAGTGCAGAACGTTTGAACGTCAGATGTTTGAAAGTTTAATGACCTACCAAGTTAAAATGATTCACCAGCTACCCAACAATAAAGCAATAAACAAATACAAATTATGACCCTGGACCACAAAACCAGTCTTAAGTCGCTGGGGTATATTTGTAGCAATAGCCAAAAAGACTATATGTATTGGTCAAAATGATTGATTTTTCTTTTTTGTCAAAAATCCTTAGGACAGTAAGTAAAGATCATGTTCCATCAAGGTATTTAAGGTATTTCTTACCGAAAATATATTTAAACTTCATTTTTGATTAGTAATATGCATTGATAAGATCTTCATTTGGACAACTTTAAAGGTGATTTTCTCAGCATTTAGATTTTTCCGTACCCTCAGATTCCAGATTTTCATATAGTTGTATCTCAGTCAAATATTGCCCTATATATCCAAATCATACATCAATGGGAACCTTATTTATTCAGCTTTCAGATCATGCAAATTTACACTACGACTGGTTTTGTTGTCCAGGGTCACAATTAATACCACAATAAAGATCTTATTCTTTAGGTCTCTTTATTTCTCGTACAGCAGTTGTTAAGTGTGCGAGAGCACCGAGCAGCTCTTCAAAGAGAATGTGTAAGATGTTTGGGTGGGGCAGAGCTGATTTAAATTCTGCCCGAGTAGAGAGTAGCAGACACGAGTCTCTCCCTCCAGGCACTGCTCCCCATCTTCACTCACCCGCTCTTTCTCACTCACAAACATACACTTAAACCCTTTTCTAAAGCACTCCAAACATAAACCGGATAGAAATATTAAAGTGTTTTTGACAGGTTTTCTGCACCTGGCAACCATCATGAAACTACATGTAATATTAAACCTCAGAGGCCTTTACTCAGCAAGCTGGGCTGAGACCTGCAGAGCTGTGAGCAGCAAATTAAAATAAACAGACTTCAATAGGATTGTGCGGCATAACCCTAAACAGGAAGTCATCCAAGGTAAAAATAATCCTGAAGAATACCTAATCCCTCAGCGATCAGAGCAGTCGGTTAAGCCAGCATAAACAAGCCTCTGTTTTCATGGTGTCTGCCGGTGGGAGTAATGGAAGTGGGGATCTTCAAAAGTCCCACAACACAACTACACCAACAATCAGTCCAAATGATCTCCTTGGGGTAAGGACTATGTCAAAATAAACAATACCAACACACAGAGCTTATGAAACTTGGGGAAAGACTGTCAGGAAACGCACCTGTCACATAAACATCTCTTCATCAGCGATGGCATCATCACTCGCTGATTCTCCCACCCTCCCCCTTCCGTTCAATTCTAAGAATAGTTGTGTCTCTTTCTGTCTTTTCTATTCGTCTCTTCGTTGCTAAGGGAAAGATGGCTAGCAAATAGCTAAAGTTATCAACCACTGAGCGCCCTTAGCGTTAACATTGGAGAGGGCTAAGAAAGGTAAGTAAAAATGGCACGAGAATGCAGACGTCTCGGAGCCAAGTGAACAACCCTATTTAAGAGAGGACATGGGTGACTTTTAAGGGTGGACAAAAATAATCATGTGGAAAACAAAAACAAACACATACACTACTGATCAAAAGATTGGGGCTTTTTTTTGTTATATGTAAGATGCAAATCTTTTGTAACATTATGAATGCCTTTTCTGACACCATTTAATGCTAAATAAAAGTATTCATTTCCTTTTTTACTGAGACCAAACATTTG
This sequence comes from Enteromius thamalakanensis, assembly GCA_032357475.1. Classification (NCBI taxonomy): domain Eukaryota; kingdom Metazoa; phylum Chordata; class Actinopteri; order Cypriniformes; family Cyprinidae; genus Enteromius; species Enteromius thamalakanensis. The sequence continues at coordinate 14,451,360 of JAUCMT010000134.1, read as the reverse complement.
AATAGTAGTAGGCTCCTATACAAGCCACACTTTATGGAACAGCTTTTTAAAACATGTTTTCAACCTGCAATGGAATGAATAGTACAACAACGAGATGAAGAAGACACTTGCAATCAGGTCATGACAAAGCTTGGCAGAACCTGTAGCTCATCATCACTCAGTTCATTCAGGCAGGTGTAACGTCTCCTGGGTAGTGTGCAGACCCCTTACTCAGCACTACAGAGTCTACTAGACATGCTTGAACAACTCATGCATTATTCAGATGGAGTGAACCCAGTTCTTACTGACAGGCCTACAGAATTTTCACAAGCAAATTCTTTCAAGCCTGGATGCTGGAACAGTTCAACATTGGCACAGAGTGATGACTCGGTAAAAGTCCGGCGCTCAAACCCTGAATGAGAAGTGAGTAAATATAAAGAAAAAATATCTAATTATATCCTTCTACAGATAAACTTTCATTTAATTAAACCAAACATTTTTCGCTCTGAATTACTCTTTTACAAGGTCACCAAAAAAATCACCAGAAAAACTGAAATATTATGACAAATGTTGAACATTTTGAAGCTTTATTTTTATTTTTTATTTTTTTTTGAGTGACATGGTTAGCAAGATGTAAATGTGAAGTAATAAGTGTTAAAAAGCAAGGCTTTGTGGAATGAAAGTTTCATGCGAGGAAGCTGATGCAAGACTCAGTGAGAGCTGGCAACATCCTGCAGAGGTCAACAGGGGCAGGCTAGAGGAGGAGGGACGGGAGAGGACAGACGAGGTGAGCTGCGGACACACGGCACACAGCCTAATATCTGGAGAGGATTTTGTGTTTCTCTTAACCTTGAGGGGCCATTAACGAGCCGCTGTCACCTTCTTTTCCGCTCACACATTACCCAACAGAACTAAAAAAACATTATTGGCTGCAGCCTTACATCACCTGATGGGACCTCCTCAGCTATGCACAAACATCAGCACTGACTAAACCAATGCTTAATGCAGGTCTATCTTAAATACATGATTAACAAAGTCTGCTTTACTCTAGTTATTTTATTTTGATGACAATTATATTGCAATAAATTGCTAAAAGAATTCTCTTATGCTCACCAAGTTTGAATTTTTGAGGATGATTTTTGTTTTACCTTAAAATTACAATGACTTAATTTGATTTAAAAAGCACCTGCTGTAGCTTCTTTGTTTAACTTGTTGCACTAAACATTTTTTGATTTAACATTTTGTAATAATTTATTTATAGCATATTTTGTTTTTATTTAGTTTCACTTGTAAAGATCTTTTTTCTTTACACCAAATTTAAAAAACGAAACAACTGCTGAACGATGATTAAAGTAACATTATTGTTTTGACTTATGAACGTATGTCGACAGGATTGCAGTTTTTGCCTTTAATTGCACAGTTTTATGTTATTTAAAAATCAAAGCTAAATGCTGATGCCAGTATCATCTTTGTTTGTATTGAATGTACCTTTATGAATTAATTTCACATGGCTACAGTTATTGTTTTCAATAGCCAAAAGACAGTTTGTTCTGTTAAATGCCGAATAATAACTTTCATTCTTTCAAATTTTTTTGCTTAAAGAAAAAGATATTATGAAAAATTGGAAATCAGTATCGGAATCGGTCATGATAAATCATAACCGTGCATCCCTCATTTTAATACATTATCTAAAATGTTCTTTATTCTTGTGATGGTAAAGATGAGTTTTCAGCAGCCATTAATCCTTGGTGCTCAAGAAACATTTCTCATCATTGTGGAAACTTAACTGTTGAGATTCAACCGCACTTGATTTGCTCATTATAAACAATGCAGGGCATGTCGCATGCAATGGCATTTACTTTTCGAAGCCCACTGTTCCAAAAGTCCCGAAGGTGTGAGGATGTATGTGAGCTTGGACGTGGCCTGAAAAACTAATAAGATGAGCACACAAGAAACACTGCTTCCATTCTGCTTTGCAATGTTTTTGTGTGCGACTCGACCTAATAGTTTTCTTTACACTTTGGATTAGCTGCCCCATAAGAGGTGGTGGCTCTGTTGTTACCGTTTTGTCCACAACAGAAAAATTGCACTTAAAGACTAAACTCAAACCAATGTCAGTGCTGAACCAGCCCAACCCTTCCTAAATACAAACACCACTATAGAAAAGTCAAAGCAAAGTCAGCCAATGCAGATGAATGACCTCTGTCTGGCCATTCCACATAATATCACACATATAACCACACACTTTGTTAGGATCATCTCGATTGTCATTTCAAACATTAAACACTGTAAAAAATCAATGATAATAATAATAATAATAAAACCTTCTAAGTAGCATTTATTAGTAAAAGGCACAAAAGTCACTGATCTTTAGTAGTCCAACTGGATGTCTTTGTCTCCATAAAAGAGGGGATATATTTTGTATTTGATACATGTAGCATTTTTACATTGTGATATTTGATAGAAGCAGCATCTTTCAGTATAATGCCATCTTTTGACAGATCTGATCCACAAATCTGTTTTTCAGAGGAGAGAGGAACTGCCTTAACTTTTGATTTGTGTTTAACACACCTAATGTAATTTTTTATGTAAATCATATCAACCAATTAAACAATTTACTATGGTTTAAGGCACATTTTTGTATGTCTATAGTACTGTAATGTTTAATAAGATTTGTAACCATAATATTAGATTATTAGACAAAGCTAAGGTAATTGCTTGTTGAATATTTTTATTGTTGTTGTAGTTTCAATGAATCACATGTTTTGTCATATCAAATACTCACCAAAATGCAATCCACCTTTGATTGAACGGTTTTGCTGCAAAAAAAAAAAAAAAACAGAAGAGAAAGAATCAGCTTTACACAAGAGTAATTTGAGAAACATTCATAAAGCTGGCTTTATTAATAAATCAGTGGCATTCAAAACATCTTTCCATCCTCTAACCGTCAGCCCTGTCCAGCTCAGACCAATATATCCTCAGTAACACATGTGCTCATGCACAAAAAAATATCTTGCATTAATGTTCCATCACACAGAGGTCTATAAATATTCCTGCCAATCAGAATGTGTTGACCATCAGGATATTTGAGGGACCGGAATGAACCAGTATGGAATCTATATACAGGTACGGAACAGTAGAGAGGGTCACATTTGCACTCAGGGTAATGTAAAGACACTTTCCATGTGATGGCTGTAGAATCATTTAAAACTTTAAAGACCGATCGGTACATCCTGGGTACAGTCACAAGTCATTATGAACTAATGGTGAGATTTAATAAAGGATGCCTCAAAATGCTGAAATGTATCTGAAATGTATCACCTCAACACCACAAGAAATCAGGCCACACAGTATAACAAGACTGAGAGCCAAAACTAAAGGTTAGGCCTAACTAGCTCAAGGACAACAGAGAGCAGAGCACTTTGAACAACAAATCAGTGTAACTACTAACTGATTGTTTAAATAACTACCTGCCGGTAAACATACAAAAAAAAAGTATTACTTTAAAAATGGCAAATATATATTTATATATATGTGTGTGTGTGTGTGTGTGTGTGTGTGAGTATAGAAAACTATGTAAACAAAAACCAACAATGTTCTTTAGCAGCATGTCAGTCAGCAGTAAACTTGAAGATGACTGTACTGAAAGATTTATGGAGAAATTTGTTGATAAAGATTTGTAACATGAATTAAAGTAATGAAAATACATGATCTGTGAATATAAGAACTAGTGGCAACACGGGACTAAATCTGTCTTGCACTGGTCAAGCCATCAAGCCATACTTACTTTCAAGCCCTGATTTGTCAATCAATTGAGCTATGCAACACACTATGGCTTTTAATTATAGGCTATCCAATAAGGGAGTGTTTTGTTCCAACATTGGGACTTCTTAATCCCATTTAAAACCTTTCAGGCTTATGCCAGAGGCCAAAGCCAAGCAGCATGTGTGTTCTTAAAGAGTCAGTCATATGACTGTGCCTATGAGCAAGTAAGAGGTCAGGGAACTAATGAACTGTTACTAGGTGAGTCGCCGTTGGCTCCCATGTGGCTTCAGGCCAGGTAACTCTGACTAAACTGTATGTAGGCAGTCGTGAAGCAGATAAAGGATCACACCACTGTTGGCTAAGCAGGCAGTAAAAACAGGAGTTCCCGCTAATGTCACTTCCTGTAGCAAGAACTAGCTGATACCTGATTGGGACTTACTTACATAAGCTAAAGCTAAACAAGCAATCATCCACCACAAAGTTTAACTCTATTACTCTGGTCTTTACCTGATACACCTGAATATGAAATGTAATTCTCGGGTACAATTACATATTTGCTACTGAATTTCAGTGTGATACTGCAAGATAATATCTATTTATTTTTACCATGATCAGTCATTGGTTTGATTTTTGCAGTATGTGTGCAGTGCACATCCCTTGCTTGAATTTGGGACCAGACCGAAAGTTGTGAGGGGTCAACAGCCTCTTGATGGCAACATGGATTAACTGTCACGACTTTTACCTCACGCAGTCATCAATCTGTATCAACAATGAACAATGATTTTACATACAGCTACATAAAAGCAAATATGACATACACATTTATAGGGGTGTCAAAATGTATTGTTTCTACAATGCATCAAGATGCAGATGAGGACGATTCGGTATCAGTTCAGTAATAGACCATAAGCGATTATAACATACTGACGCTTTTCTGATGTCATTTGCCACATACATGCTTTGTCACAGTAGAATACAATGGCTAAGGAAGGCGGATCTCGAGTGCGAGTAATTAAAAATGCTCAAACTACTTCAAAAGCCAACATCTGGGCACATTTCGGCTTTTATGAACAGAGCTACTGTCTCCGGTTGTTGAGGAATGAGAGGTATCAGATAAAGATGTAGTGCTTGTGACAGATAATGCGTCGAACATGATCGCTGCAGCTTATTTCGGAGGATTCCCTCACGTTAAATGCTTTGCGCGTACAGTAAATCTGGCATCGCAGCGCACGCTTAAAGTGGCTAAGAATTAGGGCTGGGCGATTTGGCCTAAAATTAAAATCTCCATTAATTGAAAATTTTAACTCTATTACGATTAATGAACGATTACTTAATTTTATTTATTTTTTGCCATCATAGTTCACTGACAAATCTTGTAAAAACAGGGAACTTGCATCTTCTGTAAACAAATTATTTAATGTGCAAAGTTTCAATGTAAACAACAGATTGTTGTAATGAAAATAGGTTGCATGAGGTGTTCTTAGTGATCTTGTCATGTCACTATATGAACATGGATTTTAAGTTCTTACTAAGAAACATGAGCATGTTAACTTTTTCAGTTCATGTCTTGTACATGCCTGGCAGCACGGAAAAATGAGATTGCGATGGCACAGTGTCTCTTCTGTTGAGAGATTTAACGAGTTGTTTAAACCTCCTTCGCTCCACTGTAGCCAAGGGAGTCAAATCACAGATGTACAGCGACTGAATCATGCGTGAATGAAGCAAGTAAACTTAAAATGTTCAAGCGTCCAACTACGTGTGACTAGCGTGAATTATTTGTGCAAGTCGCGTCTGTTGTGCACGTAGGGTAACGTAACAGAGCGGGTCACATGACTCCACACGCGGTATTGTTTTTAAAGGGAAAGTAATCTAATTAACCGTCCTGGAAAAACTGGATCGATTATAGGTTCTGAATGTCGATTACGATTACTTTTCGATTAATTTCCCAGCCCTAGTAATAATATCAACATTCTTCCATCGGAGGACCACAGCGGGCCACTGTCTGAAAGTCAAACAGCAATGTCTTGGCCTGAGAAATCACAAGCTGATAACTGATGTCAGAAGAGAGCAATCCGACAGTGT
>JAUCMT010000134.1:14404763-14420501 GCA_032357475.1 Enteromius thamalakanensis | reverse complement strand
ACGGTCAGACGCACACAGACAGACAGACACAGACATATAGATAGACAGTCAGACACATGGACGGACGAATGGACAGTGAGACAGATAGATAGACAGTCAGACGGACAGACAGATAGAAAAACAGACACACACACGGAAGGACGGATGGACAGACAGACAGATAGACTCACAGACAGACAGGAAAGATAGATAGAGAGACGACACACACAGAGATGGACGGATGGATGGACAATGGACATATAGACAGATAGATAGACAGATGGATGGATAGATGGATGAATGGACAGACAACAGACAGATAGATATATACAGAAGATGATACTGACTCATACAGTTGTGGTAGAGAGATTCTTCTCTTGGTCTTCTGCAGCATGTTGGCCTGGTTCCTGAGGGTGATGCGGATGACGGATGGAGCCAATCTGCAGGGTTCTCCATCCACCTGCACAGGAATGGGCTTAAAGGTTGTCAGGGTTACCTCCTGACACTGATGAAGCCTCTCGCCATGTCCTCCAACCTGCAGCGTAGCCTGTGGAAAGAGAGCAGCGACATTTGGATACATTCAAGGGCAATTGTAGAACTAATCCATTAAGGGACCAAAGCCAAAACTCACCAGAGAGGTCATGGTGAAGCCAATCACCTCAATGAGCCCATCGTCATGTTTCTGTGGCCCAAAGTCATTGTGCTCACTTGGGTTCCCCCATGGCGTCGTACCAGCGCAATATCTACAGAACATAATGCCCAACTCAGTCAGGATAATCTCATTTTAATGAACTCTAGACTAGTTTCTTGTGTCTAGATTATATTTCATCCTGGAATAGACATAATTTGGAACAGCGAATCTTTTTTATAATGAGGTTTTCAGACCAAGTTTCCTGTCGTGGTTCGATGACATGAAATTTGATGTCATATCGTTGAAATGATCTGTCTGGGAACTAGAGTGAAGTTTGTTTGTTTTTTCCTCAATTTAAATTTTGTTATGCCAAAATTAAGAGGATCTATATCAAATAGCGCACCAATCAATACAAGAGTGTACATAGGTTCTCTTAAATGGAAGTTATATAAAACTGTGCATTTGTTTTGCACAGTTCTGTTTCAGGTCAGTTTACCTGGGGATGTTGAGGAACAAGAGGCACTGCAGTTTCATATCCTGCACTTTACTAGTCAGGTCAGTACCATCACACTGCACAGGAAATAAGAAAAAGCATATAAGGGAACATTGATGCTAATCAATAGTAATGACTTTATTTGTAGTTTAGGTGATATATATATACATTATATTTAATTAAATTCGAACCAATAAATTGGTTCATATTATATAAACCTACCACAACCCTGATGTGTTTGGACAGATCTTTGGAGCTGCCCATCAAAAAGTCTGAGAAGGCTGTCTGCAGAGGAGCACATGTATTTGGCCAAATATGTAACATTTTCTACATTACAAACAGAATTAAAATATCTACATATATATTTTTGGGACAGACACACTCACCCCTGCATAAAACATCTTATTGCGAAGTCGACTATTGAACCGTTCTGGTTTAGCCTCTGAGGAAACAAAACAACGTCTTAAAAATTGGATTCCTTTTACAAACCGCAGATTTTATATACGGTATGCAAACCTTCCCTTCATAAACCAAATTCAAATTACACGAGAGAGGGAGCACACCTCGGGATTCATGAAACTCCAAGGTCACGTGCGCATCAAATCCGAGGCTGAAGTAATTGTTGAAGACGTCAATGGGAAGCTGAAATAGACATGGAGAACTCATTAGATCCCCATTACCAAAGAGGTAAAGAGTTTATAAAAACTCTTTACACCCTCATTCTTGCTTGACTTTGTGTGGTGAAGCTAGAAGGATGGTGTTCTTCTGCTAAAGTCTAGCACCCTCTAGTGGTGTCAGCTGACCTTGTCGGTCTGGTGCTCGTCTCTCTCCTCCTCGCTGGCCTCTAAATTGGGCTCCACGCTCAGGTTCCATCTGTCCAATTGGACGATGTTGCCGTCTTCAACATGGGACAAGATCTTAGACACCGGTTCATCTGTGTAGCCCTGAAAGTCAACAAGTTCACACATTGTAATGGTTAACAAATAGTGGGGATATTTTCTTTTGTTATGCCACTTTAAAAATAAAAAACTGCATTTAAACCACAAACCTCATGTCGTTAAACAAAACTTGTAATTATATTAAAATACAAGAGCTGAAGCTGAAACCTCATCTTATATTTGGATGCCCAATGAAATGTACTAACTAAGCTTTATTAGAACATTATAATCAACCGTATTTAGGTTCGTACCCCGCCCCAGTTGAGAGTCCTGGCCAGGTCATTTCCTGTCCCGAGGGGAAGCACGGCCACGGCTGGTTGAGGGTTCAACTGGAGCTCATCCAGCACTGAGAGAATCCAGCCAACCTGTTCAAACAAAGCATAGAAATCACATGATGGACCCCTTGAACTTCCTAATTTGAGGGTCAGCATGATGAAATTCATTTACATTCAATATCTGAGAGACTGGCTCGGATCAGTTAGTGTTATTTTAGTAGTGGTGTGTGATGCCTAATACATTTCAATTTGACTTGAATCAGTTGCAGTTGAAGTTGAGCATGTCCAGCACATTGCGCTGTTGTAAAATTTGCATACTGTGCACATACTGAAACAGTATGAGCAGAAATGATATTACACACCATCCGGTTTCATCTGGATAAGAGCACAGATATTTGACTAACCGTTCCGTCGCCGCCACAAACGAGGACACGCAGGTTGGGCACTTTGCTGTACATTTCTAACCTTAAAAAGAGGAACAGAAAGTGTAAGAAAACAAGCTCAGAGTGCAGAAAGAAAGAAAGTAGGATCTATCACCTCTTACCCCTCTCTCGGGCCTCCCTGAGTGAGGTCGAACACTTGCCGGGGGTTCAGGTACCACATCAAAGAGCGGATGATTTTCGCTCCCTTTATAGAAAAGAACAAGAAGTGCTATTATGCGGCTGTAAAATAATGTTTCTATGCGCTAGGAAGTTTGAGTGTCGCTTCTGACCTGGTTCCCGCCACTCTTTGGATTGACAAACACCAGAAGAGGCTTCATGAGCTGAGAAGGAATCGGTCGCACAAAAAAGTTTTTCCATTTGCCATCCTGTAGGAAATGAAATATTAAAAATACTGTCATATATAAAAGCATATCAGTTTTATACACTAAGGTTCAAAGGTTCAGCTGTGTGTTACCTCTGTGGCTTTCTTGCAGGGTTTGGCCTTCAGGGATGTTTTCTTCTTTCTTTTACTGCTCTTCAATGATGCCTGTATAATAGGGACCGTTTATAGGCATCTTTGTAGACATTCTCAGACTTTTTTTGTTTACATTTTAGTTCATCAATGCAGGTGACCTCCCTTCACCACTCTAAAACACTGCATCATAAAATTACATCACTATTTAAAAATGCATCTGCAAGATATACATATATAATATTCAACGCTTTTAAGCAGGTAAGATTTTTGAATGCCTATTTGTTCAAGAAAACAGTGGATATAACACTAATATTTTGTGTAAACCCCATTTTCTTCAGGTCAGATGGTACCTGCTGTCTGCGGACTCTGATGATCCAGGTTGGAGGGATGATCACAGCTGCGTGAGCTCCAAGAGAACATGTCTCATCGATTTTCTGCAGCATGAAGCAGGTCACCTTGTTGTGATACTGTAAGACACATAGCAGAGTGCACTGATTGATATTTGATCAAAATTGTAATTTAAAATGTGTCTACATTTTATGCACTACCACGTTTAAAAGTCTAACATTTAAAATGGCTTTATTATATTTTAATATACTTTGAAATGTAATTTATTCCTGAAACGGTAGGAAATTTATTTTTAAAACATAAATAAATAAATAAATTTTCTGACCCCGAACTTTAAAACTTTTGTCTGATGTGCAACACTTACTGCTTGCTTACACCATGAGCAGCTGATGGCCACGATATCTTTACTGTGAAAGGTGAATTTCTGCTGGAAACCCTGAGGAAAGAGTGAAATTAGGCCATAAATACTTTCTGGATGATTACATGTTTCATATTTTATGAGTCTTATACTGACCTTTCCACATTGCCTGCATTTTCCATCTTGCCGTCTCCTATGGACCCAGTGATGTCTCATGTTTGGAGTCTAAAACACAAACCAGCTCAGTTGTTTAACAAAATTAAATATTATAGCTCATTTTAAGGAACAGAAAGTCTTACCTCTCGGACATTTCTCATCCCTGGATCTTTAAATGATGGCTTACATCTGAAGTTAATCTGTGGGGAACAATCCATTTGTTGAAATGAAAAGTCCAAAACATTGTATAGTATTTTTAAGCTTTACAAAAATGATCTAACCTTCTCCAGCTGATCCATGCATACAGTGTGAACAGCTATTTTGCAGGATGCACATTTGTGCCGAGGAAGAGATTTTTGCTGAGAAAACAAAATAAAGCACAACAATTTAGAAATACATCTGAATTTTTGCTGATCGCATATAACCAGTAGAGGGAGCTCTCGCGCAAGGATTTAAAAAAAACAACCCTTTTTATGCAAAAGAAGCGACACTACTTCAAACTATTCATTTAGCTGTTGATAGTTTTCAGAATACAAATATGAGTCATTTACCAGTGACTTTGCAAAACAATACGTCTCTCCAACGTAACAGAAATCTCCTGAAGGACTGGTCTCAAACCACACGTGTTGACCAAACTGGGCATTTTCCTGTAAAGGACAACTAACCAGTAAGTTAAACAGAAGTTACAGAGATTAATATGGATTACTGTGTCATGCATTGGAGTTTCCTGCTAACTGCTATTGAGATAAAATGAAAATGCTAACAGTTTGGAATGCTAATTTGTTTGTTGAAAGATAAACGAGTTAACTCACAGTCCAATCCACGGTGCTGCAGATCTCTTTGTTGGGTTCACTTTTGGCCGGTATTGTGGCGCCGGATTGGGCAGCGTTATCCTGCACACCGGCCTTAGCAATGGCTTTCCTGACAAAAACAATGACAGTGACATTGAACAGACTGTCTGTCTCCATCATATCCTAAGTCATTTAGATTTAGAACACTGATCAAAAGAAATACAATTATAAATTTTTGACCCCTTATAGGATGGCATTTTATTTCACACACCTTCCCACCTGGACTGCCGTGGAGTTTCTTTGAATTGCATTTGTTTAATTCCATATCAATCATAAGGCATTTCAATAGCTCAACAAATTTGCAAGATGCAGCACTTAATTTTGTATGAAACAACAAAATGAAAATTGTCTGGACTTTGTCTGTACTCTGTAACTTTATTTTAATATACATCTATATAGTGTGCCATCTGAACATTAACGTTCCTGCCTAATGTTAACACAATAGACAAGCGCAGAAACAGATGTAGCCTCTCCTTATACAGTAACTCTGATGCAAGTATGGCTGTGACAAGAAAGTTATGTTTAAGTTAAGTTTATGCAATAAAAACACAGGAAATGCATTTCTTAAGGCAAATATTACCTTTAGCTTTGGGTGGGGCATTTCCATGTTTTTTTTTTTTTGTAATCCTTTTGTAATCAAAACCTTGCTCACCCTGACCTTTTTGTCCTAATCCCTACAGAGTGAATCAGTAAAGCTTAGCAACCTGTTGATGAGAAGCCCACTGGGTGATCAGTAACGTTGATGAGTCACATTACCTCGCTATGGTAGCAGCTGTGCTAATGAGTGAGCGCCATGGTGCTCGTATCCGCGGGATGGAGAATGAGAAGGTCAATGCAATGAAAAGCTGCATTGCAACTGCCTTCTCTTGCATTCAATCTAAATGTTTGAATGCTTGAGAAATTATTAAAGATATTGATTTGAAAGTACTGAGCTCATAAACGAAGATTCACTTATATTGCAAGTCATAGTTACTAGTCAGAGAACATATACATTACGGTATATTTATTTGATCTTCACTAAAAAAATAACTATTCAGAGACTTTATATTGACAGCAGTTTGCCGCGGGAAAGTTTTCATCTTTATAAGAGTTTGAAGCAGAGGTCAGCTTCATGCAGTTGTGCAATGACGTGATGCAGCAACTGTCAAGCAACTTTGTCACTTCCAGCAAAATAGTTGTCATTGTGAATGCATATTAAATACTGCAAGCATAAAGAAACTGACTTCGGCAGATATTAAAAGCTTCTTGCAAAGGATTGGTGAAGGGTTCATCAAATCTGAAATCTCAAGCTTGTAATTTTTTAGCAACACTAAAAACCTTGATTGGCTTATTCGGGGTGTCTTGATTAAGAGTTGGAGCTAAACACTGGGCGTTTCTCAATGTCAAAGGAAGGATCCTCGGAAGCCAGAATTTCGAGGATGCTACCTCATCGACATCCATCGAAGGACTGTTCCAATGTCAAGGATCTTTGGAATTTCACTGAGTCCTTCGTTTGAAAAATATCCCTTACACAGGAAAGGATGCATAAGTGTAGCCTTCGCGCTCTTCGCGCTCTAAAATCACCCACAATCCTATGCGGGCAGCTTTGCTATCTTGCTCAAAAATTTTAAATGTCGGACATTAGGGGAGTCGGAGCGCCAATGAATCAATATGCTTTCAAATGTAAATATATTTACAAATTACTTAAAACACATTTTTGTATTTAAAAAGTACAGATTATTACCGTATTGATATTATAAATTCTAGAAATTATGTTATTGATAGCTAACTGAACCGGACCAGTCATTTCACAATTATTAGCCGTCACCGGCAGTTTTTCAGTAATGTTTGCACTTCCATTTTTCAGCGCCGAAAGCCTTTTCACTGACGTAATGACGCAATAACGTGCACCTGCTAGCCTGTTCTATTTACGTGTTCTCCGAATGCTTAAGAGAAGCCTTGCCTAGCCTCTGAAGGAAGTGACTTGGAAGGACCAGTCCTGCCAAGGACGTATCCTTGACATTGAGAAACACCCCGAGATACAATAGTAATCGTGTGTTTCTGGTGTGCGTTTTCAGGGGACTCTCTGTGCTGTGCCAATGAAGAGGGCCCTTCAGCAGCGACAGCAGAAGTGAAACAGGAGACTCTCAGTCAGTCGGCCCCATATGGCACCTCACACAATGAGCTGAACGACACGCTGCTCATGGAGCCCAGTGACATCAAGATGTACCCCACAGAGGACACACCTGCACCAGGTCAGACAGAACGACTGGAGCATACTTCTGAACTCATTTCAGAGATAATATACTTCACATTGCTAGTGTAAAGGGATTCAGATAATGCAAAATTGAACTTTACCTATTACATAACCCGTGACACGTGACTGTTACTCATGTATGGACATGCGTTTCAGTTCGACTATGAGTGGATGAACTGGCCTAACTGGTTAAGTGAATATGTTAACACTTTACAGCAAGGTTCATTATGAATGAACAATATTTCTGCAGCATATTTTACTCTTAGATAATGCTAATTTCGGCATTCACTGATATTAAGTATTAATAATTATTAAATATTGTAATAAATGCATTACATATGCTATCAAATGTCTCTATATTGTTAAGCGTTATGGTAAATACAACTGCACTCATGTATTAACTTATGATTTATTTGGATATGACGGTGGAAGTGTTTCTGTCCTGTGTTTTTGTGCAGAGGGTCAGCCAGTCAAGAGAAAGAAAGGCCCTGCTCCCAAGATGCTGGGGAATGAGGTGTGTAGCGTATGTGGAGACAAAGCGTCTGGCTTTCATTACAATGTGCTGAGCTGTGAGGGCTGTAAAGGTTTCTTCAGACGCAGTGTCATCAAAGGAGCTCAGTACAACTGTAAGAATTCAGGGCGCTGCGAGATGGACATGTACATGCGGCGCAAGTGTCAGCAGTGCCGTCTACGCAAGTGCAGGGAGGCCGGCATGCTGGAGCAATGTGAGTGACACTTTTTAACCTTCGATGCTAGTTTTTGAAAGAAGTTGCTAATGCTCATTAAGCTACTTTTATTTAAAGAAATACAATGAAATACAATTTTCTATTTAAAACAACCTGTAGTTTATTCCTGTGATCGCAAAGCTGAATTTTCAGCAGCAATCTTTAGTGTCACGTGATTTCTCAGAAGTCATTCTGATATGCTGATTTAGTGCTTATAAAACATTATTGCCATTGTTGAAAACAGTTGCTAAACATTTTGTAGAAACCATTACTTTTTTTTTATACGTTATGCTACGTATAAAAATACGTATAACAAACTTTGGAACAGCAGTGCAATTTTATTTTCACATATTTCTGCCTTTCTACATTAAACACGAATGTCACAAGCTATTCATGCAGCCGCCACTGAATCTCTTATCTTATCTGTTATGATATGTTCATATGACGCTGTGATCATGTAGTTCTTGTTAAGTTTATCAAACTATTATCAGCTTTATCTCTTCGTCTCTTATAGGTGTGCTGTCTGAAGAACAGATCCGACTAAAAAAGATGAAAAAACAGGAGGAAGAGACGGCACGGACCTCTTCAGTGGCAACACCTAGCCCTGCCCCTGAAATGCCCCCTCTGGCTCCAGAACAGCAGGAGATGATCGAAAAATTGGTGTCCATGCAGAAACAGTGCAACAAACGCTCTTTTCTCGACCGGCCCAAAGTCACTGTAAGTGTATTTAAGTGAGCTTTATGAGTTTGATTTAAAGTGCCTCTATACCATTTCCATTACGGCTTTTCACGCAGTGTCTGTATGTGTAGCTGGACGTGAATGTAAACGATCTACAAAGTTGTAAATCCAAAAGTCCATGATAAAGTTATTGTCTCCTAAAATAAAGAATCGACTCTCTACATCCTAAAGAAGTGGTGTCAGCTGCACGTCACTGTGTAACACATTTGCATTATTCTTGCCCCCCCCATTAAATGTCATTTTACTGATGACTGCTGTATGTGGCAGACCAATCACAACAGACTGAGCCATATAACCAATCAGAGCAGAGTAGGCTTATGGAAAGAAGGGGTTTAGAGAGTGAATCTTAGAACTACTTTGAACTAATCATTTGAGTCAACGAATCAAATCCGTTGTGCATTTGCTCAGAAACACCTGTATTAAATCTGTCAAATACCCAGTCATGCATTGTGCCATTTAGATTAAATCTTTCTGATTCTGTTAAGAATTGACTTAAGAGGTTTACATCAGGACCTTTTGTTTTTCAGCCTTGGCCACAGAGTCAGGATCCACTTAACCGAGAGGTTCGACAGCAACGGTTTGCTCATTTCACTGAGCTGGCCATCATGTCCGTGCAGGAGATTGTAGACTTTGCTAAACAGCTGCCTGGTTTCCTGGAGCTTACCCGAGAGGACCAGATCGCCCTGCTGAAGACCTCAACTATAGAGGTTAGACTGGACTGACCCTTAACACACATTGTTTTCGATCATGTTCTGGTGCTGTTTTTGTGTGCGCAGATGGAACACTGTTGTTTGTCAGACTTGTTATTTTGTAACACTAAGTACTTTAGAAAAAAATGCCACCTGGTGACAAATGTTGTTTCTCATGATAAAACCAAGCATAGCCTGTACGGCTTGTTTTACATACCTGCTAAACGGTCTTTTCTCCTGTAGATCATGCTGCTAGAGACTTCAAGACGTTATAACCCAGCAATAGAGAGCATCACTTTTCTTAAAGACTTCAGTTATAATAAGGAAGATTTTGCCAAAGCAGGTACTGGATGAAATTATAACATGTGGTGTTGTTTTAAACGCGCATTCATGTTTGCAATGAAGAAGCATCTGATTTGTTATAGTTAGGGCTTGTTTTGAATAACGAAGATTAAATTAAATCATGAAAATAGCTATGTTGTGAAATACGTTCATAGATAACGTTTTAGTTTTATGAATATTTTGTGCAGTTTTATTTGAGACCTGTTTTTGTTACAGTATGTCCTAAAATGATCTCTGTCCTCTCTGGCTTGTCTGCAGGGCTGCAGTTTGAGTTCATCAACCCCATCTTTGAGTTTTCAAAAGGCATGAATGACCTCCACCTGGATGAGGCAGAGTACGCTTTGCTTATCGCTATCAACATTTTTTCAGCAGGTCAGTTTGACACAAGCACCAATAGCATATTGTTTGTCTTCTGGTGAGTCTTATCATACATTTATTTGTCCCTATCCCTGCTTAGAAATATCAGGGTGCCCCATATTGATGGGAGAAGAAATAAAAAAGCATAATGAGTTTTAGAATTGCACAAAACCTCTTGATATTGAGGAATATTTCTATTCAGCTTGCTATTATGGATTTCCGGAAATTAAGCTTTGTTTTGAGTGTCATAAAGGGTTTTAATAAAATGTTTTATTCTGAAAGGGGAAGCCATTTTTAATAACTCATTAGAGTTAGTAGATTCTAATTTGAGATTGGCATCTGGTGTGCTGCTGGTTTATTTTGAGAGCTTTTTAATGATCCATCCTATAGTAATTCCCAAGGCACTTTCTGACAAAACAAATGAAATGCAGGATCATTCTTATTCATTTGTGTCAATCACTCCTGCTATTCTTGTCTTGTTTGTGTGTGTCTGGGTCAGATCGACCGAACGTGCAGGATCACGAGTTAGTGGAAAGACTACAGCAGCCATATGTGGACGCTCTCCACTCTTACATCCGAATAAAACGACCCAACGTGAGTATGATTTACCTTAGATGCCAAGTGTAACACTTGAAGAAGAAAAAAAGAAGTCAGAAAGCCTTGCCAATATTGTGAAAAAATATTACCGTTTTGTCATAAAATGTACATTTTATATTTTGCCTGTTGTGTCCTTTTGCATCCAGTTGGTGGCACTGATGATTATACCTTTACAAACAACGTATAACAATTTATTTTAGTATTATAGCATTTATTTTAAATGACCTGTTATTGTTTTATTTTCAGTTTAATTTTAATTTTCTATATTTTGTTTTTTGATGCTTGTCATTGTATTATAATTGCTTTTTTTTATCACAGTTTTTCTAATATGTATATTTAATTTTTTTGTCATCTTATTTAACAATAACAGCACTGAAGAATTTGTTCTATTCTTATGTATTCTTAATTATCTACTGCTCATTATTCCCCACCAAAGGATCACCTGATGTTTCCCCGGATGCTGATGAAGCTGGTCAGCCTACGCACACTGAGCAGCGTCCACTCAGAGCAAGTCTTCGCTCTGCGCCTGCAAGACAAGAAACTCCCACCTCTGCTTTCTGAAATTTGGGATGTCCACGAGTGAGCCGGCACTCCACCTCCAGGACAGAATGAGCCAGTGTCAGGGAAACACGGGTGGGCAGGGGTCCTCAACAGACAGAACACAGGTCCTTAAGGGCTGAGATGTCTCCCACTGTCACGAGAAGCCTGCTTTTATCATTCTCTTCCTTGACTTCTATATTTTGGACCTAGTGGTCAGTGAGCTGCTTCCTTTGAATGTGCTAATGATAGACTGTATGGCCAGAAGTAGCTCAGGGACCGTTCAGAACAGGTAATGGTTATTTGACCGTGGTCATTAGATGGGTTTGGATTCAGAGACTGACTTGCTAGAGTAAGCAGTGCAAACAGTGTGGTCATGATTTTTTTTTTTTTAAGTTGTTGTTGTTTATACCTAATGTTTCCAGCACCAAAAGGTTTGAGCAGGTTTTGGCAATGGTTTCTACTTTTTAATTAACACATGAGGTTGTCTGGAAGATTGTTCATTACAGAAATATAGTTTATTTACAGTGTTTTTGTGATTCCACTCTGGTTGGAAATGACTGATGGCCATTTGATTTTTATTATTATTATTTTTTTTAACATGCATAGATCACGCCTAGCAATGAGTAACAATCCTCTGTTAGTACTGACTCATCCGCTCATTTTCTTTACATGTTAGACGAGCATTTAGTCTTATTATATCTTCTGTTAACACCCAAAGGTTTTTATGGACAAAATCAATCAGTGCTTTACCAGTGCAAGCCATTCAGAGCCCATGTTACACTGATCCAGCGTATCTCATCGCACACAAGGAATTCTGTTTTCTGCTGGTTGGAATATTCAGAAGAACTGACAAACCAAATGGCCTGATTTGATGAGGTTGAACGTACTGCAGATGTACTCTGCACAGCAACTCAATGTTATGGAGAGGTTAAAAGTGCTTATCAGTGTAGCCTATGGTGATGCCTTGGATCAGTACTAGAGCTGTTAACCAGCATCAGTGTGCTGCTCAACTCACAGCGACTACTGAGATACATAGATGGATAGATAACCTTCAAGTGTGAAGACTTCTGAAAACTTAATACAGATCATAATTATTCCTTTTCCATTACATTTCCATGTGTAGTTACTGCAGTCTCCAACTTAACAAGCTGTAGTTTATTTTTTATTTTTTTTTTATTATTTGGCGGGCTGATGTTAATGGAATATTCATTCTCAAAAACATAATCTACACAAACTAAATCTCAGTATGATGCCTGTCTTGATCAATGTGTCATTTTTGTCCCTGAATATAAATCACAAACAGTACAGAAATATATAGGCCTATTTTCAAAATCAGTGGTTGAAATTGTCATAGAAAATAACTTGGGCCATTATTGATGTACGTCATCACTTCTTTTTTTTTTATACAGTATATATATCATTGTTATATTTGGTTTTATATACAACCATTCTTCAATGAGGATAGTTTTGTCAACTTTTATTTACACATACTAAATAATGTAAATTAAATCTTTAATTTTCCTTTTTTTTTGTGTGATTTTTGCAATTATCTAGCAGTCTGTTTTAACACACTTTTGTTGTACCTCACTTGTACATTATGATGATTTTCAGATGGTCTGAATTCACACGGAATAAAACATGTCCCATCCACATCAACAGAGATTGACAATGTATGTGAAACAACCGTATTTCTCAGCAGTAGCTCTGGAAAAAGGGACAATGAGAGCACTTTGTAACGTCTTATTATGCACCAAAACAATGCAAATATCCGGTTTGAACACATACAATTCAGGTTTTACTGATCTTAAAAACCACTTTTATGACAGGCGTGGGTTGTTGTGAATCAGTTCTAGAATCTACCATTGCAAAAACAGGCATCATTTCTAGGGTTGACTAATATAGTTGGTTTGCTGTGACATTCTTTACCCTGACTGTGCATATTTTTGCGACTTTGTTTGCTAAATCAGATGCTGATTTGTACGTTTTTATACCACCTTTCTGTCAACTAGTGAAATTGCTAAATGCGCAGTTTGTTTTCCTCAAGATCTGTTTAATTTCTGATTAGTTTTGTGCAGACTGTTTATTCGAAGACATTTCCAATCTTTCACAATGGCTTAAAAAAATGCAATTGTTTTACCTTCATCCATTTAGCTACCAAACAGAAACTTGGTATAAAACCCACTGAAATACAGACATTGTTAAACCTCAATGATCTTCTTGATGATTTGTCCTTGCTAATCATGTGTTTGTGCACGTATGAAGTGTGAAGAGGGCATAGACAAATTGTAGTCATCACCGAAATGAGCGTTTACTCCCGCTGCTCTAAGCTGTTTTCTCCAAACTGAATTTATAGGATGATTTTTCTAACAGAATGTTATTACATGAGGCAGAGGGTAATGCAAAGTTGATTGTAGTTCTAATTTATTTGTACCCTCTCAGCACAGTGGACCTCATTGCTCTGATTAACATTAGTCTTCATGGCAGGATGACGTCATAGAAATGCAACCTTATGTTTTAACGCCTTAAGTCCTTGGATGTATACTGCTTTATATGTATAAATTAAAAGTAGACTAAATTTATTGTTCTGTGAGAGTATATATTTATCTGATAAAAATGCTGAAAAACCTAGATGACTCAAAGCCTATTCTTTATACAGAAATACATTTACCTGAAACGGGGAACCTCCGTATTGTTTCT
The DNA here is from genome assembly GCA_032357475.1 of Enteromius thamalakanensis. NCBI lineage: Eukaryota > Metazoa > Chordata > Actinopteri > Cypriniformes > Cyprinidae > Enteromius > Enteromius thamalakanensis. The sequence continues at coordinate 14,406,654 of JAUCMT010000134.1, read as the reverse complement.
GTCTTTTTTATTATTCTGCTGTTTTTTTAATAGATCAGGGTTGACCCTGTAAATAAATACTGAAAATGAGCTTACAATATTGGTGTCAGTGATCTGTCTATTAGCATTTGTGTTGTTCAAGCATCTCTCAGCATCCCAATTTAAGGAAACAAGAGCTTCCGACGGAAGCATATTGTGTTTGTGTACTCAATCAAACCCTCTGAGCAGTCTGCAAATAACCACTCACCTACGTCACTGGGCGTCAGTTTGCGCCTATGCAATCGTACCATTTAAACCACTTTCTAGCTAGCACCTAATGAATGTTTTCACTTTTAACCTCCGTCCAACTTGTCAGCGCTAAATAAACGCCAGATAACCGTGAGTTCACGTGTCTGACTGTAAGACTAAACGGGAAAGTGTGTCCCCTCTAGATGACTAAATGGAACAGTCCGGCCTCCGGCTGTATGCGGAACTCACGCTCGGCTCATACAGTAGTGATGGGAAGTCCGATTCTCTTCTCCGAATCGGTTCTTTTGAACACTTCGTTTCAATGAACCGGTTCTTTTTTCTTTTCGTTCGTTATTTATCATATTTCATAACATAACAGATGTAGTGTGTCACTTGTGTATGTTTGTTACTACTAATAATCATGCGTAATTGTAGTCTTATTGAATTTATCACGGCAATAAAGAACACAATTATTTAATTATTATTTTTTATTTATTTATAACAACTAGATATAATACAGAGAGCTCAACGCGCTGCAAACTTTAGAAAACACATGCAAACAGAAAAAAACACATTAAGAAAGCATCTTTATCAGTTTGACAACACAGAAACGCGCTGCAAATAGCACGGACCACAACGGAGATGTTTCAGAGGGTAAGTGTGTAATTCATCAGATTAGTCTAATAACCTTAAGACCGTATGATCAGGGTGTTAAAATAAACACAAAAAAACTCACCTTTTAGTTCAGCGACAACATCTCTTCTCTGACTAAAACCCACAAAACAAATAATCAGGTCCCAGATAGGTTTGTCACTTTTTGAGGTCCCCCTGAAACATTTCTGTTGTGGTCCGTACTGTTTGCAGTGCCTCTCTGTGTTTAGTTGCGTTGTGAGGATTTGCAGTTTGCATGTGTTTTCTTCTGTTTGCATGTGTTTTCCTAAGTTTGCAGCGCGTTGAGCTCTCTTGGCCACCATATTATTAGCATTTTGCCCTACAAGTTAAACTGCCTGTTCGCTCTGAATGCAGTTCCTAGCAAGTCAGACAATCTGTAAATTTATCAGTAACTGTGTCCTAAATTACACGCTTATACACTATGTACACGACCATCTAGGCTGCTTCTAGTAAGTTAAATGAATATTTTAGGTGCGTCCCAAATTTCGCACTGTGCACTTATGCATACTGATAGCTGAATTATATGAAGTTATCATTTAAGCGTTGACACCATGGCCGATAACTATAAAGACAACGATATTAAAGTCCTCACCAGCGAACGATATGTCTGTTTATTAGGCCCGTGCACACCAAGCACGATAAAGATAACGGTAAAGATATAACGTTGGTTAAAACCATAATAGAATAACATTAGATATAGATATAGAATTATCTTTAATCAATATTTAAGAATAGCAGTATAGTTGGAATCGTTTTCAGAAACGATTTTTCCAGCTAATGAACAACAAACATTGGCATCCAATCAGAATCTACCCTGCTATCACAAGCTTGAGGCAGACGCGATATTTAGCGTGCATGTTGTTGAATGGGGCTTAAATCATTCTAGAAGTGATTACAACGATATTGTTTCTCTGTGCCTTTATTATTATTGTTGTGGTCTAAACTCTGCTATTTACATTTAACTCTGCTTTATAGAGAACGATTTTTATAACTATTGCTTTATCGTTATCTT
>JAUCMT010000134.1:14346890-14389369 GCA_032357475.1 Enteromius thamalakanensis | reverse complement strand
ACAGAATGGTTTGACAATGTTAGATCCTAAAGCGCTGTGGCTGTAATTAGAATGACACATAACAAGGTGCTGATGGTTTTACAAAATGAAGTCACAAGTGGAAGGATGTGTGATGATGCTTGTAACGAGTGAAAAGGAAGTAGTGTGAAGAAGCGCGTGCGTGTGACGGGCTGGGGTTGTGTGAAGGAGAGAAGGGCTGCACAAGTGGTCTTACAGTGTGGTGCTCCACACAGAAGAGGTTTTAACTAGATCTTCTTCACATATCACAATGGTAATGGTAACTACATCCTTGAGTGTATATTGGTAAACAATCTGCACGATGGCACTCTGGTGCAGATCAATAAGCATTGAGTAGAAGGTTTTTTTATCTCTGTGATTTCCTCAGCTGAGTCTATTCTTGCGTAACCTAGCAACCACATCCACCATGAGCCAGGGTTGCGTTTGCAGGCCTAAATTTGCTTGCAGTTGAATTGCCCTGCCAAGCCCCTTTTATTTGCTTGTGAGTGTGGAGAATATTTTAACCAGCGTTGCAGCTTTGTGTTGAGTGTTCAGGTGTGAAGTAGTTCGTATATTCCATGTAGATGCAATGTTTTCAGGTCATTTCGATCCTCTCTATTTCAAATGGCAATGCTATATTTACTTTGCAAGGTGTTAGTTCACAGTTAGCTGTAGTTGGTGTTAGTCCATGATCAGCTAGTTAAACATTGTGTAGAGAGTAGAGCTTCTTATAGGGGAGGTGATGCTTTTTTCTTTTACGGAGGCTTGGATGACATTTATAGTGAAGAGGTCCAGGATGTGTTCTTTTAAATGTTGTTCTTTCTATACTTAAATGAATAGTTTAAGTAGGCCTAAAAATAAAATGATCAGATCATTCAAGATATAGATGCGTTTGTTTCTTCATTGGAACAGATTTGAAGAAATGTAGCATTTCTTTACTTGTTTCTAATAAATAAATCCATCACTTAAATAATAATTTTAAGTCCATGAATCCATATACGTTGTCTATTCCTATAAAAACTCACCATATTTGATTAAAACGGTTCTGGACATGTTTTCACTTGTAAATGGTGCTTCCTCTCTGTGGATTTCTTTTTTGAATTATGTTTTTCATTTTAAAAAGCAATTTTATGGATTATGGACTTTAGCCGGAACCAGTGGAAAACAATGTCTTGATGCATAAGTTCTTACAAACATGCAGCTTGTGGATTATAGTGGATTATTTTTATCAGCTTTAAACTTTCATTTTTTTGTTAATTATTAATCTTTAAAGTAGGGGTGGGAAATGTTCATCCTGGAGGGCCACTCTCCTGCAGAGTTTACCTCCAGCCCTGGAAAAATCTGGGGGAAAAAAATAAAAAACTGGTGTCAGGTAGAGTTTAGCTCCATCTTGCCTCAACACATCTGCATGGAAGTTACTAACATGCATAGTAAGAGCTTGTTTAATTGGGGTTTGGAGCAAAACTCTGCAGGGACAACGACCCTCCAGGATCAACGTTCCCCACCCCTGCTTTAAAATATACTGAAGCAGAATTAGACTGCCCCTGTGTTTAAACTCCATTTGATCATGAAGTCTACACAAGGCATGAATCTTGTTCTATTCATAGAATGAGCCAAAGTTAGCCTTTAGCTGATGTAAATATTAATGCATATTGGCTTGCCGACCTTAAACAGCCTACAGCTTGGCTTATGGACGATGTTATTTAGTATTAGTTTATTCTTGTGTCGTGCTTAAGTACACCCTAACTTATTGTTTTAATCAGTGCGCCTACCTACTTGGCAGTCTCAAATGTATGACCTTATTTCACATTACAGTGAAAATTTCAAATAGAAATGACTCAGACAAAATGAGAGAATTTACTGTGTGTGAGTTTATGTGCCTTTTGAGTGAATATGTCTTTAAAGGCCATTTCTGACTCAGTCATCATGTTCCTGCAGTACTGCAGTGACCTTGGCTTTACCCACGTTTGTAGCCTTTTAGTATGCACGACTCAACCTTGTAATGACAAACCATCATGCGTCATACTGCTCTCAACTGGGCTGTTCTGTGTGAGAAAAACCATATGCCAGTCCATTGGCCTAATGTTCACTTTACCAGCACTCTCAAACCCCTAAAGCAACTTAGTTTCACTTTTGATATCCACATGTAGTTAAATGCAGTGAATCCTTGGTCATGGAAAACCAGGACGTTCTTTTGTTATTTCCAGGATTAATCAATACACGCAGTAAATACATACATTCACAGCACTAAACATTTCTATTTCAAATGAATGCTGTACTTTTGCATTCTTGAAAAAGTATATATATATATTACACAAAATCACAATCTTACAGACCACAAACTTTTAAACAGTAGTGCATGTTTTTGTTCATCATACTCGCCTCTGAAAGATTTTTAGGTAAATTTTGGCTATTATTTGAGTAGAATCTGGTTAAATTTATTTTGAACCCCAAAAAAGTAATTTGAACTACAGGAAAGAGTATGAAACTAAAAAAAGTAGGAGCTCTGAATATAATAATTACACTATTTTGTATATTGTTATATTACATTAGCATCATCACTTTTCATTGCAGAACTGTGGTTGGTTAAAGAGTGGATATTCATTAGCGTTCATGTCCCTAAACAGGCCTCTGTTAATATGCAACAATTTAACTATGCAGCAACCACACAATTAATAAAGACGTCTCAGGGGTTTTGACGGCACAAATTGACAGTGGAAGGAAAAAGACAGGTAGTGTTTGAGAGAACAAAACATGTTAAGAGCTGGAGCGAGTCCGTGGAGCTGGTGGAGACAGGCTGTATGACAGATTGAGGCCACTGACTGTTCTCAGAGAGCAGCTGTGAGAAGTGGGAGTTCTCAGATGAACCAATTATGACTTACTGCAGCACCTCTACTCGGCCCACACAACCAGAGTCTGGCCTGTCTGGATCTTACATGCTGTGCTTGAGTATTTGAGCTCTAGTGAATTGATATAATTAACTGTTACGTAGGCCTAAGTGATTGACCTGAAAAGCCTTGACAAACGTAAAGGGGTCATCGGATGTGACATGGATTTTTGTTTGCACAGTTGTTTGAACTGAAATGTGTGTTGGCAGTATGTGTACATAACCTACCCTATAATGATGATAATCTCGTTTAATCATTTCCTCGTTCTCATATCAAAGCAATTCTCAGATGCCTGTCTGTGTTACAGCACACAGACTCCTCCCACGATTGTTGGTTGACATTAGCGTTTTAACTTAGACCTGCCCTGAGTGAGCTGTGAACTGTCCACCATTGGTTTACGCTACCATTGAGAAATTGAACCAAAGCATGTTATAGACTTTCATTAAGACCCTAAAGAATCATTTTAACTTGTGGAAAATGGGTGTATAATAACTCCAATATTCGAATAAACCCACTGCTGTAGAAAAGAAATCATCAGTATTTATGCTGATATTACCCAAAACCCCTTTTTTGCACTTCTAAACTTTGGGAGGGCACTGTACTCGTTTTTGTTGAACTGGGTTGGACATTGTCAGAAATAATACTTGATACCAGTGATTCTGTGTTGGTATACTGAGTGAATTATACTGAGTGAATTACTGAGAAACAATTCCCCAGACAATTACAGAACTGCCATCAGTGCTAGATCAGTGCTAGATGGATCCATGGATTTGTGTTTATTTCTGACGCTACCAATCCTGTAATGTCCAATTTTCTAGATAAACTAAAGACTAGCAGGCTCAAGATACTCAAACCATAGCATGATAGAAACATTGTGGTCCAAGTCATGTAGATGTATAATTACATCATGTTCAATTGGTTGAATTATGTTAACAAAACATTAGAACGATGAAGAAAACATGAAATCATCAAATCCAAATTCCATGCTTTAATTGAATAGTGTTTTACAGTGAAGTGTAGCATTGTGTTCATAGAAAACAAGCACACTGAACCTGGAACTCTTTATTTTGAATTACAATCCCAATTTGTATCAGAAAAAAAATTCTAAATAAATATGTATTTTTTGGATTTGATGATTTTATGTTTTCTTCATCGTTCTAATGCTTTGTTCACATAATTCAACCAATTGAACATGATCTAATTATACATTAATTTGCTGCTGCATGAATGGCTGATTAGATATTTGCATTAAATGAGAAATATGATAATGCAAACGATAAGTGACCACTGTGTATGTTATGGTGTAGAGCTTTTGAATTGTGTGCCTGGTCAACTGCTGTGCTGTTTTACTTAAAGTGATTAGTCGTTTAATCCTGAACAGTAGAAGCCAGCTGCCACTGTTTTTGTGCTATTTCTGTTTTCTGTGTAGATTTTAGAATAAATCATTAAATTAAGACAATACCTGAATATACCGGATATACTGAATAAACTATTAAATGTTCAAAATATTCAAGGAATGCAGAAGAAAGCAGGTATGGCAAGAGAGCTGGTCTAGTTGCTCTAGACCTAGCTGGTCTAGAGCAGAAGTCTAGTTCTGTACTTTTGAACTAATGTGAATGTGTGTATTTCTCTCCCTCAGGGACACAATGTGGCGTGTGTTCACAGGCTCTCTCTCTGTCGAGGAAAAGGAAAAGGGCAGTCAGGTGCTTCAGGACCTGAGGGAGATAGAGTCATGGGTGTATAGGCTGCTGCGCTCCCCGGTGCCTGTTGCTGGTCAGCGACGTGTGGACGTGGAAGTGCTCCCTCATGACCTGCAGCCTGCACTGAACTTTGCTCTTCCTGACCCTTCCCGCTTCAGCATTGTAGACTTCCCCCTCCACCTGCCTCTGGAGCTGCTGGGAGTTGATGCTTGTCTTCAAGTCCTGGCCTGTATTCTGCTCGAGCACAAGGTATGGATGAAACAACACAACCCAATCAGATGGCAGGAACCAATATATTACTGTATCTACAGGGTACTCAAAAATATGTCAAAAAACCAGCATAGTACACAGTAACCAGCACAGTAAATATACAAAAATACAGTATGCATCTGTATCAAAATGCATCTGTATTGTGGTTATGCTTACATATAATTCACTGTGTAAGAATGCACCATATACCAATTCTATATGAGACCCTGGACCACAAAACCATTTTTGAGATTTATACAAGAATAAATCAGCTTTCCATTGATGTATTGTTTGCTAGGATAGGACAATATTTGGTCAAGATACAACTATTTATATTTTTAATATATTTACAGTGGGAAGTGTACAAAATATATTTATGGAACATCTTTTTACTTAAGATCTAAATGATTTTTGGCATGAAAGAAAAATGTATATTTTATTTAGGCAAGATGGTTTATAACATTATAATATTAATAATATAAATTTTTATTTACCATACGGGTGAAAAAATTATAAATATATATATACACACACACAGACACACACACACACACACACACTGTAGCAGTTAAGTAATTCAGAATTCTCTTTAGAGCTGGTTTTGTTTTGTGCTATGTGTTAGAAATATCCTTTAAGCTAAGCTTTTGATTTGACAGTTAAGCATACTGAGAGGTACCAGAGTTAATTATTACTTTTTTTTTTTTTTTGCACTGCATTCACAAAGAGTGTTGGACAGGCTGAAACTTGAGAGGGACTAATAATTTTCGGCTGTTTTTAAAATATACTGTGTTATGGATGAGGTAAATTGTTGTCTATAGGTCTGTTATGATGTAATGAAGCAAGTCTTCATAGTTTTGCCAGGTTATGTTTTTCACATAATGACAGGGAGACTTACTCTCACCCTCTGCTGTCTGTAGGTGGTACTGCAGTCCCGAGATTATAACGCTCTCTCAATGAGCGTCATGGCATTTGTTGCAATGATTTACCCCCTTGAGTACATGTTTCCTGTCATTCCACTGTTGCCTACCTGCATGGCATCCGCAGAACAGGTAACACAGCGCAATCTTTTTTAAACAGTTGGTGTATAAACAATCAAGCTCTCTTTATTTGTCACACACTATCTTCCTTTTTCTAGCTCCTGCTAGCACCCACTCCATATGTCATTGGTGTGCCTGCCAGTTTCTTCCTGTACAAGTCTGATTTTAAAGTACCTGATGATGTTTGGTTAGTGGATCTGGACTGCAACAAGGTATATCTATCTGTAACTAGCCAGACCATGTTGCAAAGCCTTTAATAATTAATTATGTATATACCACAGTGGTCTTATGTTGCTTCTATATCTTTATCAATGTAGGTCATTGTTCCAAGCAACGCAGAATTGCTCCCTCCCCTTCCTGAACCTGAGGCCTCTGAGCTAAAGAAACACTTGAAGCAGGTAAACGAACCAGATGTTGTCTTTTCTCTAAGGAGCCCTATCATTAGCTCTGAATAGGAATGAGATACTAACTGGGTTCTAGAAGAAATGCATAGTAATTATACTCTCTTCTAACAGCTGCTGTAAACATGGCCAATTCTAATTGCATTTAAACCAAAGAGAAGGCTGACAAAGATATTCTTAAACCCTGTTAATTGTGACCAAATGGTTTCTAAGGGATATTTTGACGGATACATATTTTATATGATCACTTGTGTATTGTAATGACTGATATTCTCCCCCTTTTTTTGTTCCAGCTCTTGGAGGTAATACGTTTTGAGTTTCCCTATCTATAGACTCAATAATGGTTCTAGTTCTTGCGCTTAACCCTTTACAATCCCACATAGACCCTAATCTAGAGCTTCTGACCTGATTCTGGCACCTCTGAGCTTAATCAAACCCCATTAATATCAACTTTTGATGTTTTGTTGTTGTTTATCATTGTCTCATACTGACCAACTCCGTCCTTCCTTGTGTCTTTTTTATAGAGATGCATTCAGTTTGGCCACAATCTGTTGTTTTTGCTGCTCTGCAACAGAGTTTCTCAGCCAAATTGATTTACCATTTTGTTTCATCTTGCATCAAACATAATTATTATGCTGTCTTTGTAATAACTCAAGCCAAAACAGTCAATACACTGAATCATCAGTTGTGTCTCACAGACCGTGAGTCATGACTCTTCATTCGCCATTATGAATCATCATGAGTCAGGTCCTCATCTTTAGATCATTATTGTTGTAAAAGCTTATTTGGATTGAAGGTCATCTTTTTCAGTGGTCTGCAGATATACAGTATTGCCCTATCATTCATGAACCACACCTAGTAGTTTAAGAGCTTTGTGAGCCAATGTGGAAATCATACTTTTCATTCGCTTATGTTTCTTACTCAGTTTAGCTTTAGATTTAAAGGAAATGTTATGGAACATTCCGAACGTCAACATGAAATCAAAATTCAATGCACATTCATGGGAATAAAATATTTCCACAAAGACCTTACTAGAAGGTCTTTTATTTTTGTGTAACGTCACCAACGTAACCGGTTTCTGAAAAGCATCACATTAATGAAGTATAGGTAAAATAGGTTGAGAATGTGATTTTGTGTTGACTAACAGCTACCAAATCATGTTTGCAATCATGTTTTGAGATTCGTACACATTCTCCAATGACAAGATCTGCTTCCCTTTTACCTGAAACCCTACTGGTTTTCTTCAGATTGGTGTTTTTTATGTCCTGTGTGCACTCATACGTTCTGTTCATGGTGTGTTGTGTCTTCAATTTCACGCTTCTTGTCTCTGTGGTTTCTCCCCCGTCCTTGAATTGTCTCCACTCACGGTTGGTCACATGATTTCCCAATCCTTTTCAGTGACAGGTAGTCATGTGACATGTCCTCCATGTTTTCTTGTGCCCTTCAGTGTCTGGTAAGATTGACTGTGATCACCCAAAAGCAGATCTTCGCTTCCGATTCCAAGGTTCACAAATCTTTGCATTTTGACTGTGCACGGAAAAATAATCTCTCCCCCCTTCATCAACACCTGTAGCCCAACACTCTCTATAAACCTAACAAATACTGAAACCATACAGATATGTCTATATTTCACACCCTTTGAATAAACAAATTCACAAATGCATACACTACTGACTCTGTTTGCCTCCATAGCCTCTAACTCTTTGCACTCTTCCCTCCCTTCTCTTTGTGCGATGAAGGTCTTACAGAAGCCCCTTGTATGTCATAGCACTATGTTTGGCTTGAGCATGTTTCAATGCAACATCTCACTTACATTATGCTCACACCCCAAAAGCAAAAAATCATTGTAAGCAGCAGGAGCAGATGATGCGATTGGTTTGGTAGCGTGGCGAGAGCAGGGTCTGACGGAATGCCAGCTGAGAGGCATTGAGTGAGCAATGGCAGAATTCCCAGAGTGCTTTGTTAATGGCTCTATGTGATGACCGCACCCTTCCCTCTAACATTTTGACTATTAAATAGTTGATGCAACACCGTCGGTTCAGGCAATAGCTTTTTCTTTTCCCCATAACTAACAGGGATAGTTCACCCAAAAATGAAAAATCTGTCAAAAGTTACTCACCCTTATGTTGTTCTAAACACTTTTGCTCATTCGAAATGCATTTGGAATGGAACCTAAGAGATTTCTTTCCCTTCAGCTGAACATCCCTTTGTGACCCTGGACCACAAAACCAGTCACAAGGGTTAATTTTTTAACATTTATCCATCATGTGAAAGCTAAATAAATAAAGTTTTGATAAATTTGCTGTAGAAATTTATGCTCCTTGCTTACATATCTTTATTTAATAACCTAGTGATTTTTGGCTAAATTAATAATTTTGACCCATACAGTCTATTGTTGGCTATTGCTACAAAAATACCTGTTTTACTTATGACTGATTTTGAGCTCCAGGGTTACATTTGACCAAAACATTGACAATGTAGACATTGTAAAAAAATCCATGTGAATCTTCATATGATGAACAGAATTATTTTAGGCTATGATTCATGTATAAACATGGATAACCACACTTACATAGAGATTATCGAATATTATAAACTTAAATTCATATGTACTTGTTTAATGTTCAATATCCTATTAGGGCTTTTTCACGTTTGTGAACAGAAATCCCAGCATATAGTTTCTGCGGAATTCACATTTTGGGTGAACTATCACTTTAATGGAATCATGCATCTTAATTAAAAAAGGGCCTATCATTTTACCTTTGCCATTCAGTAGATTTTTAGACCGAAGTTGGTAACCATAGGCCTCCAATATGAGACATGATTGCCTGAGGCGATAGTGCTCTTACATCAATCTCCCCTGTCAGGATTCATTGTTAAATTGATCTCTCCTGTATCCATCTTCCTCCTTCCTCTTTCTCTCTTTCTCGCTCTGTGTCATCGACTCCTCTGTGCAGGCTCTGGCTAGCATGAGTCTGAACACGCAGCCTATTCTAAACCTGGAGAAGTTTCAGGATGGACAGGAGCTGTCTCTATTGCCCCCTGGTCGTGACAAAGCCTCCCCTTCCTCCACCGAGTTCAACCCACTCATCTATGGCAATGATGTGGACTCAGTTGATGTTGCCACAAGGTATAAAGTATTGAATGCTGTATCAAATGTGACATGAATCAGAGGCTGATAGAGATGCTACATTAATAGAACATGATTTTGGTCTAATTTGGAGATAAAAATGTCTGATTCTTTCTACACAAAGGAAAGACCTTGCCAAAATCCATAATGTTTGCTTGAAGACTTCCACGAGTTTCTAAACAATTAATGATTGTCATTCATTAACCATGTATGAATACAAATTTGTGCCTGATATCTGCATACAAACGTTTTCATGAATAAATCTTGATTTCATCACTCATAATTTAAGCTAATATAATTTTTTCCCTGACAAAAATGTATCAATGAAAAGGGAAACTTCTTAAATTGTTTGTGTGTGTTTTATGTAAATGACTGTCCTTGGGTATGCTGTCACTCACTTATTGACATTAGAATAAGGTTAAGAACAAATTGTAAAGCGGGAGGTAATTTTCCATGACAGTTCTTCCTCCTGCGTGTATAAATATGAATAATTCACAAAATTATTAGCTAATGAGACATGCTGTTTTTGAAAGAAAACAAATATTTGAACCAAGCCTGAAAAACAAACTAATATTTGTACCATTCCACCATGTAAAGTACGTAATAGAAATGTTTTTTTTTTTGTTTTATTGTCCTTAGGGTGGCGATGGTGAGGTTCTTCAACTCTCCAAATGTGCTACAGGGGTTCCAGATGCACACTCGCACTCTGCGTCTCTTCCCTCGTCCTGTGGTGGCATTCCAGTCCACTTCTTTCTTGGCCTCTAGGCCACGCCGGAATGGATTCACCGAAAAGCTATCCCACACGCAAGCAGTGGAGTACTATGGAGAGTGGGCTCTCAACCCCACCAACCTTGCTTTCCAAAGGATTCATAACAGTGAGAGACATAGATATCCCTAATCCTTTGTCCTTAAGTTGCTCTTTAACCTCCAAATTTGACTGTCGCAGTTCGGCCCCTAGTAGCAGTTGTGATGACTTCTCAAGTAGTTGTCAATTTCATTTCGTGAAGACATTGACAGTGAAGAGAATTGACAATTTTTTTGGACCACAGTGGAATAAATTATTAATGTATGAATAGTTGCCAAAATATATGATCGACGCTTTTAGAAGAAACATATTTATGGGTTACGTTTAACATTCCTGTTCAGGATAACTAACAGTTGTTTATGAAAATTAGGAATTATTGTTCATTCTCACCTTTTGTAAATAAATCAGATGTAGTAGTAGTAGATATAGTATGCAAACTAAAATCAAGTCTGCTCACTCTTCACTTGTGATGTCCAGTCTGTATGCTGTTGTTTGTTGCATTCTAAATGCAGCTTCACTCTTACCTGCATGTAGTTTCACTTTACAGACTATCCATTAAGTTTATCCCATTTTGTGTGTAGTCAGTAATTATAATGTGTGTGTGTGTGTGTGTGTGTGTGTGTTTCAGATGTGTATGACCCCTCTCTAATAGGCGATAAGCCTAAGTGGTACGCCCACCAGTTACAGCCAGTCTTCTACCGTGTTTATGATGGAAACTCTCATCTGGCAGAGGCGCTGAGTGGACCCCTGCAGGATGAGACCAATGATTCTGACCCAACAGATGACAGGTTGAAAACACACTCATACTTGCAGCAAGCATATATTTTCAGTTGTTTGGAAATGAAAGTAAAGACTATCATAGTGTTACAAAGGAATTTTCTGTATGTTTTAAACATTTATATTAATAAGAATGTAGCACCAAATCAGAATATTTAATGATTTTTGAATGATTATGTGATATTGAACTCTGGGGTAATGGCTTATTTTAATTTGAAATATTAAATTCTAAAAACAATAAAAAACTATTTTTGATCAAATAAATACAGGCTTGGTGAGCATAAGACACTTCTTTCGAAACTATTACAAAAATCTTTACACGCATGCATTATTGTGTTTAAACGGTTTTTGTCTATTTTAAACTATTTCATTTGTTGTTTTATTCGTAGTGGCAGTGACAGTGAAGCATACGATGACTCCAGCTCTTCCTACTCATCTCTTGGAGACTTTGTGAATGAGATGATCAAAGGGGACATACAAGGGGACACACCAAGTTAGCAAGTCTCTTGCCTGAAAATGGATTTTCTTACCGATAATGGGTTCATAATTGTTGTTTACACTCTTTCTAGATGTTGATCCCTTGACCCATGCTGCCCTGGAAGACGCAAATGAGGTAGAGATCCATGACTTTCAAGAGTATAAGGGGGACAATGGTGACCCAGATCCAGAAGGCCCCCAGGATGCAGCCGACAGCCAGCCACTGCGGTCCAGCTCCAGCACCACGGCCAGTTCCAGCCCCAGTACAGTCATACAGGGAGTCAACCAAGTCAGTGCTCAAACTACAAAATCTGAATCTAGAGATAATCTTGATGTGCTGTGGTCTGTAAAGGGTGTGTGTTTGTTTGTGTAGGAGCAGAAGGAACCCGCTGAGGTGGAGGCGACAGCAGGCATAACCCTCCCTAACTCTGTCCCAGGATTAAGTGCTCCACCTTTCACAAGACCCACTCCTGATCCGGTCCCTGTTGACCCAGCCAATAAAAAACGAGAGTATGATAATCCCTATTTTGAGCCTCAGTATGGCTTCCCTTTAGAGGAGGATACTGAAGCAGATGAGCAAGAGGAGAGTTACACACCGCGATTCAATCAGAATCTCAATGGCAACAAGTATGGACTTGGAGATAATTCTACACAAACACTCAGAAACTGAATCTGCTGCACAGTCCAACTATTTGAATTGTGTGTGTGTGTGTGTTTAGACCGTCTCGTCCATTGAGACCCAGCAGTCTGAAGCTTCCGGGTGAATCTGATGGGGAGGGAGATTCCAGAAATAGCTCTCCGAACTCCACCATCTCCAACAATAGCAGCGATGGCTTTGGGGGGCTCATGTCCTTCGCCAGTGAGTGGCCAGCATAACATAACCTCTATTAATTCCTTAGTAGCTTAAGTTTAAATTGCAAATTTAGAGATGTAATTGCTGAAATTAATGTTTAGAGGTGTTAGCTTGATTTTGGACATAATTTATGTTTAGACAAAAGCTAGAAATAATGCTAACAGAATTGAGAAATGCTAGGTTACATGGCATTCGTTCAACTTTATTATTTGTTAACACACCACCACATTATTTCAAGGATTTAAAAAAAATTAAAAGGTAAACAAAAATAGTTTATTATGAAAATTCAGCTTTGTCATGACTACAAATTCAATTAAAAAAATATTTTAAAGTAGATTTTTTTAAATTGTAATATTGTATGTAATTCTGAATTATTTTGTAATAATTATTTTACATTAAAATATTTCACAATTATATACACACTCTGTGTATCAACTGATGCTCATTTTAAAAACAACTGATTGAGATTTACTTCTAATCAAAGATCCGGCTTTACTGATTAAATGCGCATGAATAAATCGACGATTAAATCGCCCAGCCCTAATATACACTATATTTTTGATTAAAAGAATGCAGATATGGTGAGCATAAGTGCCTAATTTCCAAAACATATGCTTTGAGCGCAAGCGTATATTAATACTGACTTTTTAAATAGCAGAATTTCTCTTAGTGGTATTTTTAGCTTTTACTAAGGGTCTAAGTATTATTACATTTCACTTGTATTAAAATTAATTTCAAGTATTGTTACTGCATTACACAGAAACGTCTCACCTTAATCATATGTGTGCAGGTAACCTGTATAAAAACCATGGCACCAGTTTCAGTCTGTCCAGTCTGGCTTTGCCTAATAAAGCTCGAGAGAAGAACACGCCGTTCCCTAGCCTCAAAGGTACTTACATCCCCTTGGATCTCACCATGCGACCTTCCCGCTCACCAACCCATTTCGCCCTGTCTCATTTTTCCAGTCTAGTCCAGTTATCTTCTAGTCTTCTCCTCCCTGTCCTTCTCTCCAAATCCTTTTCTTATCTTTCCCTGCTTTCTTCTTTTTGACCTCTGGCTTTACGAAGGCAGTGTGACTAACGGTTGAATCACTCCAATCAGATTGAAATTGTTATATAACTTCCACCAAATTCAAGTAATTTAAAGGTCACATACTGTAAGTAAATGTTAATTCTACTACAGTAATTCTGTAGTTTAAGGAAGAGTAACACTACATCTGTTTAGTACAGGCTTTAGGTTCTCCAAACTCAGCTTTTAAAAGGGAATATTTCTTCTTCTTAGTTAACTAGTTTTGATTGTTCTACTTTTTCTCTTCTTCCTTTATGATTTGTTGTGTTTCTTTTTAAAGAATATTTTAATTTTGATTTAACAGAGGACACAGATCAAGGTTTGTGGGAATGTTGCCTGATTCCTTTGCCCCACATGTCTTTAATCCAGTGTTGCTGCCCTGAAAGTGATGAATATCTTGCCTCCTTTTTGCACTGTGAAGAAACTGATTAAGTGGAAAATGGTGGCGTAGACATATAGTCACTTTCTAAGCTAGCAACCACAGTTCTTATAGCTGTTGTTGTTGTTATTGTTGACTTAATTTTTTGTTTGTTTATGATTTTGGATGATTGTGTTGCTCAGACGATGCTGATGACAGTCCTGAGAGTCCTGGTATGTTTCTTATCTGTAGCCTGCCCTAATGATGAAACCAGTTGCTGTTATTAGTAATATAAACCCTTTATAGTCCTGAGAGAATGAGAAACTCTGCCCACCTTTCTCATTTTTAACCTGGCAGACTAGCATTAGTTCCTAACTAATTCTGTTCTTGATGCTTCCTTTTACACCCCTGAATCTCAACTACATCTCCAAACAACACTTATCATGAACTGATAATGTCTGCTATTTCAGGGGTTGAAAGTGAACTCTCATGGGACAGCAGTTTGGAACCTCTAAGATAGAGGATATATCTGTGCTCACATATATCCACTATGCCTTTCCTCCTCCTTGTTCCTTTTCTGTTAGTGATGAACTTAACAATAGGTGGGACATTTATAACAACAAATTTTTGTGGTTGCATTTCACCATTTCACCAAAGGGTGTTTCTGTAGGAATGGAATGATGTGATTTCTGTGTTGTGTGCGGTGTGTTTTCGAAGTGATCCTTCCTTTATTTGTGTGTCATCTCAGTTGGAGACAGAGTTGAGGTCTGTTCCGTTTCAATTGCACCTAAACACTCTGGGTGAATTGAAGATAACAAAACCATGCTGGGAGAAGTGCAGCCACTCAGTACATTTCAAGCTCTGATCAGCTTCAGAACTGAAATGTGTTTTCCTCTAAACTTGGTTGATGGGTTTCCACCAATGTTTCGATAAAGGAGACTTTGAAGTCTGGTGGCTTTAAAGTGAATCAATGAGATGTCAAGGATTGTGGCTACTGGTCACAGATATTGTGTATCTTTAAACTGATACCCAACTTTAAAACATTACTACTGCTCTGTTTAATGTAGTGCTGTTAAAATTGTGCCCCTTTGCTATCTTGTAAAAAGTAATTTTTTGCTCCTTTCAGATTTCATATTTCGCAAACAATAAGATATGACAATGTTAAGCAAAGAATTCTGACTATCCTGATTTTAAAAACTCACATAGAGGAATTAATCTAGTTTTCAAGTCATGTTGAATGTGATCATTGTGAAGAAATGGAAGGAACAGCGTCTGGATTGTACATCTAAATATAATGGATTATCGTGAAAAAAAAAAAAATTAGAATGGGGACTTGGGTCTGTTCATCGATTGCTTGTTCGATTTTAAGAATAATGCAACTTGAGAAGTCTTGCTTAGTTACCTAAGAAGAGGTGTTTTCACCAAAAAATTGAGTTATGATATTTGATTAAAAAATGTAAAAATGAAAACATGCAAAAATACACTTTTCAAGATTAGATGTATGGCATTTTTTTAAAAATAGAGTGAATTTCTTTCATTTCATGGCAACGTTAAAAATTCTAAATATTTCAGTTCATTTATAAATTGTTTTTAAAAGCACTGATTTACTGATGAAAGAAATAATTTACTTTTTTATAATATTTCTGATTATTATTATGCCATGGTACCTTTTTAGTTTCTTTGTATGAATGGAGTTTTAATGCTTTCATTCTATCATTAATGACGTGTAATCAAAATGAATCAAGACTTTCCAAATCACCAGCTGTTCTGGCCAAGTGGAAGTCTGAAATGCTTCTATTTTTCTGATTTCAGTCTTTCTCTCCCCTTTTCTCTATCTCTTTCATATTCCATGCTCTCTGCTGGTTTTCTCTGTTGTATATGTACATGTGTCCGCTTGTGGTTGTGGGTTGATGTTTGGACTGGTTCTGTCTGGGCCGGTGTTGTTCTCTGTCCTCTCTTTGACCCCCTGCACTAATTCTGGCTTCTGTGTCCAGTATTTGGGCTAAATTCTCTAATGGAGATTGTAACAGAGATCGGCCCGGGGAGCGGAGAAGGTGGGTTCTGCCCCTTTGCTGCGTGAGCTGCATGCTTCTCCAAAGCCAGTCAGCTACATCTCCCAGCATCCTGTTCCTCCATTGCTTCCTCATTCCTAATGTCAGACATCAGTCACTGTGATTGTCACTGTTTGACTCTTTTGTTTTACATGTCATGTGTTCTGTTGATGGACTGGGCCTATAATGTAAAAAGAAACGAACTTGTGCAATGTATATTGAAAGTTTGAGAAAAGGGCAGGTTAGTTTGGAGCCACTTTTATGACAGAACTATTTGAATTTGAATTATGTACATTTGAATTATTTACAAGTGTTTTTTAACAAAACTGAATATTATATGGGATTTAAAATAGCTTTGAATTTGATTTTGGATTTGAATTTGAAATAATTTTATTTGAATATTAAACATTTGAAAACACAACTGATTTTTTGAGTTTTATAGGCATGTATTTTCAAACAAGGAATGTTTTTTTCTAAATTCTAAGACGGCAGATTTTCAAAAATACAACTTAAAGTTTTCAAGATGGAGAAAAAATTCGGAATATCAAATTCAATTTTCTAAAATTCAAAATGCAGAAATTCAGATCGTACAGAAAGTAGGTCAGAGGTCATCCACTGGGAGACGTAGATGATCTCCGAAAAGTCAAACGAAGCATTTTGGCCATTTACACAGATGCAGTAGTTTTACAAATCACCCCTAACAGTGGCCTAACTACAGACAGTGCAGGAAGTGCCCGTGCCACAAAGTTACTATATTCTTTTATATATAGAAATATTGATAAAACAATATCATTCATGCGAGAAGTTTCACAACAGTGAATAAATCTATATATTTACATGAATTATTTGTGCACTTCAGTGGTCTAGCGGTACAATTTTTTCAAGCATTTCTGAGTCTGCGGGTTCTAATCCTCCCCCGCATAGTTTTTAAATGTTTTATTTTTTTTTATTAAAACCAAAGCGGCGTTCACTAAAGTTATTGTATATCAAGAGCAAGGACATGTTTGTGTGCAATTTGTTTTGTGTTTTTACCAGAACGAATTGCTCGATCGTCTGTGTGAAGACGTGCACTGAGCACAAGCGCCAATAGAGAACTGATAACATCAAGAGCGCTCAACATAACACATACCAGCGATAGATCGCCTGTTATTTAAAAAAGACCAACGATTTTTTTAATGGTATCGAACTGTTTCTTTCTTTTTAGGTACATCCGATCGCGCGTGCCGAGAGATGGTCGTGCTCTCTCGCCTCTCCGAGAGCATTACGGTTGCTGTGAATTGTGTGCGCGTGACAGTTTTGTTAAATAACACTTTCAAATAATTCAAATGTACATAATTCAAATTCAAATAGTTTTGTCATAAAACTGGCTCCATAGGTTAGAGAGATTGATCTCATTGAGGCTTATTGTTGGATACATGAATGAGCTGATCTACGCAGGAGGTGGTTAATTGAATTTATTTATTTGAAAATAAATGTGTTGATTTTGAGAGAAAACAAGAGGCAATTAGTTGGTTTTTATCACAAAATAAACTGGCTCATGGTTATTGACAATTGTTCTGAGCCACACTTTGGTCATGATCATCCCGTCTGTGTTCTTCAAACGTTGACCTTCTGACTGTACATTATAGTTTAAGGTTAGTAATATATATATATTTTTATTGGTCACAATTGAAAGGCTGGATTAAAAACACAATAAAAAACGATTTAAAATAGTGAATACATGTAAAAATTTTATTTTAATATATTTTAATACGTTGATTTTTTATCAGCAGCCATTACTCCTGGACATGAGTCTTCAGGAATTATTCTAATATGCTGGCTTGGTGTTGAAAAAACATTTTTGTTCTTATTGTTACTGTTGAAAACCGTTAGATATATTATATATGATCATATATATATATATATTTTTTTTTTTGGAAACCATTTTAATAATTTTTATTTTGGGATTTAATAGAAAGTTTAAGTTTAATAGAAATCTTTTCAGACATTATAAATGTCTTTAATTTGATCAATTTATTACATCCTTATCAGCAGCAGTCTGCTGGATTTTATAGAGCGAGAGAATATGCCATTGTTATTAAGGTTTCTGCATCTTCCTGACAGCCTTGAGTTCATAGTTTATGTACTCGCTCTTTATTCTTAAGAGATGATTGAAAATAACCTCTTTGGCAAGTTTGTAATGACATATTGTTGTTCAAAGTTCTTTATGAGACATTTAAGTCTCGTCTAAAAATATTCCGTTGCAAAATCTAACATGCAGCCTAACCACACAGTGTGAAATGTGTGTGAAGGTGTCCATCTGTTTATGCCCTTGTATGAAGCACAAACCATCTATGCACTGGTTATGTGCTTTATGCATGTAAATTATCAGATAAATGTGCAGAGGCTGTATAGACACACACACACTGTGTGTCAGTGTATGTGCTGTTGCCAAACACTCACAGCTAAGTGATCATCTGAACTGACAGCATTTTTCTTTTTTTGGTGGGTGTGTGTTTTCTGTTGCCATGCAGTCTGTTTCTCACTCATCCATTCTTCCACTTATCTTTCTCACTGTGTTCTTTGCCTGTGTGTGTGTTTTCTCCAACCAGCGTCATTGCTCCTGTAGCTCTCCTTACTGCTCCAGTCCTTCAGTCGCACCTCTAACTGCGTTAGCATCATTAGTCATGTAATACTGCAGTGTCCAAAAAACTAAGTTGCAAAGGAATATTAGCGCGCTGCTTGAGTGTGTGCAAGCGTCTGTTAAAAGCTGTATGTGTGTTGCCCTTTACTTCTTTTAATTCTATACTATTACCAGACACAGGGTTAAAACGTGTGCAGAGGCCATAGATTGCACTGTGTTTTAACGCTGTCATCTTTGTTTATCTGCTGTGGTGTTTATTATGGGTGTGCGTTTCAAGTGGATTGTTTACTAAATAATTTGAAATGCATTTATGCTTTGTTTGAGTGTGTTTGTGTATGTAGAGGTGGGTCGGTTCGTGGATGGGTGGGTTTTAACACATATAAGCAGGATTCATGTACTACACATATGCACATATAAGGTCTATATCCAGTCTGACAAAGTGAATGGTGTGTTGTAGGTGCTCGAGCCCCCAGGGCGCTGGTAGATCAGAAATCCTCTGTTATTAAGCACAGTCCCACCGTCAAGAGAGAGTCTCCATCTCCTCAGGGCAGAGCCAACAACACCAGGTACTGCAATGACCCTCATATTTATTCATTTATCTGAGTGGATTAACAAATTCAGAAAATACAAGAAGATGTGATTACTCCAAACCAAAAAAAAACACAACAAGTATCCCTATCATGCATATATCACAATTGTACATTAATGACCACCACTTGAGCTTTTAATAAAAAAAATTAAGTGCAAATAATATAATATATTTTATATATATATATATGTATATAGATGAATAGATGGATATTTTTATATGTATTTACATATGTTTAGAAATACACTGTACATATATAATGAAATGAAAATGCTACTATTATGTTATTTATTCTTGTGATGGCAAAAGCTGTCATATTAGATAGTCCTAGTATGCTGATTTTATTTTTAATCTCAAAAGAACAGCATTTATAATAATGCTTTAATAAAACAGTAATATAATGAATCCTTAATGAATAAGAAATATTGCTGAGGGTCCTGACTGGTGGTGTTAAAAATATACCTGTTGTTAAAAAAATACCATTAGTTTATGATATTTTTTTTTATTTCTGTTGAGTGTCTATGAAGTGAATATTTAGGTCTTCCTCCGTTAAACCTGCTCTTATTTTTCTGTGCAGTGAGAACCAGCAGTTTCTTAAGGAGGTGGTCCAGAGCGTGCATGATGGGCAGGGTGTGGGCTGGCTCAACATGAAGAAAGTACGGCGCCTGCTGGAGAACGAACAGCTCCGAGTCTTTGTGCTCAGCAAACTTAACCGCGCGGTCCAATCAGAGGAGGATGCTCAGCAGGAAGTTATTAGAGATGTGGTGAGTTAGAAGTGACAAGTCAAACCACCGAAGCAAGACTTCTGTTTTGTTAATTTTTTGATTTTGTGTGCCTGTGTATATAGGAGATAAACAGGAAGGTGTACAAGGGCATGTTGGATCTATTGAAGTGCACAGTGTCCAGTTTGGAGCACTCATACACTAATGCTGGCCTTGGAGGCATGGCCAGTGTCTTCAGTCTGCTAGAGATAGCACGTACTCACTACCAAACCAAAGGTAACCTTCATTTATATGTCCCAGTTACATTTTTATTCAGCATCAAACATGGTTTGTTCTTGCATTCAAAGCAATAGGTATTTACCAACACAAAGAGTTTTTGTTTTCAAGAGAGTCTTGTTCCTCTTCACAGCCGTGTCCATCTTGGTGTCACTTTTACATATCTTTTGGTTTCAGCCTTTCTTTCTGTACCTTTTTAGAAAAATCACCTGTTGCCTGCCTTCAAATTTAACTTCTGTCCCTTCTGTCTCCACGTGTCTATGCTATTTCCTCTTCTTCCTTTTTCCTATGCTCTGTTTCCAATGGCGCCAACTTGTGGCTCACAGATCCAGAGAAGCGGAAACGGAGCCCCACGGAGGGGGTCAGCAGCCCGGGCAGTAAGGAGAGCCCATCAGGCCGAATGGAGAGTGCCAGGGCAGCTGGTGTGCTCCTGGTACCCCGTATCCAATTGCCGCCACCCTCCTCTGGAAAATCGTCACGGCAGTTTGATACCCGGAGTCTGAATGAGGAGAATTTTATTGCCTCCATTGGTGTGTAAACCACAGTCCCCCATTGCATGACCCCCTTCTCGCTGCTTGTTACGTTCCCTGAGCTCTCTGGGGGGCAATGTGTCCCTTTGGGCTGCATCCTCTATTTCATTAACTGTCTACACTGACTTTGTGCCAGAAGTTAAACACTAAGTTGGCTGAAAGGTTCCTTTAATCATCAGTTCTGTCATAATTTACACACCCTCATGTTGTTTCAAACCTGTATGACTTTTTTTCCTCTGTGTAACAATATATCTGCTTTTGTGTTCCACAGAAGATTGGAAGTTGTGCAGGTTAGGAAAAACACAAGGCTTAGAAAACGACAGAAATTTATGTTTAAACATTTGAACATTGCAGTATGAGTGATCCTTCCAAAAACAGTTGTCAACTTCTCCAGTTTAGTCGCTTTTGGAGCCAACAAATGTAAGGTGGCATTAAATGGTGTAGACACATTATTGGAATATTGTGATGAATGAATCCAAGTTTTGTAGACTTCTTCTGGAATGTTCAACATGTGTTTTTTCAAATCCTGTATGCCAGTCCCCTTTAACTCCCTTTAAATCCATTGGATGCATGTTAGTGAAAGCCCTACAGCTCTGTGTAGCTAAGAGTGAAATAGTGGAACGGTAAAGGTCTTGGACTGTACCACTACTCTCTTTTAAAGGGTCCCGAGCTGTTGCCTCCCCTGTTAACAGTCCTAAGATGAGCTCTAAAGCTAACCATGGACGTCTGGCTTGTGGATTTTTAGGCCCTGGCCTCTGATTGGCGGTCATATCTGGGTCTGTGTACAGGGGACCGTTCACCCTCTCCAAAGCCCAACCCTCATAACCTTGCCTTGTCTGTCCAATTCTACGGAATGTCTTTGAGACTGCATCCCCTGCTTTTGCAACACCTCATTTCACCCACCAGCTGTGAGGCTGATTTGTCGTCCTCATCTCACGCCTTTTGCATCTCCCAGGCCATCCACCCTCGCCTTGGAGAGCCATTGCCCATTATGGATGACAACAATTGGGAAAGAAAACCAAGGCATGAGACTGATTTTGGGAAATCCATCATTTTGGCTCTTCAGGAACAGGGTCGCAGAGCTTAGGATGTTTTGAAATGGGACCCCATTATCTTTTTAATGATTGGATGGTTTAACGTGACATCAGATCCTTTATTTAGCTTGCTTATGGCTGTGTGATCATTGCAAAACATCCTTATTTTGAAAAATGAGACTTTGCACTTGTTCAGTTTTATTTATTGATTTTCTTTTATTATTATTTTTCACTCTTAAAAAAAAAAAAGCTCATCCTCCATATCTGACAATTCAACCGGCTCTCTGATTCTCTCTCTGTCTTTCTCTCCTTGCTTGCAATGCATCTTGGGTAGAATTGTGGAGCAAGCACCAGGATAACAGAAAGCAAAAAGCTTTGGAAAAAGAACAGAGTAAGATCACTTCCCTAAGCACCCAATTAAACTGCAAACCAGGGAATATCCACCCGCACCAGTGCTCTTCCCTTAAACCACTTTCTATTGTGGGGAGAAGCAGAATTTGCCCCCAAATATTCAACTGCTTTTCAAAAAGCCCATTTAGACATGTGGCCCAAACAATATACCACAGAATAAATAGCTTTTAGTTAAAAGGAGAAAGGTATATAGATGCAAAGTTAAAAATTGCAATCAAGGTATAAAATAAGCCCTGTACAAATGCAGATTTAAATCATATTGAAGTGAAATCAGTATTTGGGCCAGTATTTCTAAGTGTGCAAATCTAACTCTTGACTAGGGATGAGCATTTTGGTCATTTTGGCAGCTTGAGTACTTTACACATATCAAGAACTTAAGAACTCTGGGTGTGCAATGAGCAGAATGTCTGAAGTCCTCCTTTTGCCATTGTATCACATCATTGTTTTAAGCGTCTTACGTGTTTTTATGATTTGTCTTACATTTTTTGTAAAATAATTTTAAAAAAATTACATAGCAAGACCCTTGCGTAAGAATGTGTTTATGCCATTTCTCGAGTGCACTGAAATCTAGCCGCCATGTGTAGGTCGCATCCAATCATAGCCTTCAGTCATCAAGGTACTGTTGTAACCAATCACAAAACAATGCTGTCACTTTATTGTACTCAGGTATTAATGCCCATCCCTACTCTTGACTGGTTTGCTCTGTCTTTAACTTGCCAACTTTTCTTGAAAGCTTTTGCATTTGTTTGACCTTGATGAAATAGTTATCTCACATGCATATAATTTTTTATTTGTTTTTTTTTTTTTACTTTAACTTTGACTTCCTACATTTATTTACTTTTTTCATTGCTGTCAGTTCATGCAAATAAATATGCATTTGTCGCACAGTTCTATTTACAGTTACTTCTCAACGACTGAACACAGGCATGTGCCGTCTTTGGTTTTCCACCTCCTTAATTAATTATTAATTATCTTAATTCCTGACGCAAGTATTTTAGTTACTTGTTTCAGTGGAGTATTGAAAGCATTTAAAAGGATCTTGTCAGACCACATGCACCTGTGAAGAAAACGCTGTTTTGTTCTTGATGCCTCATATAATACAGCATAATCAATTTTAACCAAGTTGGGGTTTGCAATCGCAATATCAGTTTCCTAATTTAAGAAGCAGCGAGTGCACTAGTTGTAGCTGAAGCTTCCTCCTGTCTGATTGATTGACTGTGTTTGCCTGCATGTGTGACTGCTTCTGTCTGTAATACCTAGCGCTACTGTGATCTGATCTGGCCCACTGTCAGCTGATCTGCTTCTGTGAGTTTCCCCCAATATGACCGCAAGCATTATTTGTTTCTCTCTGCCTGACCTGCGTAGTCTAATGAGTGGCAGCCAGCTGAATGGTGAAATCGATAACCGTTACTCTCCAGAACAGAGATGGCTTCAGCTCGCTGTTAGTCATGTGACGTCCCAGAATTCTTTTTCAGAGAGTTAATGGATGGAAGAGCTGATTTTGTGGTTTCTACAGGGGCTGATGGAGCAAAACAGCGTCTGGAAGGTGGAGACACTGAGGAAAAGAAGTCACAGATCAGTGCTGACAGTGGCCTCAGTGTGACGTCTGGCTCACAGGTGGGATTTAACCAAACACAATATAACTCTTAAAACTTTTGAGTATTTATTTTTCTAAGTGAATGTGTGTAAATATACCTGTAGACATTATTGTTCTTTATTTTCATCTTTGTTGTTCTTGCTTTTCTCTTCTGCAGAAAAGTGATACAGAGTCCCTGGCGAGCTCCGAGCCTCCAGCTCTGGCGAGAAGCACCAGCCAGGACTCGGAGGCTAGCACAGTGGTAGGGCACGGCCATTACAGAGACACTGCTATCCTTTCCCTAAAATAATATTCAGATCATTTGTATTTCCCAAAGCGATTCAGTTTCACGATTTTTACAGAATTGATTTATTTCAATTTTGCATTATGGACATCATTTCTGTTTGTGTTTATGGATAGTTCTTTTATGATTTACTTTACCCTCTTTTCATTTTAAACTTTTTTCTTTCTTCTATAGACCACAAAAGTTTAGACAGAAATGTCTCTCTAGCCATAACAGTAGTCCATATGAGTCATATGCAAATTTTCTAAAGTGTGTCTATATATATATATATATAAATTATAAAGTATAATTTCTTATAGGGATGCTCATTTCGGTTATTTCAGGCAACCGACAACCAAAGCTTGTTCGCAGATTATAAACGGTTAACTGACAACATTATTTTAAATTAGAATTTCATTCAATTAGAAAGAATAAGCGTAAAAATTTAATAGGCCTATACGAGAAACATATAGATATTATACCTAAATAATAAATCAAGAAAACGAAAGAAAAAAAGTTAGCAACAGTGACCCAATTAATATTGAAGATGGCAAAATAAACACAACATAAAAGTCACTTTCTGACATGACAGCAGTCCAATCGAGGCTTCTTTCATCAAATCTACATTAACTGCCAGCAGCTTTGCACCGAGAGCGGAGCATTTGAATCACGCACAGAACACAAAACTGACGAGATCTAATAAAACCTTCTTTCATATGACACGGATCATTTCTCCATCGCTATAAGTTACCCAAAACACAAATAAAAACACCCGGTAGATGCGCATTTGTGCTTTTTTTAAATGAAAGTGAATACATGTAATACAAGTTACTTAAGATTTCAGTTTCAAACCTGTGCTGTTCTTTTCAACTTGATTTTCATCAAAGAATAATAATAAGAAATGTTTACTGAGCAGCCAGTCAGCATATTAGAATTATTTCTGAAGTATGGATCACTGAAGACTGGACTAATGGCTGCTAAAAATTCAGCTTTCCCTTCAAAGCAATAAATTACATTTCAAAATGTATTCAAATAGAAAGCTGTTAATTTAATTTGCAGTTATATTTCACAATACTGCTGTTATTATATTTCGATTAAATAATTGCAAGTTTGGCTAGCAGTCTTTTCCCAAGAATGTGTCTTAATCCATAACTTAAATATTGTGGTTAAAAAAAATCATCTTAAATTAATCTTGCAAAAAAATCTTGCAGATTTTAAACATAACATTTACCCCTGGTTTCACGGACAAGGCTTAAACTTAGTCCTAGACTAAATGTAAATCTGAGCTGTTTTAACTAAAAGACACTTGCACAGACTGAACAGTGTCTTTGTTTTGTCTTAAGATGTATACCAGTAATGCTTTTTTCTAAAGCATGTTATGGCCTAATCCTGGACCCGGCTAAACCGTGTCTATGAAACCGGGTTTTTGATTTTTAATTTTCCATTGAACTATCCCCCTAGTAGCTGCATAATTTCTCTTGTTTGTTGTGCTGTGGCTGATGTCTGACCTTGGATGTTTAGGTGAGTAACAGCTCAGGTGAGACACTGGGTGCAGACAGTGACCTGAGCAGCACTGCTGGAGACGGCCTGACAGGAAGACATGCTCAACATCTCAACCTGTCCCGTGGCACACTATCTGACAGCGAGATTGAGACCAACCCTGCGACCAGCTCTGTGTTTGTGAGTATGTCTCTCTGTGTTAGTCATCCTGTTCACTGCATCCGATCAAATAAAAGATAATGAATATTATGGACAATTGTCACACATATAGGGCAAGACTCATAAGCTGAAGCCAGGAGTGAAAGAACCTCTTGGTGTTAATAAGGGAGCACCAGCTCCACCCCTCGAGGATGTTAGCATGAGGATCTATCTGTGTGAGGGGCTGCTGGGTAAGAGTTGATCCTCTTTTATAATCCATTTACCTTTCCTTTTCTTTCATTCATTTTGTTTCCTTTTTGTCTTCTGTTCTTTCATGTTCCGTTCTCACTGCTTTAGTAATAAACTTTTTTCAACGTCTGTGTTTATTAAAATGATGAAGTATTTCCAAAAGTTCTCCCTGTTCGTTTTCCATAACCTCACCGTTTTTAAATTCTAATAACATGTCTGCTGCTAAGAACAATGATTGCAACAGTTTATTCTGTAAACCCTGCTTATATTCTGATCATTAGAGCTTTGTTAGGTGTTCTGTTCAGTTGCTGTTTTTCTGTTTAGCTCCAAATATGTCCTCATATTAACCAGCGTGTGATGAATTATTGGTTTGCATATCTCTGACAGCACACAGCTTTGCTTCTAACACTCTAACACTTTCTTTGCCTTTTGCTCTGCGGCCACCTCCTTTTCCCCCTCTCTCCTTTTTCTCCTTTTCGTTTAATGCCACGAAGGGCGAGATAAAAGCTCAGTTTGGGACCAACTGGAGGATGCTGCCATGGAAACCTTTTCTCTGAGTATGGCTGAACTCTGCCTTTGACCTTTGGGATGTGTGTATTTTGGGATTGTGAAGTTGTAGTTTTAGACACTACATGCCTTCCCTCGCATCCATACTATGACTGTGTTTAGGGAGCATGTAGGGTGTGTTTTTTATTTTTATTAGAAATTGAATATATTTGAATGTATTGGCGTGTGCATGGTGCTGTTTGCATGAAGAGAGAGTTAAAATACACGAGCCAGATGGATCAAATAAGCCAAGTTTATTTTGTAATTGAATGTGTTTGTGTGAAATCGAGCGGTGATTAAAGCTGCTTGAGAGAATGTGAGTGCTAAAACAATAAGCAGATGTATGGAGGCGTGTGTTATCTCTGTGTTAAAATTAATTTCATTAGGTTTGATAGCAAGCTCTATTTATTACAGCATGCTGCGCTGTTGCTTTGAGTGCTTGACGTCTCTTTCTGTTAATGTATGGAGGATGTGTTATTTTAATACTCTTTTATGACTATGCCATAAACATCTTACTTTTGGAAAAAGTGTTTCACTTAAGTTGAGGCTGAACGTGTGTGTGTGTGTGTGTGTGTGTGTGTGTGTGTGTGTGTGAATTTTTAGGTAAGGAGCGTTCTACTCTGTGGGATCAGGTGCAGTTCTGGGAGGATGCCTTCCTGGATGCTGTTATGTTGGAAAGGGAAGGAATGGGGATGGATCAGGGACCACAAGAAATGATTGACAGGTGAGTATGTTCTTTAAGTGCCTGCATAAGTGTTCACACCGAATTAAAAGCATGGCAGAATGGAAAAAATTTTCTCATAACTAGTCAAGTATGAATCCTCTGATTTCAAAGTTTACATATTTTACGAAGAGCAGACGGCATATTGGTTGTTCGCATGCTTTTATACAAATACACCCATCAGACCATGCTGAAATGCTTTCACATATTCTGCTCCGGGAGAATTATAACATATTGGAACGGTTTAAGCTGGAAGCTATTTGGTCATGCAAGGATTCAGATATAAACTGTGCTGTAGTGTTTGTATGATGTTGTCCAAATACTGTTGCCTTTCAGGTATCTGTCTCTGGGAGACCATGACCGCAAGAGACTGGAGGACGATGAGGACAGACTACTGGCCACTCTTCTGCATAACATGATTGCCTACATGCTTATGATGAAGGTATACACATATATATATTGAAGTGAATATGGAGATTTTTAAGGTAAACAGTTCAGTTGTGACACATACATTTAGCAAATTATAAAATTTTTATATGTATACATGCACTAGCATTCAATTGGATTGTTTTTTTGTTTTTGTTTTTTTTTAAGAAAACAATCCATTTATTTGCCAAGGATGCATTAATTAGATCAACATTGACAGTAATGACATTTATAATGTTATAAAAGATCTATGGTTCAAATAAATTCTTTGTTGTAGGAAAAAAATACTACTGTACGACTTCCCCAAAAATATGAACTAACATTAATAATATATGTTCTACTGTTCTCTAGGTCAGTAAAAATGACATCAGGAAGAAGGTACGGCGTCTTATGGGGAAATCTCACATTGGCCTCACACACAGTCAAGAGGTCAATGAAGTCTTGGACCGCCTCGCAAATTTGGTAATAGCCAGTTAGATGAAGCGTTACAGCTATTGCATGTAAACCAGTAGCCACACTTATCCCAATCAGGTGATGAGTCATTGTAAGAATGCTTGTTTTGTTGCAGAGTGGCCGGGAGCTTCCCATCAGGCCAAGCGGCAGTCGGCACATTAAGAAGCAGACATTTGTTGTGCATGCTGGGACTGATACAACTGGTGATATATTTTTCATGGAGGTATGAGTTTTGTGTGTCTGTGTGCTTACATTTTAACAAGTCTGCATGAATACATATTATCAATAAGCATTTACTCCTTCTTTCCTCATCCTTGTGTGTGTTTAGGTGTGTGACGACTGCATCGTCCTGCGCAGTAACATCGGCACAGTCTATGAGCGCTGGTGGTATGAGAAGCTCATAAATATGACCTACTGTCCCAAGACCAAAGTGTTGTGTCTATGGAGGAGGAATGGTCAAGAAACACAGCTTAACAAGTTCTACACCAAGAAGGTAGGACACACATCAATGTAAAGACACACACACATACACCACATGCTTCAAAATGTGACATGTCTCATTTTCAATTCACAAATTGTATATTGTTTCAGTGTAGTGTGTAGATTGGGATCAGTCACTGTGCTTCTTTTTCTCTGTTCTTGTGTGTTTAGTGTCGGGAACTGTACTACTGTGTTAAAGACAGCATGGAGCGTGCTGCTGCACGACAACAAAGCATCAAACCAGGTACACAACCATTCAAGAGTGTTCGGTCTATAATGTTAAATAATATATATAATTTATATATATTTATTATTATTATTATCATGGCTGAAAACTGTTTTGATGCTTAAAATTTTTATAAAAACAATGGATTTTTCAAAATCGAAATGTTTACAATTACTTGTAATCAATTTATTGTGTCCTTTCTGAATAAAATGTATCAATTCTTACTGACCCCAAAGGTTAAACTGTATTGCACGGGTTAGTAGAATAAATTCAGTTCAATTGGACTTCTTTTGGCATTCATCTCCATGAAAGTGGCACAATTTACTCCTCGTTTTCTTGGAGATGTAATCTTCTGCTTATTGTTGTTTTTTTTATTTTTTTTATTTTTCTCTGCTATTTGCTTTTTTTTCTATGTGTGCAGGTCCAGAGCTGGGAGGCGAGTTTCCAGTACAGGACATGAAAACAGGAGAGGGCGGTCTCCTTCAGGTCACGCTGGAAGGCATCAACCTCAAATTTATGCATAGCCAGGTGGGAGGTGTTGCTTTTATCATAACCATGAAGAAGTGCTTGCCACATTCAACACCACCCTTCCTCTCATTCTCATTTCATCCAATCCTGTTTCTCTTTTCTGCCACTTCTCGTCTGTACTCATCTCATCATCTCTCCCAAGTCTCTTTTCCTTCCTCTCACTCTTTCTTCCTATTCGTGCCTGTCTTCCTTTTGAGAATTTTTTTTGGAACAACTGAAATAGTGATAAGAACATCTGCTAAAATTCAAATAATCATATTTAAAGCATGAAGCATTTATTTTGAGATTCGACTCTAAATGAAAAGATGAAATTAAAAAGTCTGTAAGTGTTGTTCCTGAAGAAACTCTAAGAGGAATAGCTGTTTTCTTTTTTTTCGTCGTTGTTCGGCTTTGTTTGCTGGATGTTTGTTTTTTGGGTTGCATAATCACAAGCAGAGATTTACTTTTTCAAATGTCAGAACATTCCACCCGCTGTGTGTGTTAGTGTGACGTGTTATTGGTCACGGCGCCCAGCTCTGGTCCTTACGGTTTGTGAGTGTTGGTGTGATGTCGGTTTGTTGTGGTGTGCCAGAGGTAAGATGTAGAACCTTGTGCAAATGTACAAAATACATTGTTGGGGAGATTTCGATTTAAAAACCACTTAAGTGTGTTTTAATTCTGATCTTAACCAACTATATAAACATATACGCTTCAATCTAACTCTAATGGGAGACAATCAGGTAATAGTACTTATTAAAACAGATTTTATAGGTTCTACTTGAAGTGATTAAGACCATATGTTCGACTTCTGTTCCACCTAATATTGCTGTTTTGGGATTATTTAACCGGGTTAATTGTCTCTTGTTACTTTGCTGTTTATGAAGCTCTAGAGTGAAGTGAACGCATGTATGGAAAACAAAAGCCTTTCTTTTCTGGAAAAGCCTGTAGCCAATTAGGAAACAATGCAAAGCTTAAATAGTCATTATTTTTATTTATTTCCAACATACGTCTTTACCCTGGGTTATCTTAGGTTATAGTCTTCCACTGCTATTAAGAACTTAAAGGGATAGTTCACCCATTTGCTCATCCTCATGTCGTTCCAATCCTGTGTGACTTGCTTTCTTCTGTGGAATGTAAAAGACGATATTTTGAGAAAAATGGGTGAGTCAAATGCTCACGAAAACTATTCTGCAGAAAAAGCAGCTGGAATGACAGGACTGGAACTAGATGAGCTTGACTAAATAGCGCTATAATATGCCTCGCTGTGGTCACTAGTGAGCTTTTAAAGAGTGCTAACAAATAAAATGACAGCAGAAGAGTTAAGCGCTATTGAAAGTTATAAATGGTTTATGTAGTGCAGTTGTGTGTGCTGTAATGGTTTTGGCTGTAGGCATGTGTGAGGGAGCTGGTCCTCATTGCTGGTGGAGGAGGCATGGAGGGTAATGGGGTGGGAACACATCAGGGATTCAAAACTAACGTAAACATAATGGCAGATATTAACAGCTAACATACATAAACTTTGTTCCTTCTGGATGGAATCAGCGGTTGTAGTTTAACGCCGTAAGGGTGGGCTCGTAGCACCAGAGGGTGTTTTGTGCTCTTTTTGTCCAATAATAATCCAAACCGTTTCTCTCCCATGCTCTCTCCCCCTGCAAGGAGCGGAAGGTACACAACCTCTGCAGTCTTTGCTTTTTTTTTTTAGTGTACCATTTTCATTTATGTTTTCTTTCTGTTCTTTGCATTGTAGCTTTTCTGGCAGACGCCACTTTTTGTGTGCTTATGTTTTTTGATGTCTTTTGTATTATTTTCTCTCTATCTCTTTTTATGGTTTCTTTTAGTGTCTGTTTTTTTTTCTTTTTTCTGGTGATGATGATGGAATTTTCCATGGATGTCTTTGCATGGGCCCTTTCAGCACGTAGGGGGATCAGTGCCATGGTCTCGTTCCCACTTTTGGTGCAAATGGTCACAGCTGCAGGGTTTATATTAGCTCTTTAGTCTTAAGTGCTTCAAAAATACATCAGTTATACAAGTCTCCAAGTGCCTCAAAAGCACGTCATAAATGAGTAGTGTAGAACGAAAGCAGTTCTCTTGGCTGGACAAGTATTGTAAATACACAACGATTCCTTTGAAAGCGAGACTCTCTTAAGAGCTGTGGTGTTGACTTGTTGATTAATTGAATACAATTTAAAAATGACAGAAAATGTCAATCTGGGGATATTTTTACACTCAAGAATATGAAGATCCGTAATGCTGCTCAAGTGTTGAAACTTTCACGGCTCTCCATTTGCGTCACTGGCCCATGTAATCCTGTCAACATGGAAACTTCTTCCTGTCCAGTCATATTTTAGTTCTGATAGCTTTTCAGCAGCTTGCTTATCATGTTCTTTCTTGGTTTCTCCCTAGTTTACAGTTACTAACTGTCCAGATTGTCATCTCTTCAGAAAATACTTTTTTTGTTTTCCCACAAGTGCGTGATTGAGTTGGTAACAGTGTGTCCTGTTGTTTTTTTGTTTGTTTTTGTTTGTTTTTAGGTTTTCATAGAGCTGAGTCACATTAAAAAGTGCAATACAGTGAAAGGAGTCTTTGTCCTGGAGGAGTTTGGTAATTACCCCCATTTTGATTCTAGGCCTGTACGCGACACAGCAGTAACCCAGTCACATAAAGAGCCGTTTTCTCGTTCAGTAGATGTGGCGATCTGAAGACTGTAGGAGCTTTAGGAGCTAAGGTTATGTGTAAGACAGTAGGACCGTTGGTTTTAGCAGTCGTGAATGACACCCTAAAATGACACCCTTACACCCAAAATGAATGAGATCCCATCTGCCTGCAGAATCCTATTCCTCTCGGACTCAAAGCCATTCCATCGGCTGAGGCAGTGGTGTAATAATGATCAATATTAAATGAATGTTAGGGTTTGTATGTTTAAGTATGCTCATTTCATCTACTTTGAAATGCGCTCATATTATTATTCTGTAAAAACACAAATACTGTCATATAAATTGAATCAAATTTATATTCTCTATCAATTTAAACAATTGATTTGAATCATTTATACTCATATATTTAATTAAATACTACATAATTGAATGTCCCCTATTTATCTGTTATAACATAAATACTTATCACAATCTGTTGAAATATTATTTTTTTTATTGACATAAATATAAAAGTGCATACAGTGCATCTTCCAGCAGTTAACTGGTTAAGATTGCTCTGTTTATTAGGTAAAACAAGATGCCATGATATGCCTCTGGGAATGGAGGAAAAGGATTCGCCATCAGCTGCTTTGAGGAAACGATGCACAGTTCAAGTTCGTTTGCGACGAAGAAACATAGTTTTTTCCTTTCATGCATCTCTTGGAGAAGGAGTCATAGGTTTTCATCAAGAATACTGATTTAAGTCATACTCCAACTAAAATTGTCAGTCTCCAGAATAGAAGTCTTCATGGAGTTAGATAATACCTTAACCAGGCAGAGATGTTAGAAAGCGGTGTTTTTAGTGAGATATACAATGAAGTGAGCTGCAGTGTATCTTCAGTAGTCATAGAGTCAGCTCCAGACTGGGTTAGTGCTGTGTCTTTGTGCTTCCTTTTTGTAATCCGCCCCTCATCTTTGCTGCTATGAAAACCTTCATTCTCCAGCAGGTAAAGTGCTGTCACCTTTATCTTTTCTTCTTCTTTCTCAACCTGTCCTCCTCATCTGTCATCATCTCTCATACATCCTTTTTCACCACTAATGGCTGTGGACTGCTCATCTGCACTGCACTGCCTTGATGTCAGATGTCGCTTCTCCTACACTCGAGTTCATAAACCCATGCCAAAAGTCATTCCATAAGTGATGGAAAAACCCAGCAGACCCCGAATTTCCTTCCAACTTTATGATCTCCCCTTTTTGCTTTCTCTCTCTTCCTGATTTCTCCATCTATCTCCCACCACTCTTAATCTTTTTTTTCCCCCTCTGGCTTTCTTTCTCCTCGAGCCTGCCTTGATTCAGTTCCCCATTGCATAAGAGTTTCTCAGTCTTGTGGGAAACATCTACTGATGATGAATCCTGTTCAGTCATATGATCTTTATGAGTGCTGCTCTTCTGCTGCAAGATTCAGTGCTCTGTCTAAAATGTGCAGGGGTCAGATATAGATTATAAATATTCATTTCGTTTGTATGCCTCCTTCTCCCCCTTTCTCTCTCTTTCTCTATCACTCCTTCTTTCTCTCTGTTTCTGCCCCCTGACCTTAAATATTTTATATTTGTTATTCCACTGCTGTTGAACGTCTTGTTTTGTGTCTTGCACTGGAATTTGCAGTTCCTGAAACTAAAGAAGTGGTGATCCATAAATACAAGACTCCGATGGTAAGACTTCAGTATTTATAAACTACTACACAGTAGAGCTGGATTCAGTTAGCAGACTCTTAACTTGTTGCAGTACCTGATTTCAATATATTTTAGTATTCTAATAGTTTTAAATATCATTTTTATATCTTGCAACATTAACACTGTTATTGCACAGAACTGAATCAGTGCTGTATGGCATTCAACATTATTCGGGGTGTTGTTTTGGGAGGCATAACAGCTGTTAACTGTTCTGTCTTGGGCAGGCACACCAGATCTGTTACTCGGTGCTCTGCCTCTTCTCCTACATGGCGGCGGTCAAGGGGAAAGAGTCAGAGGGCAAGCCCAAGATGCTGTCCCCTCGTCCACTACCGAGCTAGCACACTTCTCTCCTACGTTTACTTCAACCCTTCAACTCCCTGCAATACTACTCCTGTTCAATACAAGCTGACAGTCCTGCCGAGCTCCTTTTAAAGACCTCTGCTCCTGTACCCATTCAAACATACAGTAGATGCATTCACATACTCAACACATTGGTCCTAAAAGAAACAACCTGTTCATATAATGTATATGATCACGTATCTGATATAATATTCCAGTCCTTGGACACTAAAATGCTGGCATTTCATTCTCATAATATGGACCAACCAGACGAAAAACAGACTTTGACTGCTACTGGTTGATGTCATCACATTTGTACACTTTAATTTATTTCAGTAAGAGGCATTTGGATGCATGCAGGTCCCATGCGCAGCTCTTGCGAGTTGGCACTGGCATGCAGACATCAGGCAAACAACTTTATCCTCTTCGACCCCCTCTGAAATCGGTCAACAGGCTGTGTATTTAATATTTATGTGCTAAGTTGTACTGTAAATTCCAGTCTCTTCTGTCTGTGGTGGGTGAAACGTCTTTGCAATCTAGCGCTGCCACGTATAAGGGGGGTTTGCCTTAACCGTCCACGACGAAGCAGCGGTCCCAAACGTAAATGTTCCATTCGCCCTCCTCCACCTGCTGTAAGTGGTCTAAGGTCTGTGTATCTCTTTAGCTCAAAAGGCTCAAACCGCTGTACTAGTTCTGCTGTAAAGTTCCCTGTCTGTGAACTGCTGTGTTAAATTTGCATGTCACTTGGAAAAAAATGAATATTTAAAAAAAATCTGTACATCTCTAAAGCAATGCTGAAAAAGCAACTAAAATGTTTAGGAAAACCTGTAGTTTGTTTTCTAGATGTGCAATACGATCACTAGTGGGTACCAAGAACAAGTCCAGTCATGTCCTCAGAGTTCATCCACTGTCCTCCTGTGTTCATAATGAGGAGACCAGAAAGCATCGTGTTTTCTGTTGATCTGTTGTCGTTTTGACACAGAAATGAAAAAAGGCATTAATACTCTATAAGGCAACTGCATTTGGAGATTGTTTAAATAGTGATGGAAAGGTCTCGTGTCCAAAAGTGTCCTGTTTGAAGTGTCCTCTTCCTGTTTGTGTGTGTGTTTGTGTTAGAAACACAGATGGCAAGAGTTCATAGAGGTGCAGATTTTCTCGTTTCATCTCTTTTTGACTACTAGATTTGGCAGTGCAGCTGCCACATTTACATATTTTAAATGTTCTTTTATGTTTTGCTCACATTTTTAATCATTTACATGTATGAAGTGTTGTTTTGCATCTCCATTAATCCAGTTGCTGAATGCAGACTGTAAATGGACTTGAGCCCACTCCATATTGGTTTAGAGATTGTAAATAGCACAAAACTGATTTCCCAGAGTCCAAGTCTCCCAAAACGAATGTTTTGAGTTGGACAGTGGATCAGGTCTGTTGTTTGAAAGAGTGAGAGAGATACAGTTGCACATTATTTGGGCTTTCGTTTTAGTCTGTATTGTTTAGAACAAGAGGGAAAGGAAAAAATAGAGACATGGATGTAAATATTTCAGCATTTAAAAATATTTATAAAACCTGTACAGCTTTGGCAATATGAAAATAAAAGATGTCCAACCCGACTGTGACGTTGCGTATTGGCACTGCATTAATTACAATTATTATTCAGCAGCCAAATAATACATTTCTATTATTAAGAGATATTTTCCTCTTAGAATTTTCATAGTCTTTAGCCCCATGGGCTATATTTGCATTGTTGCTGCATTGTTACATAGCGGCCAGTTTTCTTTAAGAATTTCATATTTGAGGCCTTTCAAGTATCAAAGAGCTTTAGGTCTACAATCAGTATTCTCCATACAGTATATCAAAACAGAGACGCTTTGTTTTGGACATCAGCTTATAAAACATTTTGTACCACACAAACATCATTGTCTGAACCACTATTTACAATACACGCAAATATTAACTGTATGGATCATTAGAGACTAAAGGGGAAACTAGCAACTACCATTAATCATGATTGGTCTTACAAGAATGTTTGTGTGGAGGAACGGGAAAAGTACTGACCATTAAAACAATCTCGGTTGGCTAAAAACATTTTGACACCATATGTGAAATACTTAAAAGGGAAATTATATACATCACAAAATGTGCCAGAGATGTCCCTCTTGTGTCTATGACTGAGGAAAACATAAGTGCTTCAGAATCGAGCCGTTGTATTAGTTCAAACTAGTACCATATTTTGGGCAGTTGTCCATACATATGCTAAACATTTCGTTTTTAAACTAAATTTCAGCATGGCTTGTGATCGTCGTTAACATATTAAGACTAAAACCTAAATTACCGCTGGCAAACTGTCCCTTATAACAAAGAACACGTAATATGTCAAGTCAACGGAAATGACTGCACTTTATAACCGCAAAAAAAAAGCTGTAGACTCCTTCAGTAAAAGGCTGCAATTATAGTATTATATTAGCTACAGGAGAACAAATATCCAATTGCCAAAACTGAAGTGCCCAACAGAAAATATCCCTAGGACCTGAACATTTCCTGTTTTGAAAATTATCACAAAGCAACACTAACCTAAAACCAGAAGAGTGATTAGACTTCATAACTATTACTGTAGTGTGGAGGATAAAGATATCTCTAGCTCTCTCCATGGACAGCTTTCCGGAGGATCCTGAGACGGGACATGACCTCATCCCAGTCCAGATACGCTCCTTCTAGATGTCTTGAGTTCTGGCCTTGTGACAGGTAGCTCTTTCGGCCATGCAACAGTCGCCAGTTATCAAAGGTCACCAAGTCACCTGTGTAGAGATGAAATGAACAACCGGCATCGTTCCCATATTTATACATGCAGTGTCACATTTGGTTTAGTAAACAGGCTAGCAGCAAAAGGAAAAGCTTTTGGGATTTAAAACACATTAAATATGGGATACGTTTTTAAAAATCCTGGCATTGGATTTAGAAAATAGAAAAGTTTCCAAAGAGTGAGCCTAATCCCAAATCCATCAGCCTAAACCCCTTCATCTTTGCCTATTATTTAATTATGACTGTCAACTATAGTGAAAATGTGAGCTTTAACAGCCATAATCGGATTAGGTAAAGAGGTGAACTGTGTAGCTGTTTCTGACCACACTGACCTGCTTCCATTCTGTACGTAAACACGTTCTCAGGCCTGCTGAGCAGCTCCACAAAGGCCTTCAGAGACGAGTAGAAGGGCTGAACCTGATGCACAGGCATATCCAGCACTGAGTCTCGTGTGGCGTTGTTATAGTTGATCCTCATCACTCGGCCCTCGGAGTCCACACTGCACATTACATACAAGCTTGTATTGAAAATGACCAGGATTTATTAGAACTACTACAGTGTGTTGGTGCGGTTTAGAATTGCACGGGAAAGAGCAACCACTGAAACCAGCATAAGCTGGTTTGCTGGTTTTAGCTGTCAGCAGGCTGGTTTAAAGGGGTTTTGACCACTTCTTAAGCTGGTCAGGCTGGGAAAAAAACAGCTAAAACCAGCCAAAACAGCTTGGGGAGACTAGATAAAACCAGCTTAAACCAAGTAGGACAAACCAAACAGCTTGTTTTAGCAGATTGGCTGCACGAATGCAAGTCACATGTCATTTGACAGATAACAATTTTCTAACCTAATAAACGCATTCATTTGTATAATTTTAGCTCTAATGAATCTCAGTTCTATAAGTGACCATGAGGTGGTACTGTTTCACATTATTTACGTATAGTCAGAGTTGATGACAATGAGATGTGACAAAGCTAATCCATAGCATTAGCTATGCGTGATTATGTGAGTATGTATGCGTCTGCTGGAGCCACAGTCTGTCTTACTCTATAATGTGGTTTTTGGACTGCACACTGAAGTCACAGTAGTCAGCACCGCTGTCTGTGAAATCCACCCTGAGAGAGGAGAGGCTGTTAAACGCCTCAGGATCCTCCCTGCGAAGCAGCTCGGCCATGTGAAAGCCATCAACCACTTCACTCTCTCCGCCCTGATCAGCCTGACGGACACAGTGCAGGAACTGCACCTACAACCAGAGAAAATACAGCAGAAGTCCTCTCGTCAAATGAATTGTGTATTCTGATACTCATTTATTTGAGGTGGAGTCATTTTAATTAGCTTAATTTCAAAGAACACAAAACAGGAAGTCCCCTCATGATCTAAAGAATGCATATATCTAGCTTAATGAGCAAAACGGCACAGTATGGTATGTGTGTGTGTGTGTGTGTGTACTTACTCCAGGTGGATGGTGCAGAGCAGGGTAATCCGTGTGCAGGCTCAATTCTCCAGAAGTGTATGCAACGTTGTTAGCCATGGGCTTGTCCTGCACTTGCCATGTGTGTCTGTGAAACCAGAGGGGGTGATGGATGAGAACAGGTGACTATGGGCTTGTAAAGTTTCACTGCATTTCTCCATGTATTTATTGTAGGAAACCACCGCAGTAAAATGCTTACTTGATTTAGTACGGTCTTGAGAGTAAATTTAAAGACTAAGGAATCACGTCAATGAACAAAGCAGATATTTTTGTTATGCAACACAGTGAGAAAAAGCAGTGATCTCTGTAACATTATATAATCCATAATTGCTTTTTTGTTTCTTGTTTCTGTTTCTTTGTTTCTTTACATGATAAATGTTTGCTTCCATTGAGTTCTTTAGACACTTAAGAAAAAAAACTTTTTAATCTGTGCCCACAAAAAAGCAGGTTTGGTAGCATAAACCAATAGATTTCTATGAAAAAAAATTCTCCTGTAATCAAATAAAAAAAAATCAAGGAAAGGAGTGTGAAAGAGGAGTATTTGCAGTTTTTCAAAAGGAAATGGGGCAGATTACTGGTATCAACACGACCACAGAATCCTCCTCGTCAGACACACCATGGCCTCCTCCTTCAGACTAAAGATCCCTAGCCAGTGAAGTCTTGAATTTTGGCAAATGCAGTGCTTTTTGTTCCCGTCTGGGTCAGGTGAAGCTGCTTTTTGGCCGGTGTGAGCGAGTCTCCCGGGGCTAGCGCAGTGTTAAATCATTCAGCCTGTCACTTAACAGGTGTCAGCTGAGAGGGAGTTCACATGCATGGATTTGTTATTACAGCCAGAAGCTCATGGTGTGTCTGTCTCTGTTCTGTCTCTTTTCTCCATGCAGCTACTCTATCTGTCTGTCCTTGGTTGTGGTTTCCATTCACTCATCCTTTCTTATCAAAAATGCTCTCTACATGTCCATGTGAGAGGCTAAGGTGTTTGGCAGAAAATAAATTAGAATCTCAATGGTTTTTGATTAATAAAATGGGCTCAGTAAGTTTAGAGCAATGGAACAAGTTTAACTGACTGTAAAGCAAAGTCCTGTGGCATAATTTTCTATTCATTCAGATGCCGTCAGAGGCAGGTTGTCTTCTCTTTGAAAACAGAACATTGTTCTGATTGTTGGCCAACAATTACAGCTCAAAGTTCTTTCATCAAAGGATGGTGTAGACAGATGACTCATGCTGTGACATCCATGATAATCCTATTCAAACGTAACAGTCCTATGGACCGGCTCTATGGTTGCATTACCAATTATGCACACTACTTTACTCTCAAGCTAATAGCCAAGATGCGTTTGGCAGAAACAGAAGTATGACTTGAGGACTTGAGGTAATAGCACATAGCAGCTACTATTCATTTCAGGGATGGGCAAAATAACTGAAATACCTGTCAGCAAAGAAATACCAAGTTTTATTGCAGGTAAGTTCATTCTTATGCCTTTTTTTTTTCTTTTTTTAAAATGCTGTCTAACAAGTTCCTTTTCAGGAAATCGAACTGCGTTGAAACGCTATGCGAATACCTCCAGTGTAGTCTCAGCCTCAGACGTCACACCCACGGAGCGTTGGCTGATGCATATGGTACAATTTTCTGGAAACACTTATGCAGTGTCGAAGTCGTCATCTAATGGTTGAATTTGAGTGTTTTTTTGGGGGGGTGCGAGTGTTGCGCTTATTTTTGGCCCACCGGGAAACAAAGCGCAGACGTGTGATAGTGGAAGAACAACTCTCGTGTTCTCTATTGTACCTCATTAGAACACTTCGGCAAGACGTGCAGATCGCCAAACTTGTGTCATGAAGAACGCCAAAAAACTCCTCCAGCACAATAGTAAATTCAGCTTTGTCCTTAGAGTCGTGTCCACAAAATAATCTGTGTTCGTTAGTTTTAGATGCTTTGAAGGTCTCTGAACAAAGTCTGCATACGTTTCCTGCTGATTTACTCAGTGTTTTAATCAGATCGGTGGTAATGCAGACGCCATTGTTGTTATACGTGTAAGAACAGATTAATGACTTAATGCTTGTTTTCTTCTACTTCATTGATTTTCTCTGCTGACTGGCTTGTTGCATGCTGGTCTGTTGTTGTGGGGACATTTCCATGCTCCGAAACGTGATGCTGAACGAAACAAGCTGTGATTGGTTGTTTGACATGTCGGTCAACCGGCATTATGGGCGGGCCTTGCCAAAGAAAGCGGCTATGAATTCCAGACCTTCAGCCGTCAATCTGAAGATCTATCTACGCGAGACTACCAGCTACCTAGCAAAAGAAATTGTTTTTAGTTTATTTAATTTAATTCTAATTATTATTTTCTTCTGTTTTTGTATGCCTCATTTATTAATGTAAACAAACTAGTTTGTGTAATTCATTTGGAGTTCACGGTCATTTGTATTGGGATCGCTAACAACTATAGCCCGATATTATCGGCCATATTGGGCATTTTCAATTACATTGGAGTCTCAGATTATATGATAGGAAATATCATTAAATCATTATATCATTTCATCATAGGAAATTCTGTGTTAAAATGACTAAACAAGTAAATAGGAAACTTAAATAAAAGAAAACAGTGAGTCAGAAAGCTGCGCATGTCAGCCAATTGGCTGCGCACTATTATCTGTTGCCGACTGCTCTTCACTGCATTACAACATGCTAAACACAAAATAAGATATTTTGAGGAACCAAACAGAAGCTGGTCCTATTTTTTTACTTTAATACAATGTTCAACAGAAAAAAAAAAAACTAATTCAGATAAAAACGAGCTGAGAGTAAATGATGGATGTAGTGTAGAAATATATAGTGTTTCACCTTTCAGTACTGAATATATCTACTCTTCCTGAAAAATAAAAACACTGTTTGTTTTATTCATATTATGTTTATTTGCAAATTAATTGTAAACAAAGATAAAATGACAATTACTTTTGTCTTTGCTAATTTTAGCCTAAATATCTGACCTTTATTATATGCATGCTCTTTTGGAACACAGCCAGAGTGCTATACACACACAGAGTGGCTAGAGTATCATCATATCTACCCAAAGTGAGCTAGACGCAAGGCCCTGGAGAAATTGGTGATAGCAAGGAAGAAGAAACTGTAGAAAGCTGGAAGAAGTGCACTTTACTGAAGGGACTGGCACAATAGTCTAATAAGTTCTATTTTGAAATAAATGTTAAATTTTCCAGTGTTGTCTCAGTGTTCTTTACTTTTAAGAATTTCCAAGGAACTGGCACTGTGTATTTTTATATAAAGAACTTTGTGTGTATAGGGTGAGCCCTGGATGGCAGAGGTTGGTGGCAATGTAATCATATGATATTTGCTACAGGGGCACGGCTTTGATAATCTCACTCCTTTTTGACCAGGGCTCTGTTTGCATCACTGCTCACGATCTTTCCTGCTGCGCACCTCCTTCTGCGTCTGCTCCGTTCACTGAAAAACTAAGATATGTCGCTTCTCTAAGGCTTCGTTTACACTAGGTGCGTTTTTGTTTTAAAAAGCATAACTTTACGCACCTATCCCGGCATTTTCCACCCTCAAAAACAGACACTGAAAACGCTGCAGACCCTGTTGTAGTTTGAAAATGTAGTTGGATTGTTTACCGCCAGTGTAAACGATGATAGTTTTTATTCTAAATGCAGTTTCAAAACAAAAACACACTGGTGTAAATGGAGCGCGGTAAAGTTAGTTTTAGAATTGATATTCACCTATGCTGCAAATTTACATCTCCATACTAAACGAAGTAAAAATTTGTATTAATTGCACCTAATTTCCCATGCAAGCACCACTGTTGTCATTATCTTATGTGTAGCCTGTGTGATTTTATCAGACGACGTTTCGATCACTCTTTTGTCACTATTCATATTAATTTTGTTTTATGAGAACAGAAACACTATGATAGATCAATAAAAACATTTATTGAGAATTTAGCTGCATCAGAATACAGTATGTGGTCACATTATGCTATGTGTAGCCAAAACAGGTTTGTTTCAGTAAATATAATAATTAATATAATGTATACTGAATCAATTGCTGTTCTGTTGTCTACAACATAAAAGAATAAAAATGTCTGTTATAGGGATGCTCATTTCGGTTATTTCTCATAACCGACCCACGTTAACCGATTATTAGTCTCGCGTAGCCAGACCTTCAGACTGACGGCTGAAGGTCTGGAACTTTCTTTGGCTGAGGCCCGCCCATAAAGCCGTTTTACCGACATGTCAAACAACCAATCACAGTTCGTGTCGTTCAGCTTCACGTTTCGGAGCGTGAAAATGTCCCCACAACAACAGATCGGCGTGCAACAAGTCATTCAGCATAGAATAACAAGGAAGGAGAAGAAAACAAGCAGTAAGTCATTGATCTGTTCGTGCACGTATAACAACAATGGCTTCTGCATTACCACAT
>JAUCMT010000134.1:14333885-14346790 GCA_032357475.1 Enteromius thamalakanensis | reverse complement strand
CTCCCCCGACTGCAAGGGGCTGCACTCGCCACCTGGATAAGTTATTCCTCATTTTTGATTGGTTGATTAAAATGTTGTTCCAGGATCAACAAGGATGTTGATCCAGGATCACATTCTACTTGGTGTAATCACGGTGACCATGGCAGGCTAGTGTAGTGCATCTCGAACACACCCATAGATATCTATGCAACACACCTATTTTGTTATGGTAAGCATTTCCGTCACAAGCTTGAAGTATTCAACCAATCACAAATTTTGTCCATCTGTCACTGATTCAAGTCGTAACGTTAACTCTCAGAACACTCCGAGTTCACAGGTTGGAATTACGAATTTAGAAGCACGTGAGTAGCTTGGGCTTGCCCATACTTTCTTTGACACT
Source organism: Enteromius thamalakanensis (assembly GCA_032357475.1). NCBI lineage: Eukaryota > Metazoa > Chordata > Actinopteri > Cypriniformes > Cyprinidae > Enteromius > Enteromius thamalakanensis. The sequence goes on along the minus strand of JAUCMT010000134.1, from coordinate 14,346,411 downwards.
ACATTCATTTCGCGAGCAAAAAAGTGGGAACCAATAAGAAACGAGCATCTAATGAGCATTTAATGAAGCTAGCTACAATTTGTTAAGGTGTCTTTTAGTCTCAGCCTCAGACGCCCACGGAGCGTTGGCTGAACGTCTGATGCATATGATACACTTTTCTGGAAACACTTCAGCAGTGTCGAAGTTGTCATCTGATTGGTTAAATTTGAGCGGATTTCCAGGGGCGAGTGTCGCGTTTATATTTGGTCCACCGGGAAGCAAAGCACAGATGTGTGATAGCGGAAGAACAACTCTCGTGTTCTCTATTGTACCTCATTAGAACACTTCGGCAGGACGTGCAGATCTCCAAACTTGTGTCATGAAGAACGCCAACAAACTCCTCCAGCACAATAGTAAATTCAGCTTTGTCCTTTGAGTCGTGTACACAAAATAATCTGTGTTTGTTAGTTTTAGATGCTTTGAAGGTCTCTGAACAAAGTCTACATACATTTCCTACTGATTTACTCAGTGTTTTAATCAGATCGTTGGTAATGCAGACACCATTGTTGTTATACATGTAAGAACAGATCAATGACTTATTGCTTGTTTTCTTTGCTGACTGGCTTGTTGCGTGCTGGTCTGTTGTTGTGGGGACATTTCCACACTCCGAAACGTGACGCTGAATGAAACAAACTGAGAGTGGTTGTATGACATGAAAGCGGTTATGAATTTCAGACCTTCAGCTATCAGTCTGAAGGTCTGGCTACGCGAGACTACCTCCAGCGTGATCACGCTCTAAATCTGCTGTGTAATCTGTCCATTGGGGGTTGAGACATCACAGACTCTCTCTGTGTGTCTGTCCCATTTCTTGTCTGTAAGTCTTTTTTATTCTTGTCTGTCCCTCACAATTGGTTTCATTTGACAAGCTAAGACAAGGGCAATGGGGTGAGGGTTTCCGGTGCTCCTCATGGTGGTGTGCCATCATGAAGGTCCAACCAACCACCTCTAACATTAGAGGCCAGCCACGAATAAATACTTAGTAGACTATTTAGCAGCATGAAATCTACTGCCAAATGTGTCTCAATGGGTCCTGCAAAGAGAGGTTATCAGATCCTGTTTGAATTGGGTCCGGGTTGGTACTTCATAGTTCCAAAGGAAAGGAAAGGAATGGAAAGGAAAGGACGTGACATGTGGCCAGGTATGGTTTCCCATACTAGGAAATTGTGCTCTGCATTTAACCCATCCAAGTGCACACACGCAGCAGTGAGAAGTGATCAACCACACGCACACACACACCGTGAACACACACCCGGAGCAGTGAGCAAAGACGGGTGGAGGGCTGAGGCCCATTTTAGATCTCAGGCAACTGAACCACTCAGTCAGTCAGCTAAAGTTCAGGATGCTTACACCGAATCAGGTCATATCACAAGTCAGGTTGGAGGATTCTTTTGTCACAATAGATCTAAGAGATGCATTCTTCCACTTGTCCTTCTATCCATCTTGCAGGAAGTTCCTGAGGTTGGCTTTTGGGGGCAAAGCGTACCAATATTGGGTTCTTCCCTTCAGTCTAGCACTCTCACTCCGCACGTTTACAAAGGTAGGGGATGCAGCCCTAGCTCTGTTGAGGCTTTAAGGCACTCGCATCCTAAACTACATCGACGACTGGCTTATTCTAGCTCAGTCACAGAGCGAGGTGGTTAGGTATCGAGATGTCATCCTAGCTCACATTAAATGTTTGGAGTTAAGACTGAACGGCAAGAAAAGTGTGCTTTCTCCGGCTCCGAGAACCACTTCTAGGTGTGGTGTGGGATTCGACTATGACGCAAGGGCACGAATGAGTTCATTCTCACCACAGTCACAAGAGTGCAAGAAGGCCGGTCACTCACTGTAAAACAGTTACAGAGACTGCTGAGTCTTATGGCAGCCACGACCAGTGTGATTCTGTTTGGCCTGCTGTACATGAGACCCCTATAGTAGTGGCTCAAAACCAAAGGGTATTCCCTGAGAGAAAATTCCCTTCATGTGACGTTGTTTCCTCCCGACATTGTGTGCGAGCCCTGGTTATGTGGAGGAACCCTGGGTTTCTAAGTCAGGGCCGGGTGTCACCGTGTAACACTGATCACTGATGCGTCCTTCACTGGTTGGGAAGTGGTCATGAGTGGCCGCTTAGCCCATGGTCTGTGGAGTGGTCGCCCTCTCCCATTGCACAGCAACTGCCTGGAGATCCTGCCTGTGTTTCTAGCTCTGAAACATTTTGTCCCAGACCTGAGAGATCATAATGTGTTGGTACGCACCGATGACACAGTAGTGGTCTCTTATTTAAACCACCAGGGAGGTCTGCGTTCACGCCCCTTACACAAGCTGGCATGCCAGATCCTTGTGTGGTCCCAGGGCTAACTCCTCTGACTGAGAGCAGTGCACATTTCATGGGCATTTAAATGTGGGAGCAGACATCCTGTCAAGACGGGGGCCAAGGCCCGGGGACAGTGGTGCAAGAGGCAAGCCTGGTTCCTTAAAGGAACGAGACACTGCGTCTCTTTGCCACACTCCCGGCATGCCTGCCGGCACTTGCTTAATTTCTGAGGCTAACGTATCGCCGCACGTGCTTTTGAGCTCCCTGGTCTCTCACGTCATTCACTTGTGACGTCTAACCCGTCCGTTGGACAGATTACACAGCAGATTCAGAGCATGGTCACGCTTGAGGCATTCCTATTGCGTTTTGATGCAGTGTCTCGTTCCTTCAAGGAACTGGGGTTACATATGTAACCCAGAGATGTTTTGGCATTCTAGAAAATTAGCAGCCAGTGTGTTTTTTGTTTGTTTGACTTGGTGAGTACAGGAGACTTTCAAAAACATAATTTACAAGTTCTTTCTGATCCCAAAATACCAACACCAAAAAAATCATGAAGACAATTTGGTTTTGGATAATTTTGGTCCTTTAAAATGGCCTTGTATTTGTTGGCTTTTGAAGAAAATCCCCAGACTTAACAAGACGGGTGCCCCGCCTGACTACTACACATCTCCTACCATGTTTTCAACAGACTTTGTGGGTTGAGGGACTTTTCATTTCCATCAATTGTAAACCTGTCCAGATGTAACGCATTAGGATGGAAGATCAGACCACATTACTCATCACACCGTAGTTCGTTTTCCATGAATGATGGGTTTGTGCCCTTTGCAGCAGGTTATTTGTCTTTCTTTGTAGATCTTGGAGTAAGACTGGCAGTTCTGGCATAAATGGTAGTTTTGAACAATTTTGGTGTAAACACAGTCACAGATGTTCAAAATCAGTTTAACAATTTCTGAAATGGAATTTGAGACACTTAAATTGCCACCACTGTGTTTATAATTGAAGTTTGAGTGGGTTTAAAATGTACGTAATTATTTTTCATAGAGCTCCCAGTGACAGACTGAATATGTTTTCATATATTTTGCCCTGTGCACATAAACAGTTGAAGAACCATTTAGAAGATTCTGGAACTGTTCTTGATCACTGGGTAAGTAGTAACACTAGTTGTCAGTATGAGAATGACTCCTATTACTCCACTGTTTCCAAGTCTGCGTTTTTAAAATGACTATATTCACTACTGTGTCTTTGCTCACTAAATTGTTAAATCATTATAATTATCTAAAAATAGGCATTTCATTGCTTTAATTAGAGTGCAGCCAAAGCCTAAGTCCATACCCATAAAAGGTGAGGCGTAGATAGCCAATCCTCTGACTCAGTCTGGCCACCTGGCCCTGCTCTGTCGGCGCCCCCCTCAGGTACACAATGCCAATGCGTCTCAGAGCCTCTAGCCAGGCCAGGGCAGCCTTGTCATCATGTAGAACTTCCTCAAAGTCAGCCGTAGGGATTTGCAGACTCGAATTCCAGTATTCACGCTCTGAAACACAGATATGCTTATAAATGTACATTACAATGCACAACAAAAACATCACAGAACAATAACACCACTTGTTTTTTAGCAACTCACGAATCTCTTAAAGTTCCACCACAAAGCCTAGCTCAGGAAACTCTGTATTAGAAGGTCTAGTGGTAAATTAAAAAGTACAGTCAACAGTGGCTCAAGTCTACATAATTATGTGGGAATGATGTCAGCATTACTCAAAAAGTAGCTAAAATCCTTTCCAAGCTAAACATGTTTTTCTCTATCTTTCCTATTTCTGTTACTCATTTTCTAAGCTCCCTGATTTACAATGCAAATTATCACATGATAGAAACTTTGCACCTATAACCATCCCAAGTGTGTGTGTGTGTGTGTCAGGGTTAAGGCCAGAACACATTGGTCAGAACACTGTGTGAGGCCCTGCATGTTTGAAGGAGTACTGCTGGAAAACTCTGGTTCTTATGTCTACTTTCACAGACGGGTCTCTAGAGAAGTGTGCACATGAGAAAAAGCGTTCTGTACTTATGTCTGTAATTCACTGCTTGGACCTCTGTGCTGTAGAAGTATTTTTCAGCCCCACACCTCTTTCTCAGCTTCTCTCAATTTAGAAAATTGTTCCACTGGCGAATTTGTCACAGTAGAGAATCCAGCGACAAATATAGATCAGGACCAGCAAGTGAAAGGAAAAAAAACTCTTGACTGACTATTTGCCGATTTACAAAGTCATTACTCTACCATTCATTAGCCTGGGGTCAGAAAAAAAATTAAATTAACACTTTTTTTCCGTGAGGATGTATTAATTTAATTTACAGTGACAGTAAAGACATAATAATGCTATGAAAGTGTGATTAATTAAAACTCTCATCCTGAAAAACAAAAGCAAAACTGTTTTCAACAGTTAATTTGAGCTTCATATCAGCATTTTAGAATTACTGTATTTCTGAAGGATCATTTGACATTAAAGACTGGAGTAATAGCCATCACAAAAAATAAATTACATTTCTAATTGTATTTATATTAAAACATAAGACACTTTAAATGACTGTATAAAAATATTCCACAATGATACTGATTTGTTTAAATTAATGCACCCTTGTTGGGTATAATAGACTTTGTAATGGTAGCATATTTCCACCTGGGAAAGATACTCCCCTCAAGATACTTTCTCATGACAATGAGCATCAGATGTCTCAGATGTATATTATCTCAGAGGTATAGTCATACCTCAACAGGATAAATAATTAGTATATTTCAGATCTCGACTAAGTAGACACACAATGCCAACTCAGCAAATATTACTTGGAACGAAAAGGAGCATTTATCTAACCACAGCTGACACACATGCAGGATATCCATGGTGATGAGCACAAATAAAAGAGCTGTCTCATTGTGGCTCGTAACAAACATTTGCATAAAAATACAAATAAAGCTAAATCACTGTAATGAAACATTGTTGAAATCTGAATGTATTGCTTGCTACTGAATGCATTTTCTGGACTAAAAATGCTGCTATTTCAGCTTCACAAGCTGAAGGCCACACAGCACTACTAAATGGTATTTTGTTGATACCAGCCATAGTTATAATAAAAAGTATATTTTCAGGTTGACAAATGTATTGAAAACAGATGTAACCCTGAGGGAGGAAACCATGTTGCTAAATTGTTCATGATATAAACTGACAGAAGTAGGAATATGCAATCATATAAATCCATCAAGTTAATGCAAACAAAACCAGAATTGACTGACACAAGAGGCAGAGAAAACAACCACGATCTCACAGCAATATTGAAGTTCTGGTACAAATTTGATCAAAAAAAAAATAAGAAAAGAGAGAGAAAGTGAGTGAGCTGGGCACAGGGCCCAGGGTGAAGTGGTTCAGTCAGTCCAGGTCAGAAATGTTCAGCTCTTATAAGCGTGTAATGTGTAATATTCTCTGTCTCACTGACATACTAGGATTTCCTGGCAGTGCTAATGTTGACTTCAGAGCCAGAGATTAATATCATGCTATCATTCTGTCCAGCTGCGGCTTCTGAGACACTTTAATAAAAATGGACATTGGACATTAATGACCCTTTCAGTCTCTAAAACAGACGGAAACACATACATTTATGCACACAAAGACATGCCGGAAAAGAAAGGTGTCAGCTTATGTGTGCTTGAACAGTTTCCTTCAGCGTTGCCTCTGTAATTTTTCCAGCTATGGTAATGTGAAGCCGTGGCTGCTGTAGCTGGCAGGCAGCTACGTCCACTCAAACTCTGACAACAGAGTCCCTACTGAGAGCTCAGCACAGAGCAGAGTTCACCACGAACAGGAAAGACAGAAGCTCACAAGCAGAGTACAAACTGCTTACAGAGATCATTTCCAAATGGGATATGGAAAATAGATTTATATGACTTGAGTAACTCAATTTGCATGCGCGCAGCATCTTAGATTCAGTTCACGCCCCGTGCGCTTCTCAAGAAAATGAGGTAAGACACCTCTTTAGAGTCAAGCCATTAGTTTTCCATAAGCCGTTTGGAAAAATAAGGGTTTAAAAGTACTCCTTCACTTCTTATTTAAGTAATCTTAATCTCTGGCCGGTGCCAGTGTGGTCTTTTTCTGTGTGGGAAGAGTGAACTGTTTTTCATCTTATGCAGCAATGCGACTGTTTTGCTGTTTTTGAACTTAGATGGGAACAATGTGGTCTTGGTGCTCTGAAGGATCATGATGTCATTGCATGCATGATGTCAGCTGAACCAGGACATGTCATGACCGCAGTAAAGCACACTCGTGCCGTCTTGTAAATTAGACACTACAGCCACACTAGAAAAACTAAAGTGAATCAGTTTACTGGGTCATAAAAATCTTAGTGAGATACCTAATTCGGCCTAATTACCTATTTTCTCTGTTGTAAAGTTACGTATATTTTAAAATGCTTTTTATCCTTATGAAAAAGTTGAATTAAGCAGCCAGTGTCACATGATCCTTTAGAAACCTCATATTCGTTTCTAAAATAGAAATTAGGATTATAATTTATCCTCGATACATCCTTATCTTTTAAAAACTTTTAAATTGCAATACACAGCTTTTGCAAAATTGCATACAAAGCTTTTACACAACCATTCTGCCTCACCTCTAAAGAAATACCACAAAAATAGGTCTTTAACTGCATCAATATAAAGCTCGGAGGTAAAAATGGGTAACGTGTATGTACAAATATGGACACAAAACATCCTTGTCATTTGTAGAGAGGTTAAGTAAAACCATGAAGGACACTTCAGTTGTCTACAAATGGTGCTAACCTGTCAGGAAATGACTACTGATAGATTACTACCCAAGACAGACGTAATATAGCAAAGTGAGAGCTTTACAGGCCTCCTTCAGGCAGTCTTAAGACAGTTTCTAAGGGAGGTCTTAAAACAAGGGGCAGAACTCGTCATATTATGTGCCAGTTAAAGAGCTTTGTTAAACACATGCAAGCCTTGTGTGTTTTACACCTCAGCTAAAAGCAGACACTTGTGATGTGTAGTCTACACTTTAAACCGTGGAAATTTATTGGTTTTCTTTGACAGATGTAAGGGGCACAAGGGGAGACCTTTTGTGCCTTTGAACAAAACAACAGCATAATTTCCTAAGCTTCAAAGAGAAAATCCAAAAGTTAAAAACAACAGTAAAGTAAAGAACATTTGTGGCTAACAAAATGTCTAACAAAGCCCCAGTGACATGCATTAATTTAGTAAATTTCATCTTAAAATCTCATGACACACAAATATGTGCAGGATGCTTGTTCTGGCAGATGCATTGTTCCGTCTGCTCCAACCACAGCATCCCTCAAGAGCGGTGTAAGCACAACAGCTCACTCTTCTCAAATGGCCTTAAATCTCTATTCCATGTGGCAGGAAATGGAAAACGTTTTTCCATTCAGGGGCAATTCTAGGGAGAAGTGCCTGCACACTACAAAAGTAACTGCTGTCCAGGCCGCACATTAATGCAACTATTGCACAAATATTAGCATCCATGAGTGCATTTCAAATATATTAGAAACTATCCCAAAAAAAAACCCATCACTTTAATTTTTTTATTTAAAAAATCTATTATTTCAATTCAAAGTGTGTCTTGATTGGGACAATGTTATAGAATGATATCAAATAATATAAGGCCAGATTCACCCTATACTCTCAAGCAGAACACAGAGACAATAATGACAACAGCAGACTGAGAGTGTTTTGGTTGTGTAGCAAAACTGCAGCTCTATACAATAAAAAAAAATATCCAGGTTGCTATGCAAAATACATCATTTTATAATAGCCATAGAAAGATTTCAAATGTATTTAAAAGAGACATGGCTAATACAAATATTATGGCAATGAAGAATAAAAGATAACAATTAACCCACCATTCAGGAAAAGCTCCTCTTGCAAAGCCTGTCTTGCCTCAGAGGAAAAGCATCGTTTCTTCAGCCAGTCGGGATCAAACTCACTACTGTGCTGATCAGGCCATGTAATGGACACCTACAATTTTTTTTAGAAAAACAGGTTCAAGGATTATTAGGCAATGACTTTGAGTAAAAAGACCAGGGGTGCATTTTCCAAGCCACTGTTAGCTAACTTTGGTCATTAGTTCCATTGAATAGTACAACAGATATACAGTGTTCAGGTGCAGTCACATTAGTAAAAAAAAATGTTAACTGCCCTCCTTATTTTAGCAATGTGTGAAGCACAGCTCAAACAGAAGCAGTTTCAAGCTGCTTTCTTTAGGTCAGCATGGAGAAGTCTTGCCCCCTAACAAGACAACCCTGCTCATATAGACTCCTATTTAAATACCTGAATTTTGCTTTAGTTTCAGGATTTTTAGTCAGATTTAAAGGAATAGTTCATCTAAAAAAAGTAATTATTATTTGCTTATTTAGTTTCTAAACATCTGTGACTAAAGGCCTATTCACATCAAAACTATAATAACAATAACTACAATGCTAACAAAAAATAGTCATAAATTCAATACAGAATAGTACACATTACAAGTACAGTGCAGTGATAAGGGCAAAGAGGAGCAACATATGAATCACTTTCAAAACATTTCTTTTTTTTCAGTTAATAAGAGATAAAAATGTTGACAGCCAATCTGTATCCACCCTGCATTCAAAGTGACATGACAAAACAGCAGCATATTCTTACAACAAACCAAACGTTACTGTGTTGGTGTGTGGACAATTCTAACATTATCTGTATAATTATTTTTAAGGTTATCATTCTTGGTGTGAACACATCTTGGCCTGTTCCTTGCCATTCAATGAAAATAAATGGAGGCATCAAGATGAAAAATGTCAAAAAGTTTCACAGTCAATGGGAAAAAAGTAAATTAACCTAAAATATAGTGGATAGGAATAAAGTGAATAAACGTGGAATAAAGCACAATGCAACATTTCTGCTCCCCTTCCACTTTTATTGTTTCAAAAAGAGCTGCATTGACATTCTATAAAACATCTTCTTTTGTAAAGAAAACAGTCACATCCATTTGGAATGACATGATGCGTAAATGCCTAAACTATGACAAATTTTGATTTAGCATGAACTATTCCTTTAAACTTTGCTTACCAAGACCAACCTTATTGTCCATCAGCTGTACTTGATCCATTCCTGTGTGCACATCCAGATTGGAGAAGAGCAGGCTGCGTGCTTGTGCTGACTGCAGCGTGCAGTGAGGACACTGGCAGTTATCCCTTAACCAGGTGAATGGATACAAACTGCAACTCCCATCATCCCAATCGATCTGCAGTAGTCTCTCCTGTTCTAGTGCCCGGGCCTGCCTTACTCCTGGACTCCCCCCAGTAAAGGGCAGAGGAGCCGCCGCCAGTGTCTGATTCCCAATTTGAGGGGTCTTGACCAGTTGAGGCCGACTGCTGGCTCCCTTCAGTGCCTGGAAAGCACCTCTGGTCATCCAGCGAGTAAGATAGGATAACATGCTGATCTGTGAGTGGCTGCTACTAGTCTGAGGACACAGAAAGTGAGAGGTTATTGCATTCATATAAAGCCACACCCCTTAATATCACATTTTACCCAGTAATTAGATGAGTCACCGCAGCAGAATGTGCTGCTGTAAACAATGAATATGACATGAGCAGCACACAGGTGTACCAAGTAAACACACTACAGCAAACTGCTATCACACAACTACAAATCCATTTTTTCCTCTTTAGTAATGTCACATTTTGGGACAGTATAAATACTGATTATTACTATAGTATTTTCAGTCAATGAGACACTGAATACATGTAGAAGTAACCTTTTGACATAATAAAGAGCTCCAAGAGTTTGGGGATGGTCAGATGTTTTTTATGTTTTTCAAAAATGTCTCTTTTGCTCACCATGGCTGCATTTGTTTGATCAAATTATAGGAAAAACAGGAATATTGTAAAAATATTATCACAATTAAAACCAACATTTCATTACTCCAGTGTTACATGATCTTTTTAAAATGCTGATTTGGTACTCAAGTTAGCAATGTTGTAATCATATTTTTGTGGAAATCATAATATTTTTTCAGGATTTCTTTGAATATTCTATTAATATGAATATGAAATTCTATTAATAATTAAAAAATATTAAAAAGCATTTATTCAAAAAATATTTTGTAAAAATTACATTTATAGTCACTTGTGTGATATAAATGTATCAATTTCTTTAAAAATAAAAACTTTGAATGGTAGTGCATTAGAGCCAGTCCAGAGGTTTTTTTTATTATTATTAATTTGCTCCCCTACAGAAGGCAGGTCACTGATTTGCTGAATGTCACAGTTTGTCTGACAGCTCAGAAGAAGAGATAGCTCTTGATAAATGATTAATGCAATGACGTCATCCAGAACTGACTTATCTGGATGACTGTAAGGTTGCATAACTGACACACAAATACAAACAGTATAACATAAAAGTAACCAAGATAAATCCAAGCTAATCTGGGGCTAAGGTGACCTTATGACTTTAGCACATACTAATCAAACTATGCCTTACTGAACTCTGCACTTCAATTTATGTACAGTTATACAAGAAACTCTAAAGGAAACCTATGTGTTGCATCTCTTAACCTAAACAGTAAAACCCGAACACTTTATTTATTACAATTCCAAATAGGCTACACCTAAGTTGATGTATTAATCAGTATCTACTGCCCAAAAAGTCATAATCTCCATAACAATATTGATACACCCAGTTTCACAGACAAGGCTTAAGCTAGTCCCAGTCTAAATGGCATGTTTGAGCTGTCTCAGATGAAAATATCTTGCTCTGACAACATGCTTAAAACATGTCAGTGTCATTGTTCTGTGTTAAGATGCACACCTGTAATACTTTCTAATAAGGCATTTTGTAAAAGTTGCTTAAATATCTTAATTTAACTAATGCCTAGTGCTGGTTTCCGTTCGTGTAACCGGGCCATAATGTTTCTTGTGAGGTGTATACACTATATAACAGTATTGTGTTATTCCAATAATGTCTAGAATACACTGTTAGCTTTATACAAAAATAGACTTTTTGGCTTTACTAATACCAGTTATGCACACAATTATTCACTTTTGCAAGCAATATGTTATCTTTATAATATACGCTTACTATTTTCTCACACATTACAAATAGGGTTTAATACTTCTAAATATATATATATAACTATATATAGTCTATCAGGCACCAAAGCGACAGTCACATTTGTGAGTCCATGATTTATAATAAATAATGATATAATCACTGTACTCTGAAAAGGTCTTTGAGCATTGGTTACGTAATGAGAAAACACCTTTGCTCATGTGTTTCAGGGAACACGGAAGTAGGTGAAAGGTCACCACTGCAAACACTTTACCGCCTCCAGGCGTTACTACAGCACGTACAAACACAAACACTGCCGTTGCCATGAAGTACTGACAGACTGAAGAACAAAAAATGATTCTCTTTATTTAGTCTCGATAGCTAAATGTGCATCTGCTTTGTTGTTTCCGGGTATTTTTAGCACTCGCCCTCTTTGTAGCGCGCTTTAGTAAATAATCTACGGAGCAGCTGACTGACTAAAGGTCTACATTAGAGCTTTCCCATTCATAAAATATTACATGAGGAAATCACGAGTATGACGCTGACAACAACAACACAACAACACCAAGCGATATTTCATCCAACACGCGAGCGTCCCGTTCACTGAATGGAGCTCAGACACTGAGTTTAGTTTTCGTAATTTACATGTGATGAGGAAAAAAGAGACGGCATGTGGCACTTACCGTGAAGCCGTGGGTAAGGTAGGCTCGGTTATTTCTGCCTTATATAGCGCTGAGAAGCGTGAGAACTCACAGTGCTGGAAGTGGGTGAAGGGTCAGATGCACTGTAGCGCTGCTGCTGCTGCTGCTGCTGCACACACACACACACACACACACACACACACATCTGACACTGCCAAAATTACGTGCAGCTCTGCTCGACAACTTCTGTTCGAGGCTTGTTTTTGAAACTGCATTTGACGTGGACATTCTACATTTTTTAAAGCCTACTATATTGCATCCGATTTAAATATTATTATATATCAATTAAAAGAATTATATATAGTACAGTATGAAGTAGGCCTGTGTCAGGTAGATAGATAGATAGATAGATAGATAGATAGATAGATAGATAGATAGATAGATAGATAGATAGATAGATAGATA
>JAUCMT010000134.1:14321031-14333566 GCA_032357475.1 Enteromius thamalakanensis | reverse complement strand
TAGATAGATAGATAGATAGATAGATAGATAGATAGATAGATAGATAGATAGATAGATAGATAGATAGATAGATGACATATGCAACATTTTGGTCACAGATCAATATTTCTAGTTGGACTTTGTTTACTGTTTGAAGATTATCTGGTTAACACATATTCAATGACTGATTGACAAATACAGGATGTAATACAACAAAACACAACCTAGAATGAATTTATAAATAACTCCTGTGTTTTTTAATGTTCAGAATATATTTTTAACTTTTTGCTTAATAAAATATTTTATAGTAATTACATAGTAAAAATAAACATGGTAACACTTTTAGGGAATATGTATTAACTAACTGTGACTTTTCCCTCAATAAACTCCTAAGGCTTATTAGTTATTAAAGTAGTTGTTAAGTTTAGGTATGGGTTATGATTAGGGGTTCTAAAATATGCACATAAATAATTAATATGTGCTTTTATAAGTAGGCTACTAATAGACAGTCATTATGCTAACATGCATGCTAATAAGCAACTAGTAAATAGCGGGAATAGGTCCTTAAAATAAACTGTTACACACAAAAACACACTTTCACTGACAGATCACACTAGCGTCTTGTGATGCATGTTCATGAGGAAGGAGGCTGGTGTCTTGCAACAGCTGTTTCAGTGTTTAACATGAAAGAACGTGACACCTGCATATGCTTAGAGCAGCTATTATACTGCTCATACCTCAATGCTCTGCATCAACTTGTATAGCTTTAATTCATAATATGTCACCTCTGTATAACTATTTTAATAGCAAATTTTAAGTTTTGAGGTCTCTGAATAGTTTTGATATCAGTGTTGGAAAGCTTTAAAAGTTTAAAAATAAACGCACTATAAATGTATGAAATGATCCAAACAACTTGTCCACAAATTTAAGATACACATTTGTGAAACAAACCAAAATACAGTACATATTTTGCTGACAATCTTCCCTCTCCAGGGAGCTGTTATCCTCAAGTTTGTGAATGAATCATTTAGTGAATCAGAGCAGCCAACAGGAAAACATTTGTTTATGATTTGTTCATATAAGTTATGAGAGAAGCCATACATTGAACCGCACAAGACTGAGTAAATGATAAATGAGTTTTAATTTTTCGGTTAACTATTACTTAAAATTTTTTCTGGAATGATTTAGAACAAGTCAGTTTTCACATTCACACAGATAGTTTCTTGAAGGATTTTATTACAAAAAGGAATATACACAACATATACTGTATCTCAGGAATGGAACTACACATGGTAGATCACTTCAAGCCCAATAATCCTGCCCGCAGTCATCTTGGTTTGTCTGGAATGTCCTCCCAGATAGTCCTTTTCCCATTACTTCCCAGAGGATTACAAGAATACCTATTGCAACATGTACAATTTCATAAAATGAATACAGTTATGCTTTCTCATAAATATAAACACTCACAGTTTAATATTTTAAAAGCTCATTATAAAATATAGAGATTTCTTAGAGCACACAAAATGTAATTTTACATGTACAAAGAAGCGCAAATGTGTTTTTATTCCTCATGTTCATGCCATTTTCTTTGGGAGGATTGTCAGACTGAATGCTTAAAAACTATTCTCAGTACATGCTCTTATATAAACGAAATATTAATATGACAGCTAACATTTGTACAATGAAAACTATATTCCTTCTGTTTAACCAAGATGAATTTTCTCTGAAACATTCAAGTAATGCCAAAGCAAATGAGCAAATGCAAATACACCCTATAACATTATCTGAGAAAATTAACCTTGACACCATATCACTGAACACTGATTTGTATATCTCCTCTGAGAGGTAAAGCCTATTGGTTCGACTGAGATTCCAGTCATATTAGAAGCTGCAAATACATAAATGACTAGAACTTAAGGGCAGTATTGGCAAGTTTAAAGGATTTAATGGATGTCCATCACATATGGTTGCCGCTATTAAGTGAATGCTGGCTTTCATTTATTGCACAGAATAGCTGCATCACGTTGCCAAGTGTTCAAAATAAATAGTATATTGTTATGTTACTAGTTCTTATTTTAGTAAGCAAATACCGATTATTACATTCTATAACTATGGGGATAGTAAAAATAAAAACAATTTCATATCTTTTCCTGATTTTCCAGTGAATTTCATAGGAATTTGTGGTTCAGACATTATACACAGAACTTCATTTGGCAACTTTAAAAATGTTTTTCGAATAGCCTACAAACTATTTATTAGACCTGCTCTGTAACTAGCGAGATGGTATAGGCTATTACTAATAACAGCTAGGATCGACCATAATGCCTCATAGAAATTAATTTGAACCAAATAATTACGTGCAGTAGTATAGCTTCAGTAGGCTGCTATTACATAAAGACAATCGGGACCATTTTATTTGGAAAATTGGCTATTTACTAAAAACAAGAAAGTAAATTACCGGACTTAATTTGAAGGAATTAATGTACAAATGCCTTGCCATGGAGTCTGGGTAGGCTCCTGGAGGCAGACAGACAGTCCTCTCTACACCTTCATGTACTCGTTCTTCAGGCGGCTCAGCCGGGTCCCGTGACTCCGGATGATGAGCGACAGCAGCTCGTGCTTGTCCTTCAGTCCCAGAGAAATGTCCAGAGTCTCCTTCAAGACGTCGCGCGTGTGCAGGATCATGTTGAGGAAGTCGTCGCTGATTTTGTGCTCCTCTTTGAGCTCGTTTTCTTGGCTCTGCTTGAATTTCACTTCTAGCTCCAGAAGAGACTTCTCGGAGTTGGAAAACGCTTCGCTGATCTGGGTCGTCTCCCGTCCCAGGTATTTCCCATAGCTGTCCTCTCCGTCCAGGTCGAAGGAGATGCTCTTGCTAATGCCCTCCAGCACCCTCGCCGCGTCCTCGATGTGCCGCTTAATGATGATAAAATCGTCCCGGATCACCGAGTCCTGGTCCTCGTCCAGGGTGCATTTGCGATTGTCGGTCATTTTGAACAGCATCTGACATTTCTCAGGATCGTCGTTATCTTCGTAGTTGCCATCCGGCACGAAATAATGATGAAAGGTGCCATTGGACATCTCTGGGTGCAGGGGTCCTGAAAAGAAAGTCCCTCCGACACGCATCGAGAACAGACAGGCTAACGTTATCAGGAACAGGGGGGAAGCCATCATAGCCACCTCTGTCTTATCACAGTAAACAGTACCTTCAGCTCTGCTCTTCCAACTTTACACAAGCCCTCCTGCTCCAGCCCCACGCATGTCCAGAGAGTCAAACGCCGAGCACTCCCAAAACAGAAACAGCTAAGTCACGCACAGTTGTATTTGATTTAATATTGCAAATTTCCAGTCCGCTTTCGTGCCAGTGTTTTTGGTTAAATCAACATGCGCAAGCCACACAGACCCTAGCCGCGTGCTTCCTTGCGTCTGTTTGAACCACATCTGGATCGTTCAGACTCTGTGTGCTAGGTTTAGATAATAATCCCCCCGGTCAGACTCTCAAATTACAAGCCCGTCACTCCTTCACTTAAAAGGCAGCACACATTAGCCTACTGGCAGCACGCATTAGAGGGCTTGTCATTAAAAAGCCCGGGCTCCTGAAAGCTACAAAACACACTTTAGAATTTGGCTGGACGTTAGAGTAAACTAAACCAAAATCAAAGTGGTGGGAAAATTGCAGCTTGTTGTGATGAGATCATTGCGCTTATTTAGAACAAATAAAAGTTACATTTAATTTAAACTTAATTCATAATTGTATCAAATTTATCTAACCCTAACTCATCTTAAAATTAACAGATGATTAGAAGGTAGGATAAAGTTATACAATAATTAATAAAGACAATGATTAAAACAATGAGTACATTTTATATATTGTGGAGAATGTACATATTGTATGCCACTCTATTTTTAATAAAAACTAATTTAGCAGTACTTTTCATTGCAGGGTATAGGCAGAACTCTGTCCAGTTGTGTATGTTAACAGGAAAAAATAAAGTGCAACACTGCCACAAAATGTAATAGATGGAAATCTGATCCTTTGGACTAAGAGAAAATTCAATACGTCATTAAAAACAAGCTCAGTTGAAACCTGCATAACCAATAAAACTGTAAAATTATCAAAAAACCTATTGTGAAAAATGGATGTGTATATAAATACAAACATTATTGCATTACATTACAATGTAAATTTATCATTCACTTCCTAGCAGTTTGGAAAAATGCTTATACCTTTACATTTCTCTCTCTTTTGCAATGACACATGCTAGTCTCGTTTTAACACTAAAAGTACAAACAGCAAGATGTCATAAACTTCTGTAAAAACTTGAAAGCTAAGAATGTGCATAATAGCAGACACTGCAGATGGCCACCTTGCATGCTTCCCTCTTCAATAGGAGGTGTGTCTGACCGGCCTCTGAAAAGAGGGTGCTCTCTTTATACTGGAGGTCTTCATTCTCAGAGACATGTCTCCCAGCTCCATATGCCGATTACCTAAAGAGGATGTCTGAGTGATGACGAAAGGTCGTGACAGAGCGTGAGACAGAGCAGAAACTGTTCTGCTTCGGCATCAGGATGTGCTACTTTCCTGCTAGGGCCCCTGTAGAGAGACTCAGCGGGTGAACAGCAGTGAGCTCACACTTATATACCCTGTTCACTTTTAAAAAGCCCAAGGCATTAATGAACCGCACATTCCAAGAAAACCAAAGGACAAACATTTTGTGGAAACTGTCACAAAAATGGTGATGTCATGTATGATGTATGAAGATGGATTCTCAGATACACTCCAAGACTCGCATCAGACGTTGGCCATGGAAAGCCTCGTTTGCTCGGCCTTGTTGGATTTACAACCGTCTTTCATCATTTTTACAGACATTGTACAGACACTGCCAGGGCTCTTTCATTTCACCATATGGCTCTTAAGCAAACACATATACCCACACACCAACAGACACACCCCACACAACACAAACTTTTTAAGACACTCACATGTGCTTTTTTACAACATTAAATCCTGGCAAACAGTCCCTCAGTCTGGTATTTGTCTGTGAGCATGAGGTAATAGGGAATACCGTGGTGATGTGTCTTCATTATGTGCCCTACCATCTCATTGATACAGAGACGAATTTCCTGCAGAATAATAGCTTTCCTTCAAACCCCTGTAAAAAAAAAAAAGAGTCTGCACAGATGCAGAGCAGAACATGTGCTGGAGAGGAGGAACACAGGGACGAAATCAGAGAGAGAGAAAGAAAAGGAGTCTTGTTTTCCACTACACTGGAATTCGTTCCACTAGAATCTATTCTTTAATTTTATGGTCTCCAGTACCTCTTCTCAGACGCCCTGTACCCCTTTGAACCTGGTTCTCCCAATGTTCCTTCTAGATATCCACTACAAGGGGGCCGTCTCTCTCTCTCTCTCTCTCCTCACACTTAACCCGTCTTTTAAACCCCAGTGGATGGAACGATGCCATCTCCTGGAGAAATTCCCCTACTGTTGCCCTGCTAATGATCTTAATAACTTAAGTTATGTTAGCTGTCTAGTATTTTTCATAGAACACATTAACTTTACCATCAGCTTAAGCTTGCATGAAATGATCGCACTTCCCCAACTATGACTGAGACTTATGTTGCGAGCTGCACATCTCTGCCAGACTCTTCACTCACAGGATGCATCATAAAAACTACTGAAGTCATCATGTCGCCCTTGGATGGGCCTCTTAAGTAAATGAAAGCTGCACACAGTTCCTTTGTGGTTAGACTGAATTCATGCCATCAGCTTGGCAAGGATAAAATGGGCACTGACTTAAATGCCCTGAACCTTGCATGAACTGGAACTCCAGGCCAGTTCTAATCTTTTGAGGGAAGAATTATGGGAGAGCAGTTGTTTCATCATTAATCCATGGAATTTTCTGCAGGGCAATAAGACTCATTTACTGAAGCTTTTGAGCAAAACGCTCATAAAAGATACAGATGCTGGAGGAACATGGCCAGTGGGGCCATGAAAGCAAATACACCTCATGTTCTACAGAGCCTACTAGAAGACCACTGAGTGGACAGGCACACGCATAAACTCTTCATAAAAAGCATCATATTAAAATAACAGTTCACCCCAAAAATGTATATTCGGCCATCTGCTCACCCTTGTGTCATTCCAAACCTGAATTCATTCTCAAATGGAGAAATGCTGAAGAACTATGATGATTACTTTTATAAATGTCATGCTTCAAAACGACCGTAAAAGCACAGCAAAGATGCCATAAAGCAGTTAATATTAGCCATGTTCATCTTTAGTCATACAGTCCTGTGTGTGAAAAACAGACTGCAGACTGCGATTCTGCAATCAGTTATTTATTGCTTATCAGTCTTTCCTGTAAGACAAGGCAAGGTTATTTCAAGCACATTTCATACACAATGGTAATTCAAAGTGCTTTACATAAAAGGAAGTAAAATAATCATAAAAAAATAATAATCACAACAATAAAAAAGGAATTTGAATAATGAAAATTATTTTAAAATTGATTTAGAATTAATTCAAAGCAATTAAAAATAGAGAATGATTATACATTAAATACAGTGCAAATACTTCAGACGTAGCGCTGTACTCATTCAATAAATGCACAGCTAAACAGATGAGTTTTGAGTCGGGGTTTAAATGTGGCTAATGTTTTAGCATATCTGATCTCCTCTGGGAGCTGATTCCAACTGTGGGCAACATAATAGCTAAAAGAGGACTCCCCTTGCTTTGTATAAACCCTATTTCTAACTCACTCAATCCTAATGATCAGAGTGCTCTGTTGGGTTTATATTCAGTGAGCATACCTGCAATGTATCTAGGTCATAGGAGGCCACTGAGTGATTTATAAATGAGTAAACATACTTTAAAATCAATTTTAAATATAACTGGAAGTCAGTCCTAGGGCCCAAGGACTGATTTGTTCACATTTACAGCTTGTAGCTTCAGAAGACTAGGAATACAGAACATATGGGCCATTTTTATATTAAATATTTAAACTTTTTTAAAGTTTGTAAAAGATTTTAAATGTTACTGGGGTGGAAACGCCAGTGATGAGGGCCAGATGACAACATGTGAGACATGTGAGGCCACCAAACGTTACAAAGCTATCACTGACCCAATCTAAGTTGAATGTAACAATCAACAGGTGCACTCATACGCAGGGAATACAACTGATTAGGTTAGACAAGCATGAAAACTTACAAATCTCTTCTGGTTAAGAGCTCCCTGATGCGTCAGGAGGTTAATGAAGACTTTGGTCCCTTAGAGGTTTTCTTTTATCACAGACACATGTTTCAGAAAATCAGTCCAATAGTGACCTAACTCTAGCTTTTTTTCTGATAGCTGCTCTACTGCCCAGTTCTATAAACCTCTGGATTTACAAGTCCATTAAGTTAAAAAAGCCTTGTGACGCAATTCTAGGAGCCATGTTGATCCCTGGAAGAAAGCATATTAAATAGGCACACATTCAAATGATTCGTTTAATCAAACTAAATAATCCACTCAAAAGACTAAAAACAAACCAGATTCATTTGTTAATAAATATGTTGTAACTAAGATACTACAGCAAAGTTTTAAAACCAAGTTAGAGAATTATGGATGCATGAAATGTGAGAAAAATGGTAATGAAACCTAGAGACAGAAAACAGGCCCACTTGACTATGTGTTTGTAAAGTTACTGCTTCACGCAGAAATGATATATCTGTATCTATAACTCGCCATTATGGATAAAGATCTGCCTCACCGTGCATAAAGGTCCACAGCAATCAGGCAGAGGGAGGGATGGAATACGGGGTAAATCTCCTCAGGGAGAATTGAAGGAATTGGAGTTGTTTATTGAAGAAGTGCTGAGGAGATTTTTCCAGCTGTTTTGTGGTCAACATGCTTCCCTCACAACCCCTTTATTCATTTATACATTTTCCATATGGAAATGTTCTGAGACGAATGTACATACACGCACATTACAGTCCAGCAGTTACCTTCTTTTCCAAAGAATCTTTCAAGAAAGAGGGAATCTGAACTCTAATTGGCCCAATATTTAATCAGGTATGGTCGTCTAGGTCAGATGATAAATGCGTTCAGTGTATGCAAAAGAATGTGAAATGTCAGATCAGGATTTAATTTACATTTTAATGAGTCCAGTAATCAGTGGCAGTTGTGATATACAGTATAGGCTCTTCTTTATGCCTCATCTTCTACTCGTCAGTCTTTCCTGGCATAACTTCAGCATGAGACTCTTTGTCTGTTTGTTGTCTACACACGATATCCACATGGGGGGCATTTTGTTCTCCATTACTAAGAGTCTGGGTGCTCCATTCAAACTACGCCAAAATGATTATGCTATGATTTTTCCCCAATGATCACAAATGGAAACAAAACTTCTACAGTGAGCAAGAATGGCTCAGATTGCCTGATTTCCAAACAAGAGGCGAGTAAACAATAAAATAAAGAAATAAACAAATGCGCCCCTTCCCTGTTGTGTAATTTGGTAAATCCCCAAAGCGCAAGTACATATTAGTGAGATCAGAGGATGTTTATGTTTAGAACGAACCACCAGATCTAATGAGCTACACATGTGGATTTGGACAAATGGCTCTGTGCGGGTGCTCCCCCCATTCATTAATCCACAATGATTTATTGGATTGCTTGTAAGTCATCGAAACTTCCAAAACACATGTTCCTTTTGTTTGCTCCTCTCTGTCTGAAATGTTTTGCAGGGCATTTGAGACACAAGTAGGCCTAAAATAAATCCTGACATACAGTACACAGTCGAGGCTGCTCTAAAGTGTCAAAATTTGTGTAGACTCTGTGTGGACAGTGCTGCTTACAAACATACTCAAGATGCCTTTATTAAGTATGCATTTAAATTTTTTTACATTTGTGTATACTGTATATTTAAGTGTAAGTTCTCACACAAAATTCTGTAAAGCTCACAACAGCACAACTAGAGACATCCATTTGCAGGCTTTAAGTAAAATGCGTGGTCAAAAACTCAGGCAGGGTCAAACAACAGCAAACTGGTATGACACTGGCAAACACAAGAGTCCAGTAAACAGACGGAGTTGATCGGCGGCGAACGTGATCCAGGGGCCGAGGCAAAGTAGACAATCCAGTACACAAGCAAAAGTTTAGTGATGAGCAAACATAATCAAAAACAGCAGGCAAGACACATAGGCAGAAGATCAGGAAATTATTGACTTATGCTGAGTCCCAGGCAACCCATAAACTGGGTTTTTCCAAACGTAGAATCCATACCTAGTGACAAAGAATGAATATGCATTTTCATTCAGAAAAACCCGAAAAGACCAACAAGTGTGCGGGGAATAAACTAATGTTTCATGTGGACTTCAACATGAAATTGCTTGGGACTTGTTTTTTTTTTTTTAAAGACACGTTTAAATGATTCCAATGAGTCCACTCTTTTTTCTCTGCTGAAAAAAACACCATATGCTGGTTAGGTATGTTTTGATTCTGGGATGCTGGGATGCTTATTTATTCTGGTCCTTTGCCAGCACTTGGCCATCATAAACCAGCAAAAAAAACAGCATAAACCATCTTAAACCAACATCCCAGTATTAAAACATACCTAACCAGTTAGTCTTGTTTTTTTTCAGCAGGGTTTTGAGGGAAATTAACTTTGTACATGGTGCACTTTCAGATTTAAACATTTACTGGATGTTTTTATTCACTTGGAGCTGTGTTACGCACTTTAAAAATCAAAATTAGTGGCACTTTAAGAGTATTATAAATAGCTGGATGAAAGAGATAATTAAAATTAATATATCAGGGTTTCCTTAGTTAATTCATTTTTTATTTTATATTTTTGGACAATGTACGAGTTCTTTCCCTGTCAGGTGATCCATTGCATTACCAGTAGTGCATCTTATGTTAAGTCAACCTAAGTATTAAATGGGTTGTTCAGGTTTATATTTCTTTTTAAAGCTTCCCTGTAAATACTTCAGTGTTTGTGTAGGATTAAACTAAGTGGCTGCGCAGGTTTTTGAGTTATTAGTCAGTGAGGAGCGCAGCAGGAGTGGAAGCCAAAGACTGCAGTCATCTGTACACCGACTCTGCAGGCCGACACAGGAGGATTCAGCATGTATACGACTCTGTTATAATGATTGGAAAAAATGAGTACTCTAGGACTGAGAGACAAGAGAGATTCGCCTTGTTCCCTGTCGACCAGTGTAAAATGTGCCATCTCAAAAAATGAGAAAATAAGAAGCAATAAAGGTGAATCTGACAGAAAGAAGAGGGAGACAAATGAGAGAGACAGAGCAACAGCTACCAACACAAACACGGATAAGACTGTAAATGATGATCTGTCTGGCAGGAAGGACATTTTCCGTGTTTTTGCACACAAGAGGGCTCTCTGTGCTCTGTGCTTAATTTATCACCCTGGACTATTAAAAGGGAATAATAAAATTTAGCAATTCACACCAAATGCTTTTCTTTAATCTACTGAATATTATACATTTCCATTTAATACCTTTTGTGCTTGTTTTACTGTATGTTGCTAATTGAAAGTGCTTTTATTTATTATTTATTTGTTTAGCAACTGGTAGTACTGATGTCATCACATCATGAATTGTACTGTAAATGTTTTGCCTTGTTTCTATAACATAATATTTTACACTCTCAGTCTTATATAGTATAAATAACAGATTTGGTGCAAGTAATTACATTTACATGAAGTTCTGTCTCTTTTTCCAAATAATGATCATGCATGTGCAATTATATATGATCATGCGTGTGTTTATTTCAAATCTGGCCATTTTTGTAAAAGGGGCATCAAACTTATCCCATTCATTCTTATTCAACAACTGATAAATGCTACACTGTCACATTATAAGAATAAGAAAATAAGTTCACCATATTTATAAATGATTACATTTCATGAATGGGAACTTTTACAACATAATTCACAAAGGCTGTGTCTAAAAGTGCAAAGGCGAAGGCAAATGTGTGAGAAATAATAAGGAAGTATCATCTTTCTATAATACTAATGGATTGCTGTAGTGAATTTGCTAAAAAGAAAAAGGGATAAAAAGTTCCGTAAAGCGTTGCAACAGATAATCATAAATCACTTCAATATCATGACACTTCGAAAATATTCTCTTTTGTTCTAAGCTCTAAAAGACGATGAGCTCACCATTCACACAATCTTTTACACTTTTGTTGGTGAAAGGCCATTTAATGTATCACACTGTTAGGAGGATTATACATTTTGAGCCACTCTGGATCCGTTTAAGGATCTCCTGCTGACCAGAGCAGTGATGTCAGCATTACAAAGTGTTTAAAAGAAGCAAATAATGACGAGTTCTTTTTAAATGGCATGGGCACAAAGAGCAGGTTGGTCTTTCCAAGGCCTGTTAAACACCATCATATATAAAAGCAGGATGAGGGCTAGAGAAGGAGAGTAAAAGAGCACACATATAAACACGCTTCAGTTTTCATTATAACTGAGTGTTGCTGCAAACTCCTAAGGTGTGCAAAATATTCAAACAGTGGAAATGTTTAGAGCATCTTGGTCCTCTAACACAGGGAGGAGGATCACACATGCTTTCCATATGCAGTAAGTGTTGGGAGCACTGAAGCAGTTGGAAGAGACCCACGCTGGGCCAACGGTGGACCTACACTGGGCTTTCTCTGGTGCAGTAATGGTTGGAGCGTGCTCAACGGGAATAGCTGCGGTAGTGTTAAACCTCCGTGCATCTGCCAGGAGCGCTGCCGCAGAAGCAGTTCTGTCTCACTTCGTCTGAGCTTCATAAATGCCTTCATTGTGCCCAAGACACTGCCAGAGTCAGGCGGATCACGCCACACCATGTCCTACCACACTGCAACTGAAAATAGACATAGTCCCAGCATAAGAATCTGATTAAAAAAACAGCAAATGTTTATGCAATGTTAGTCTGGGGCTAGTCAAATAAGTTCTCAGTAAAATTAAGCCTATAGTGTCTATCTAGTGCAATGATCATTTGGTGATGTCGGTGTGACATTGTTGAAGAAAGAAACATAGTTATAAAGTTATTTAATATAGTTATACATTTTATAATATAACCCTAAACATAAGCTTTTAGAAGATAATTTTTTTTAAAGAATTGCTAATGTTTCATTTACAGTTTTTCATGACTCAATGATTATTCATTATAGTGAGTCAAAAAGAAAGTGCCCCCGTGAGCTGTGGTTTCATCTGTTCTGTAGAGGATGACGCTGAACTCATTGAACTCAAGCTGATTTCTTCTTAATTAAACTCCACATTCCTCTCAAATAGACTGAGAAGAAAAGTGCCAAGGTCATTCTGGGCTTTCAAAAATATCTGTCACATTTGATAAAATACAGTTGACAGTGAGTTTGTTTTCTTCTCAATTGTAGCCTTGAATTTTTTAGCCACTGTGTTTCATATAAAAAAAGCACTACAAAGTAGATCTGCTGTGTTACCAATGATGTAGAATATTTGTAGAATATTTCTTTTGGATTTTTTTTTTTTTTTTTTTTAAACAGGAGAATAAGAAAAATTCACCACTGTTGTTTTCTCCAGTCAATAACAGTG
>JAUCMT010000134.1:14255943-14317738 GCA_032357475.1 Enteromius thamalakanensis | reverse complement strand
TAATGTTCAGTGCTTTGCTACAATCTGTATTGTTAAAAGCGCTATATAAATAAAAGTGACTTGACTTGACTTGAGTGCTCTGTAGCGTCGACCAGATGGCAACACATTAAAGAGTTAGTGTGCTGGGTGCGAGGGGTCCAGAGTGATTTTCTATGCCCTTTTGCTCACTCTGGATATGTACAGTACTTGGAGAGTGGGGAGGGATGTACCAGTGATTCTCTCAGCAGTCCTGACTACCCTCTGCAGTCGTCTGAGGTCAGATTTGGTAGCTGAGCCGAACCAGACATAGAAGTGCAGAGGATAGATTCGATGATTGCTGTGTAGAACTGTACCAGCAGCTCTTGTGGAAGGTTAAACTTCTTCAGCTGGCGAAGGAAGTACAAACTCTCTTGGGTCTTTTTCACAATGGAGTCAAAAAAAAAAAAAGTCTGTTCACCTTCAATGACATGTTGGGCAGCAGAAAGTGTCTTTTGTTCTGTTTGAGAATTAACTGAGCTTATATGTCTCAACGCTATACATACTGTAGCCATTTTGAAGCTTTTCAAACTTTCCACATAAGTATGCCTATTGTAGTTCACAGACATGAGATGCCCAAACAGGTTAGTTTTGCTATAGTATTTTACAGAATTTGGCAACAATTTTTTCTCTCATAACGTTTCACAAAAATGAAACGATAACCACAAACGGAGTCACTTAACACTGACATGACATCGTTACGCCGGTAGGTGACGACAAGTGACTATCGTTGAGTGAATCATTCAATGCAACACGGGTTCATTCAGAAAGGATTTCGTAACAGGAGTTAGGAGTTTGCAGCAGAGTGAGTGATTAAGTAACTCAGTAAACAGATTTTGTTTCTTAATTTGCTTCACATGGATGTATTTAGAAAGGAAACTTTTGCTTAGAGACATGGCTTTATCAGGACTGGAACTGTTTTTATTGTTCGAGGAAATATAAACAAAATAACTGCCAAATTGTCACTGCCAAAGGTAAGTTAGGCTACTCAGTATTACATCTTTGTCAATGAACAGTTTTAGCCTATAAAAGCAACATCACTCTTGTCATTTAAAATATGAAGCTGCAGTACAAAGTCTGTTTTGTTGTTGTTGTTTTCATCTGCTTTTGTTATATGTAACAAACCAGGGTAAGAACTTAATATCCTGTTTTGTTAGATAGCAGAAAACAGTCTTAAGGTTTTGGGATGAGGGCCACATGAATCAGAATCAGAATGAGTTTTTGATTTCTGAAAGGATCATGTGACACTGAAGACTGGAGTAATGATGCTTTGTTATTTTAAATTGAAATAATATTTCACAATATTACAGTTTTTCTGGATTTTTAATCTAATAAATGCAGCCTTGATGAGCAGAAGAAACATCTTTAAAAAACATTAAATATCTTACTGACCCCAAACTTTTGAACGGTAGTGTATATAACAATCAAATAAAACATAAATATTAAATGAAAAATTTAAACATTTTCTGCCAACCTTCTGTAGAAGTTTTTTTGCATAACCTGTTTGCAGAGGTTTATTAAAATAATTGATACGTTCATGTAATTAACAACATTACTTCACAGGTAGCCTATAGTAAGAGATGATACCAATATTAAAAGGATACTCCACCCCAGAATTAAAATTGCATCATTAATCACTTAAAGTTACCTCCATCCAAACCCGTAGCTTTGCTTGTCCTCAGAACACAATTTAAGATAATTTAGATGAAAACCCAGAGGCTTGTGATTGTCCCATTGACTGCCAAGCAAATGACACTGTCAGGGTCCAGTATAAAAACATTCAGAACATCAGTGGTTTAATCTGAATTAATCTGAAAGTGATCAGTATACTTTTTACACGCAAAGAAAATAAAAATAACATCTTTATTTAATACTATATCTCCTCTGTGTCTCGTTGTCGCCATAGCACCATTTTGGAAAAGTTTTCGGTCCCAGTTTTCAGCCAAAATATCTTAAATTGTGTTTTAAAGCTTTTACGGGTTTGGAACAACATAGAGGTAAAAGATTGATGACAAAATTTTCATTTTGGGGTCGAGTATACCTTAAAATATTCCCTTCAGTGTCTGAATCCAAGACAGCATCACAGACACACCAACATCAACACATGTCAAAAATATATTAAAATATTCTGGCCCTCAATTCGGAAAACTGTTAGATGTCCTAGAAGCCAGTCAACTTAACTCAGAGTATCCCAAAAGAACAAAGCATTCCTCTGAAGGACTTAAGACCTATCTAAAGGCCTTGTTTAAAACATTTTCTTTTGGCTTGTATGAATACCATTAAAACGTATTGAGCAAAACTTCTGCTGAACTATTATAAACCTTAAGGGATTGAACTGGCTTTGTTGTGATCACAATTGTTTGGCTTTCTTTTTCCTATATTATAAATCATTACTCAAGGACATTATGTTCATGCTCTTTTAGTGACCAGCTGCTAATCATATTTCATGTAGTATTGTAATCATTCACATTTGACACATTCATTGCATAAGTCTTTTACTTCCCCATTCATCAGGTTCCCCCAGTCAAATGCAGCTCACAGCTCCCCCATTGGGTCTTAAATTGCAGGAGGCCCCAAATGAATTATTAAAAAAACAAACATCTACTGTATAATTTCATTGATGTTACACATTCCTTGCTTCAATATTTGACCTTGTTTAGTATGATGTTATACATGCCAATGATCACTTCATATTTTCTTCAGTTTTCTTCAGCTTTCCATAAATACAGTGTGTGTTTTCTGTACAGCTACTGTGTGCTGCTGCTTTATAATGTGAAGGCTTGTAGTTTAAGGCACAAGGCTTTTGTTCTCCAGGGGCAGTTTATGGCTCAATTTCATTATATTCATTTGAATTGGAACCTTCTGCAGTGCCCATATAAAAAATGAACTGAAAACACTTGGACAGAAGTTACCTAATTTAAAGGGTCAGGGAAGCGAATAAAGTAAATGTGATGTTGGTTGCTCCCTATAAAGGAAAATTTCCAACAGAAAACAGCCCACATTGAGAAACACTGCCAGGTTTTCTTCCTTTGTCATGACTATTACCCATAAAAGTTTTAATTTAGCAATAACATTTAACATAAATAATTCATCTACATCCTGGATGACCTGAAGGTGAGTTAATTTTCAGCTTTTCTAAAATTCCTCTTTAAACATTTAACAATTTGCATCTGATTAGTTTTTTTTTAAAACAAAGGTAAGAATATATGATAGACACAGTGAAAAAACACCTTGGATTCAATGGAGTCAGAATGGACTCTGAACACCCTAAACTTACTTACTTTACCCAGTTTACTAGGTGTAAAGTAAATGATGTCACTCCAGTAAAATGCTGTGATCTGTATGAGAAACCTCTATGTCTGAGTTGGCACCCATTCTACAATCAAAACCATTTGAAGGTGGAAATAATCCGAACAAAACAATTTAATTGTTGACTTTCTTCCTCTCTATAATAAATAAGCCATTTTGGTAAATGAGCTTGATCAAACATCTAAATCTGGGTCAGGAGTGAGGGCAGTCTGTAGTCTCTTGCAAAGGGTTAGTTACAAAGAATCACTTAAAGGGGGACAAACATGCTTTTAATAATTAAACACCTCAACAAAAAAAAAGAAGGGACATTATTATGAGCAAATTGCTATATAAAAGCTGGATGCTGATATTTTTTTCTACTTACCAAACAGACAATATTAATTTATTTATTTTTAAATATTTATTTTATTATACATTTTTATAATTTATTATATATATATATATATATATATATATATATATATACCGATATATGTTTTAATTTTAGTGTAAGAACAATCATGTAACTGCTCCCTACACAACAGAAAGAAATTATAGTACATTGTGCCCTCTGCTGGTCATTATTGGAAAAGCATGTAATCTGATCAATGTGCCCACTCTCCCAGCAGATGATATTTCACAGGTTGCTCACAGAAATGTTAAATTCAGGCCCATGATTAACCATTAGAAACATGAACTATGTTCCTCATAAAGAAGTACAAAAGTTTCACCACCCAATTATGACATCGCTAAAATGCAACCTATGACCCTACTATGACAAAAAGCCTCATGACGCATATGTCATCGGTCATGTAAAAATAGCTTGTCTCTTTTGTTACTGGCTAACGCTGAAAAGATATAGGGTGGAGGAAAGCAGATCTGAGCAACCTGTGTGTTTCCATGGACACGGGGCACGGGAGGAATGCTCTGAGGCCCAGTGTGTCAGGTGCTCCTCCCTTAAGGGAATTTAAGTTGTTCAAAAGCTTCAAAACCCACCTCCAGGATAAACTTGTGTGCACTGATGAGGTGTGTATGACTGACGTATGAATGCAGACTGACGTAAAGCTTCAGTCCTGTTTACAGCTGACGCACATGAGTGCTTCATTTGAATTCAGGAAGCTTGATGCAGAGGTGTGGTTTGCAGGTGCAAATTCAGGAAAGGCCAGTTCCCAGGTAGCCACAAGCGAGACAGATCCCTCCCCTTGCCACTTGTTTCTGGATGCGCACTCTCTGAACTCCCAATCCATTTTATTTTAACCTGCCTCAATCATCTCACCCGAGTCCAACAGGCAGCACTCAGGTAGGTACATGGTTTTCATTTTTAATACATAGAAGTCTATTGAGAAATATTGTACTGCTTTAAAATTCGTTTGCCGTAAAATGGAGAGTAGGTATTGGATGTCAGTGGTATGAATGCTACTGAAATTTCGATCTACTGAGGGAAGTCATGGTTACGAATAACTTAAAAAAATAAAATTAAATTACCTGTGGAATGTTTGACAAATGGTGCCTCAGACCTAGAAGAGTTTTAATTCCTGAAAGTTATTAATAAAGGTTTTCTGGAGGCACTGATGAGATATCTAATAAACAGTGAACCAAATGCTGTCCCTTAAATAATCATTTGAAATAGGTGTTGTATTATAGTTTTACCACACACGTATCTTATAGTATATTGTATTATTGACATGATACTAAGGATGCATCTTACAACTTGAAAACCTGTTCCGGCACATTCTTATTATTAATAGAATATTTTCATCCAGGAGGTAGAGAGAACTGTCTAAAATGGAGTTATCTTACAATTGTAATTAAATAGACACATACTTTAACTTTAATTTCACATTTTCATATTGACTTTACATGAATAATGCCAGAAAACATAAAGAAAAAATATAATACACACTATAATAGTATAATAATAACAACCGACAAAAATATTCATAAACGGACCATAAAATAAAGAGCATTTATACAATACAATGTATAATATAATACATTTATATTTGTTGTAAATAATAAAAATAATTTCACAACGTGGTTTAGATATGACATGCCAGATGAAATGTAAACAATAAACACAAAAACAGGATGAAAATGTGGAGCTGAAGTACCCTTCATTCCTTTAAGCAAAATACAATTAAACAGTGAAATGAAAGCATTTCTGTAACATTATCGCTGTTTAATTGTACTTTTATTGGAGGCTGGCAAGAATAGGTGATAGCAGATGAACTGGACAAACAGGCATAACTGTGAAGTGACGACGGGATGAAAATAGTTATTCCATTAGTCACATGTTAATGTGCGTGCGTCTATTTAACAGCACGTGAAAAAATAATATAATAATTATAATTATCATGCCACGTCTATGTCTCATCATAGCATATTATTTAAATATTTAGACATATATAACCATCACTTTGTTTTTGTGTCATAACTTCTTTCTAAATGCGCATCTAAATATAGGTTTGGGTGTGTACATTTTACTGTGTACTATACACAGAATACAAAATATTGTATGCGCACCTTCTGTTATTGCAATGCAGTGACATGGTTGAATGGTGTACATTACACTTGCATCAAGAGGGCTTAGATACACTTCAGTGAAAAAGACTGGGAGTGGAACAAAGGGCTGCTAAACAGAGGTTTCTGAGAAAGATCACTTTCATTTTGTATAGAGAGACATCACAGGTTTTGCTTCTCCCATTTGTTGACTAATTTTGGCTGCATTTATCTTTTGATTGATGCCAGCATAATGATGTCTACGTATGCAATATAACTTGAAATAGTGGAATATATGTTTTTGTGATATACACATTCACTCCATGTCACGTGTCTTATTTTGTCAGGTAGTGCCAAATATGAAACTGCCACTAGGCATCACACTTGCACTCCTCTTGATACTTCAGACGTTTCAACAAGTGTCCACCCAGATACCTGAGGAATGGCAAAGAAACGATGATAATACAGACAACAGTGGAGAGCAATCTTTTAGTGAGGAAACAACTGCTCAGTCAAGTAAGGAAGAGGTACAAAGCAATGAGGATGCACAAGAAAGCAGTTCAGAAAATGAAGGACAACCATTTGGCTCGATGTATATTAGTCAAGGGGAAGTGCAGAATTCCACTAAATTGGAAAAGAGACTTAAGCTGTCTGCTGATGAAACCAATCCTGACAGTGCCGTCACTACAGCACTTTATTCAAGTTCTGAGCTCCCAGATACATCAGCAGAATCCAACCAAACACTGACGCAGGACACAGACACAAATACCTCCACACCAAAGCCAGAGCACTCAGATGAGTCTGCTCTTAATCACACAAGTACCACTCCACATGCTGAGACTAACACAGCAGATATCAGCCACGATGAGTCGGGTTCTGGATATTTCCCCTCAGGTGATGTACCCACCAACAGCACTACTGAAAGTCCGACCACCGCAACAAAAGATGAAAGCGTCCAAAACAAAACTACAGGGAGCCCAGCTGAAACACCTGTATACAGAACTACAACGGCAGCCATTCCACCTACCTTCCCCGAAGACGTCTCGACTCCTGCCCCAGAGGATGCAGAAATAAAACAGTCAGGAGATTTTGACAACATAGAGAATTCTGAAAGAGGTGAGACTTCCAAATCAGCAACAATCAAGCACCAATAATCAGTAATCAATAATTAAAAAAGACCAAGCATAATTCGATGACTGAGAAGTTCTGTCATTTGATACATCAGTATTTATGAAGCAGCTTTGATAGCTATAAGAAATGCTTCTTGAAAACCAAATCAGCATATTAGAGTGATTTTTAAATGATCATGTCACTGAACAAATTTTTTAAGCTTTGCCAGGAAACACAAAGTCTATACAACCTTGGAACAGTTCATGCTAAAATGATGTGATGCTAGACAAAAAATATTTAGCTGAAATAGAATTCTCACTCCGAATCTGGGTCACTGATAGTGTTTTGACCTTTTATAAGCATTGTTTCACTCTCCAGCTCCACATCACAAAGATCACACAAGTCTTTTTATTTCATCCCCCAAGCTAACCCTCTTTCTTAGCTTCTCAATCCAGTCATAAAAGACATATTTGCTGCTGTTCCTCCAAGTTGGATTGGATTTCAGGCTTTGTTTGTCCTCTGCTCTGGGCCAGAGTGTCCCGTTACTGACACCTCACTTCCCTCACAATAAGAGTGGTGTTCACCCTGCAGATATTGGGAGGGGCTCCTGCAGGCTCTGGGTCAAGCGTGGACCAATGTGACAAAGAACACCTGACATTGCTGGAGAACAAATTCCATGACCTTTTTAGTGAATGTGACTCTAACCAATATGTGTCCAAACAGCATTCTGAACTGAAAAGAATTGTTTGTAAATGTAGATCTTATGGTGGTTTTGGCTTGATCTAGTATACTAATAAATTGCAGTAAAATTATATATATGCAACTTTAATAATTATGATAAGACGGTGTTGGTCTGAACTGATTCATGAACTATTTTTTTATGCAAATAACGTCATGGTAAAGGGCACAACAATATTACTATATATGTAATGTATATTCACGAAGGTTGCTTCGTTGGTACAATAAACATGAAATATGTCTTTACAGGTTTATCTTCAGATGCTTCAGATGGAACCAAAAGCAAGAAAGGAGAGGCTTGGACCATCATCCTAGTTATTGGGATTGTAGTGGGCGTCCTGGCCTTGGGAGCATTTATCTTCCTGAATCGAAGGAACAAAAGAGGCTTCTCACACAGAAAACTGGAAGAAGAGATGTCACCTGATCCAGGTAATATAAAGCTCACATGTCTTTATTTGCATCACTTTTAACCATGTTTAATGTGAGGGCTTAATACATAACACAGAATATTTTTTTACTGTGATGCACTCATGCTGGGCTTTTTTCCCCTAAAGTTCTCAGACTGGATAATAGTGAGCCACTAGACCTGAAGTTGGATGGATTTGGTTACTACAACCCAGGACTACAAGGAGACAACATCCAGATGACCAACTTTCCACAGGGACATTCAAAATGAAAGCAAATCTGTGATGCCAAAGACATTTTATTGAATGTTGCACACATGTAAAGACAAAAGGATGTAATCAAGAAATCATTGACATTTTTAAAATGATTTACCAAATCGATAAGAAGGCAATTTAACATTACTGAACAATCAAAAAAAAAAAGTTTTTTTAAATGTTAAGTAGTGTCTTTTGTTTAAATGTTTTTGTAGGAACCAAAATCTGAAGAATATTTCTATACTGGGAACATTTTGTTGGATTGCAAAGTATTGAATTGTATGTCTGCTTCTATTTGATTGTTCAAGAAGGTTGTTTTCCTGACATAATAATTGTATAATGTTAAAATCTGATGGTGGAAATTATCAGCATTATGACACAACTCTATGCACAGCAGTTTTGTTCTAGCAGATCAAGATTACGTCAGTGAACTGGGAGAACATCTGTTGACTTTTTTCCATGTTGAATTTTCAGACACAGGCCTAATACCTTTCTTCTGAGCCTATATGACCATTTTTTAGTTTAAAAAAGTAAATAGAGAATTAACATGACAGTAGGTTTTCAGATTATAATAAATAATAACATGATGAAACAATACTTGTCTCTGTTACAAATTATTGTATAATCAAAATGTGTGACCCTGGACCACAAAATCAGTCAAAAATATAGATTAATGGTTTTGTGGTCCAGGGCAGGGTCACAAATTATTAATAAGAATAGGCCTTGTGCGAGCTTGTTTGCGTCCTCCAGTCCTGTAGATGGCGCAGGTTCCTTTAAAACATAAATAAACACATTTTGATAAACATGGCAAAGAAGAATGGAGATTCTTTCTGCTGTTGAATTGTTTTAGTAGGAGTTTATTGTGCAAGGTCTGGCAGTCATGATTAAAACTGAGAAAGTTTTACATTTGAAAAGCTCAAAGGGTAAAAAGGTCCGTGTGGTTCGGGAGCACTATGTGAGGGAACAGGTGCCTTGTGGGAGCTCCCTCTGTCAAGCGGGCTGTCATCACGGTAGGGAGAAAACACGAGCCAAACAACAAAAACTACTTGAAATACGTGGTTATTCTTATATAATTACTGCATTATTATTTTAGTGAATGGATCAGTATACCAACAGAGCTAGGTAGCTAACAAGAAGCAATTTTAAATGATGTGGTCTTTACGTTCTGCTTTACAATTGTTTTGCATCGACTCAGAAATCTTTGTCATTTGGCATAGTAGCGTTATTTTTTTTACTGTTGGTGACTACATGTGCTATAACACGATTGTCTCATTTAGCTTGAACGTAATGTAGATGTTCAGTAATGGGGGAAAAACGTTTACAGGTTGTTCTACTGAACCCTTTATTCACTTTACTAAACAGTGACTTAACATTACTTTTGAGAGTTCTTCAGACATGCAAACATTTATTGCATTGTAGATTGCAGGGTAAACTGCCAAACTCTTTCTGTGTTCAAGGTATTATGTTGGGTTCTGAATTTGGCTAATAAGATGGTAATGGTCTGCAATATAATATAGACCATTTGCCTTTGAATAGACGGGAAAGTGCTGTCTGGTGATGTGACCCACTATGTGGTTCCCGATGTGGGAGTGGTTCGGGATTTCCTGGAGATACTGGAGTTCAGGGAGCTGCAGGGGATCGTGTTGACCCAGACAGCCTACCAGACTGTTCAGCACACCCGTGGACGCAGGTCAACCCCTCATTTTTGACATCAGATTTGAATGTACTAAAAATTATTAACTAAACCAAGTATTGTAAATCCTAGCAATGTGTGTGAAGAAAATTAGAGGAGTGCTTTCACAGTTGCACTTTGTTTTGTCTTGTACAGGCACTATAACAGATTGCGTAACTTACTGAAGGATCCTCGCCATGACTGTGTGCTGTTTGCCAATGAGTTTCAGCAATATTGCTACTGCCCCAGAGACAAGGGCGAGTCTCAAGACAAATGGCATACAAGGCGAGTCCTAATTGTTGAGTATTACACTCTCTTTTATGCATTGTTTACTTTAAGAAAAGGTTAATGATTGCATTAATAGACTATAGAGCAGGGCTTTTCAAAGTCAAAGAGACCAGACCTCCCTTTTGATGCAACATACACAATGGCACCTCCCCACCCTCAAATTTTGTACTAATTTTATTAGTATAAAAAATGCTTTTTCATAGTTCAAAATGTATGTATTTAAATACAAATAAGTTTAAACCCAGAGCTAGGTGCGCCCCACACTTTATAAACCCTGGCTATAGTATAATTTAATATTCTTTTTGAATAATAATTATAATAATAATTTAAAAAAACAAGTACAGCAAATGTAACCTTTTTATGAAGTGAGCACATAGACACTTTATAGACCTGTGCAGCAGGAAAAAACCACTATGTGCATCTGTTCCAGAAATGTGTACAATGCAGCAGTTTGGTACTATGATCATCTAGCCGGACTCCAGCCGGTGGTCATGATTACAGAAGATAGTGACACTATTGCAAAGTTCAGTGCCCTAAACAGAGGAGTGTATGTCATCTCAACTCAGGTATTTCTTTTCTTTTATTTCCTGTGAAATCGTCACTGTCTTTCTGGAGTCAGATATGTTTAATAAACACTAAACTGTAGAACTGATTGCTGTTCTAACCTTATTTCTCTTTCTATGACTGGTTTCTTTTTTTCTGCATCAAAAAATCTTCAGAAACCTATTTTTCATGTTCATTTATTTATTTAAGATAATGTTTGATCAATTTTAACTCTGTTTAACTCTACTCTACTCTAATTAAAAAAGAATGTGACAAAATGAGTGCAATGAATGAGACCAAAAAACATGTCCTTTGGTAACACCAGTGAACTCTATTGTAGGAGTACCTGTTCAGTTTCTGGCCAGACCTGCAGGCCGCCCATGATCTGTACAACTCCATTGCTCAGACGCTGCAGGAACGAGAGAGTGAGGGAGCAGAGAAAGTATACACTGAACACCTGCCTACTGAGGTGCTGGAGGCTGGTATCAAATCTGGCAGGTACATCAAGGTAAGTGCCTCTCACTCTAGATCTCACTAGATTTAATGACTTATGGAAACTACATTACAGCCCTCTCCTTTCCCTTAAAAGGGTATCCTCAGTGTGAACAAACATCGAGCACAGAATGAGGCTTTTGTCCGTTATGAGGGTTCAGCCAGCAAAAATACAGGTTGTTGCCATATTATATCAGTCATGCAAATTGTACTTATTAATAATGCTGTTATTGATACTGATGGTATTATGGTCTTTTGCATTTTGATCCTGGCTGGCTGATCATGTGCTTATAGAGCTAAATAGTGATGTGCTGATCAATGGAGGAAAGCATCGTAACCGGGCAGTGCATGGAGACGTGGTTGCCATAGAGCTATTACCCCGTAATGAGTGGAAAGGCAGGACTATGGCACTTACAGAGGGTCAAGGGGAGGAACAACCAGTGGAGGAAACACAGAGTCAGCCTATGCCCACAGGTAATCATGGGTAAATGACAATTAGAATTGGTGTATAACATTCTGAGCAGAATGTGAAGATTGATATGCAGACAGATGAACGTGTTGTGTACATGCTGGTGCCCAAAAGTCTGAGAACCACTGATGAAAATGCTTTTATTATTTTATTATTATTAAGTTTTAAGTGAGAATTTTATTGAAAAAATGTGTTTTTACATCTTTTGCGTCAAATAACATGCCCAAAGTTTCAGTGTAGGAGTAGATTTTTGGACTGTTGAAGGATAGTTGTATAAGTTGTGATTGTTTTTTCATGTAGGCAGGGTGGTGGGTATTCTGCAGAGGAACTGGAGAGACTACGCTGTGACTTTTCCTCCTCTGGAGGAAGTGCAGTCACAGAGTAGAAATTCAAAGAAGATTCTGGTTATTCCATGGGACTACCGCATCCCTAAAATTCGGATCAGCACACAGCAGGCTGAGGCTCTGCAGGTGGAGATACCTTTCAACATGCTTACCAATAAATGCTAGATTTAGCTATTTTGCAGGAAGCGTTATGTTTACATTATTATCAACACCCTTTAATAGTACTTATAACTTTAACAGAAAATTTGAAATCAATGGCTGAAGAATTATTTAAATAAATAATTGCTTTAATTCAGTAAAGATGCACAAAATTTTTATAATGTTACAAAATGCAAATACAAAATGAATGCATTTAGTTAGAAGGTTTTATGAAATACAGCACAACTGTTGTTAAAGGTATATATTATATAATAAATTGTATTTTAAAATACAAAATTCAGCATTTTTTGTCTCTGTGTAGGATCAAAGAGTGATTGTGTGTCTGGATTCGTGGGAAAGTACTTCTCTTTACCCCAATGGCCACTGTGTGAGGGTCCTGGGGAAAGCAGGCGAGCTGGAGACTGAGATTCAGACCGTCCTGTTGGAGAACTGCATCCATGTCCCACCATTCTCAGAGGCACAGGTAGGGTCATAATGTCAGCATCTGATTTAAATCTTTTTAAATGTTTAAACAATTTTTTTTTTGCCGTATGAAAAGAGTGCATTTTCAGTGTGTATTTCTATAAAAATCAGTGTTTTTGAATGTTTCTTTAGTTGCGAGAGATGCCAGTTAACACAGAGGAGAACCGGTGGCAGATGGACAGCAGTGAGGTGTGCTCTCGGCAGGATCTGAGAGACAC
Source organism: Enteromius thamalakanensis (assembly GCA_032357475.1). Classification (NCBI taxonomy): domain Eukaryota; kingdom Metazoa; phylum Chordata; class Actinopteri; order Cypriniformes; family Cyprinidae; genus Enteromius; species Enteromius thamalakanensis. The sequence goes on along the minus strand of JAUCMT010000134.1, from coordinate 14,304,782 downwards.
ACACCTGGTATTCAGTATCGATCCCAAGGGCTGTGAGGATGTGGATGATACCTTGTCTGTGCGAACTCTGCCTGGGGGGAAGCGGTTAGAGCTGGGTGTCCACATTGCCGATGTCACTCACTTTGTCAGGGAGGGCTCTCTTACAGATCTAGAGGCACGGTCAAGGTATGGAAATTCGGCAGTTACTCAGAATATAGTGCTGGATTAATTAAGTATATTTTTGTTTTTATTTTGATGTGTTTATATAACTGTTTACTCTCATATTTTGATGATATACAAGAATATTCGTATACTGCAGTTCAAAAGGGATTGGGGAGATTTTTTTTGTTTTTGATACCATGGTTTTTATTGACCCATGATTGTTCAGAGATGATTCAAAAATGCTTGTTTAGAGCTTATGAAACATTTCTGATTTCTTTTCAATTTTAAAAGCAGTTATGCTGCTTGATATTTTTGTGGAAATCGTGTTAATTAAGGACATTTTGTTAAATAGAAAGTTCAAAAGAACAGTGTTTATTTGAAAATTCTTAAAAATGTTTTTACTCTCACTTGATCAGTTTAATGTGTCCTTGCTTATCAAAAGTATCAATAGTCAAAAATCTTAAGCCTTATTTGCACCAAGAATGATAACATTTTGCTTATTATAAATGCACATTGCAGTTTGTGGTGTCTACTTAACATGCTTAAGTACCATGGGTTCTCATTGTCTTTATGGTTCATCAGCTGGAATTTTTTTCCCATAAAATTACGTTTTAAAGTGAATTTCAGGAGGAACGCGCATCTCCTCATTTACTATCAGTATCTCTCTCCTCCTCCTTAAATACAGCTCACTTCCTACCTCTAGCATCTTCGTTCACTAGCCTCCTTAAGTCGACAAGACTGAATAACCAAATTGCATTATTTTTCACTACTGTTTTTTTCCTCCTGGGGCAAGCAGGGACCCAACAGGGCTCTGAGCATCACACAACCATCACCTATTAGGGGTTGATTCCCCTAGGGCTCCGGGTCCACCAGGTTCCCTGCCTGTTCTCCGGACAGTCGCTAAACAAGCATATTATTAATCACAGAGGAAGTGGGAACTAGTGAAGTGATTCCAGGGGTTCTGGTGTTAGAACATAGAACTTAAATTAGAATGAATAAAGCTTTATAGTTATCGTTATCTTCATAGTTACTGTTCTTGGTGTGAATGGGCCTCAAACGTGTGAATGGTAGTGTATGTTTATTATCAAATTTATGTGCTGAATGTGCATTTGTACATATTTAAATAGCACCTAATACTGCAGTACCTAAGTATACATTAAATAAGTTGCATCTTTCTTTTCTAAACCCAGGGCAACCACTTACTACCTGGCTTATCGCAGATATGACATGCTGCCAGCAGTTCTGAGTGCTGACCTGTGCTCCCTCCTTGGAGGAGTGGACCGGTGAGTAACACACAAACCTTTCACCTGCTTTTGAGGCTTGACCTAATATGCTACTTGAATCCGTGTTCTTTAATAGAAAATAACAGGGATTCACTTTGTGAAATGTTCCAGATATGCAATGAGTGTGCTGTGGGAGCTGGATGCTGAGACTCTGGATGTGTGCACGGTTTGGTACGGTCGCACTCTAATCCGCTCCTCCTATCAGCTTCACTATGAGCTGGCCCAGAGTCTGCTGAATGGCGAGGAGGCCGAGGTGCCTGAGCTAAGCCAGCTCAAGGGTTCACAGCGAGACCAGAAATTTGCTCAGCTCTTGCAGGCCCTTGAGACCCTGACGAGGGTGGCCAGACACCTCCGTGCACAGAGAGATAAGGGTGGTGCTCTGGAGTTGGAGGGGGTGGAGGTGAGAGCTCAGCTGGATGAGGAGAAGAACATTACAGCCCTTGTGCCTAAACAGCCTCTGGAAGTTCATGAGACTGTGGCAGAGTGTATGATCTATGCTAACCACTGGGTGGCACGCAAGATACAGGAGAGCTTTCCACATCAAGCTCTTCTGCGTCATCATCCACCACCCAAACAGGAGTTCTTCAATCACCTCACCGACTGTGCCAAGGCCCGTGGCTTCAGTATTGATACAAGGTAAGAATCATTTTCAAAACTTTGGGTTAGATGTTTTTGAAATAAATCACCAAGGCTATATGAATTTGATCAAAAACAAAGTTCAAACTGTAATATTGTAAAATAACAGTCTCTAACAGTCTAATAAATTTCTTTAAAGGTCCTTCAGAAATCATTCTAATATCCTGTTTTGGTCTTCAAGAAATCTTTCTTATTATTATTATTAGGGTTGAAAACAGTTGTTCTGCTGTTGCTTTTGATTAGTTAAATTTATTTTTGATGAATGAACTTTATCTTATGGGAACATTTGAACAGTATTATATATCTAAATAAAGATAGAACCTAAATAAAGAAATAGAATAGAATAATAATAGAATAAGTAAGGTGAGAGATAGATTGCATACATGAATGTATATTTATGTGTCTGCTTTGCTTCATCTAGGTCAAACAGAGCTCTTGCTGATTCTCTGGAACAAGCTGTGGATCCCCAGGACCCCCTGGTGAACAAGTTATTGAGAATGATGGCCACCCAGGCAATGTCTAATGCCCTTTACTTCTCTACAGGAGCCTGCCCAGAAGAACAGTACTATCACTACGGTACATGCTTTTCATTCTGTCATCTTACAGATCATTTGTAATCTCATTATCACACAATACAGATGTTCATTTAAGCAGAGTAGCTGGTTCCTCATTGTTGTTACTGTTTTACACCAAATTTTGTAGTAGTATGAATAAACATTCTACCATGATTTAAAGCATTAGTTCACCCAAAAATAAAACAATTCTCATCATTTACTCACCCCCATTCCAAACCTGTATAAGTGTCTTTCTTCTGTTGAGACACAAAAGAAGATATTTTGAAGAACCTAACAGTTGTTCATCTCTGTTGACTTCCATAGTAGTCAAAGAAATACTATAAAAGTATATAGGGACCATCAACTATTTGATTACCAGCATACTTCAAAATATCTTTTTTATGTTCAATATAAGAAAGAAACTTGTATATGTTTGGAAAGCCGTGAGGGTGAGTAAATTTTTGGGTGTACTATCCCTTTAAAACTTCAATTGACATAGTGGCATATTGGTAAATTTCACATGCTAGAACTAAGAAAAAGATGAAAACTTAAATCCGGACTTGCTGTTTATGTCATTTTCAGGTCTTGCTCTGGATCGTTACACTCACTTTACCTCTCCAATCAGACGCTATGCTGATGTATTAGTTCACCGGCTACTCATGGCTGCTATTCAGCTGGAAAAGGAAGGATCGCTAAGCAAACCCTTGGCCAGTAATAAAGAACTCGAGGAACTAGCTCAACATATCAACAATAAAAACAGAGTAAGTGGAGGCCATTAGCTTTTGTATTAATACTTTATTGTAGTAAAACTGCAGTAATATATATAAATACCTTAACACTTTCTGCACTGTTTGTGTGACAGGCAGCACAGCACGCACAGAAGCAGTCCACCGAGCTCTTCCAGTGCATCTACTTCAAAGACAAGGACTCCAGCACAGATGAGCGCTGTGTGGCTGATGCTGTGATCTATGCTGTCCGAGCTAATGGCTTTCTTGCCTTCGTACCACAGTAATGACCTGCTTATTGAATATTACGAAATGTTTGTACCAAAGAAAATGTTACACACACAAGCATTGACAAAATTAACACATTAAAACAGTATTATAGTGAGATTAAAATTCAAAATAATGTAATTTGTGGAAATATTCGGTAGCCATTAGTTCAATCTTCAGGGTCACATGATCCTTCAGAAATAATTTTAATCTATACTGATATGGCGCTAAAGAAGCATTTCTTATTATTACTAGTGTGAATGAAAGTGTACACCAAAAGTACTAACATGCTGTTTCACATAGGTATGGTGTGAAGGGAGCTGTGTACCTTAAGGATCGAGAGGGTCAGGTGGTCAGTGTCGATGGAGAAGGAAGGTGCGAGTGGAAGGCTGGGACATTGCAGAGATACCCTGACAAGATCAGCACCTGCACCAGCACTGGAACTCATACATTTTACCTCTTCAGCCACGTTACAGTAAGTATATTGCCATAAAACAACAGCAACCCCAACCTTTATTTGGACTGACATAGATATGTGTGCGTTATATCCTCTAACATAATGTTTCCCGTCTTTCTTTTTTGCTTGTCCTCCTCCGCAGGTTCGTATCTCTGTAGAACTGTCCCGTTGCCATGCTGACAGCTTGAGTCTGGAGATTATCAGCAACAAGCCCCATTGCCCTGTGCAACCTGAGTCACAGCCAGCTGGTCGCGGTCGTTCTGAGCTTGTTCAGGAAGTAGTGCGCTGGGCAGAAGAGGCCTCCCTCCAGGCTGAGGAAGAGAGGGGGAGGAAGCCCAAACTGAGCAGGGAGGAGAGGCAGTTCCGACAGAGCAGAACACCAAACCTCTACGTCCTGTTACAGGAGATCAGTGAACTTGCCCTGCTAGATCTGTCTGTCTGTCAGACCAGAAACACAGAGGAACAGACTTGCACTGCATCTTCTTAGCGCTTTACTGATGTTTCTACAATGGATTAGTTCAAGTTTAGGGATGATTTTGTAGTATTTGCCATGGACTTCCATTGAAGTGTTCGGATGTGAACTGACAAACGAGAGATACACATACTCAGGATTTATGAACACTGGTTTCTTTGCAAAAGTTGGTCAGGTTCTTCACCTTAGTTTCCTGTACTTTCCTGTTTTTTCTTATATGATCATGTACTTTAAAATAAGTATGCACAAATAGTTTACAACCTTAACATTTTTATTTAGAAAATAGATTGAAATAACAGGGATAAACATAACTAACAGTAACAAGGTGATGACAAACATTAAAAAAAAGGAAATGGGTCAACCTCAAAGCTCACTTTGTTCTCCGGTATTGTGTGCTTACATTGGGACATTATAATTAACTTCACCCAAGTGGTGGTTTTATTCTCAAGTTCACATAGTTGGCTCTATGAACCTCAGAATAAAATGAGAGAAAATGTTTTCAATATGAGCTAATATATTCCACGGATGATGCAAGCAAACTGAACTAGATTAATGTGTGTATAAGATCATTGTGGTGAACAAGCCCTGGTTTGGCATTACGAAAAAGCCAATGAGCTCCAAAAGATTTTTTGCATATGACTGGGAAGATTTTAATGGGTTATACATAGAAAAGCCCATCTGATTGCAGTTTACCCTTCCCAAAAACGCTTCTTATTCACAGTCCTCTTGGTACAAATGTGAAGGATTGGTTTAATCATCGTCGTCATCATCATCAACTATACCATTTGGAACTGGACTAGCACACTCATTATCATATAAAGGAGAATTCTGAAGCACAGCTGACTTTTGTTTGAGTTGCGTTTGGGCTGAGGTGCTCTGATCGAAAGTGCCCTGATTCTCTTGACTGAGGTACTGCCCTGAAGAACTTGTGGATGGTTCATCTGCATCTGCCTGGATGGAATTCTGAGAGGATTCTGGGGGGAAAGCATCAATTAAAGATACAAAAATTAGACTCAAGCAGCCGAATCTAAACGCATAACATTGTACCCTGCTTTTTTTCCAGGGTTATAGGCAAACGAGAGAAATTTCATTCTAATCATAACACCATACAAACACACATGATGATGATGATGGCATTATTAAAGTAGTGACTCCACACACCTAACTGTTTCTGCTTCGCAAGTCTCCTCTCCAGAGCCAGCCGTTTGTTAAGCTCTATGCGCCGCTGTTGTTCCTCCGTGAGAGAGGCTGGAGCAGGAGTAGAATGGACAAACGGATCTTCAGGAAAACCTTCATCTTCAACTGGATCAGACTCCTCCAGTACTCGAACCTCAGTCTCCTCTGAAGGGGAGTAGAAAGTCATTGCATTTATAACTGCAGCTTTCAAAAGTGATGCAAGCCAGCCAAAAGTTCAAGTATCCTTACCAACATAGTCCTCATGTGTTATTGGCATGTCCAATCGAATTCGTTTCAAACATGTCTAATGGAGAAACAAAGTAAAGCATTAAGAGAGGATGCATACAACTATGTGTATGTGTACATAGAGTAACATAGTAACAGGTCCTGGGTGAATAGGAGTCTTTTCCTCCCCCCTCTTAAATTTTCCTGTCACCACTTCTACTGTCCTATCATAATAAAGGCATAAATGCCAAAAATAAAACTTGTTATTTTATAAATGGCCCTAGGAAAGCCTGAATTTGATTCAAGGTATTGTTCTTTTCAGTAGTGCCAGAGATCTTACCTGAACTTCTTTTTTACCGCCCAGACTCTCCACTTTATCAATGAACTCATCAAACTGCATTCTAGGATACAGGCGATGGGCCCAGTTCTCCATTTTCTTCAAGAGGAGCTTCAGATTCTCTGCCTGAATCAAATATAAATAAAGAAGGTGCACACTGACAACTGCATTCACATATCACACACTCATTTATCTATATACATATATATATATATATAAATAAATGTTGAAATAATGGCCCCACTTCAAAAGTTTTTCAGTATTTCACAAACAAAAATTAAGGATGAAGTAAAAAAAATTAGCAATTACCTCATGCCCTTTGCCTTTGAACTTAACATCTTCGAATAATGTACGCAGGGCTGGAAGACCCTTTTCAGAAACCAACCTACAGTAAAAGAGAAACGAGAGGAAAGAGCTCAGCCAGTTATTGCTATATGGTATATATTGCTTTTCAGGAGTATGCTGTATGCACGCAGGTAAAGTAGGGTATTAATTCAATCATAGACTCTCTGATAAAACAAACAAATTATTATAAATTATCAATTAACTGCAATCTGGTTTAGTACCTGTTTGCATCCAGTTTAGGCCGAGGCCTTGACACGGTTCGTCTTTTTGCCACTGGAACTTCTGCTAGCTTTGAGACTTCTCCTTCCTCCCCACCTAAACACAAAACAGTTTGGGTTTCAACCTAACGTGAGATTAAGACTCTGCCATTATGTAGCATGGGAACAACTCACATTACTGGACAAAAATCACCTTACTAAAGACTTTGTAACATGTGAGCACCATTAACCCCTCTACATCTAAATTGCATTAAATGATTAAGAAAGAAAAAACAGACCCTCTCCATTGCCAAAAGGATCCTCCTCGATGTCTCCCTGACCAGGCGATGACGGAGGAGGGAGAGGAGGGAAACTCTCGTCCTCTATGTTCTCATAATCTGGTATGTCCAAATAGCCATTTTCGACTGGATCGAGCATGATGTAAAGAGGGATCCTGTAAAGAGGTAAGAGCATGTCATCAATTCTAAAATATAAATACAATTTAATTCTATTTTCAGTGGTGTTAAAGTAAATTATTAGAATTATTTTTCTCTTTTGTATGTTTGTAAAAAAAAAAGAAAAACGTACAGTTTAACAATAAACATTATTAAAGTGTCCAAATAAACAAACAGCAGTTATCACACTCTAAAGTCTAGGTTTTGGCCTAATATTAATTTAACATAAAATTCCATGCTATGTTTCAATTAAAATAATTTGTAGAAATCTATACAAAAACTATGTTTTCAGTCAATTACTTAGCATTAGTATGCTTTATGTACAGTTTTAAGAAACAACCCATCACCACAATGCTGCTTATTTAAAGCAATTGTAGTATATTAATTTACAGCTATTAGTTAATAAAAAGCCAAGCATAGACAGCCTTAGCATTTTTAGTAATTGCTCGCGTAACTGACACATATTCAGTGATGCAGATACACTCACGCTGTGTATTCTAATACCTAAAACAGCTTCACTGCTAAAAACAAACTTATTTTGCAGTAACGTTAAGTTATGTTATTTTGCATCCGTTGCAAGCTAACGTTACATTCACCCAAACAATGTCTGACTCTTTATGAAAATAAGAAAGTTTATGGTTGTAAAAATAGTGACGTTAAAGAACACAAGCTGTAAAAAACATAAAAAACTAATGCTTATATTAGCGCACATAAGTTACAATTATAGATTTTAACAGATTAATGTAAACGTATCGCTAGACGAGAGCTGTTTGTTAGTGTCACAGCATTTTGGCGCCAGATAAAGTCCGCGTATCGCCCTAGGTTTCGCCCATGTCTGTATATCGAGCCCAACCGATGTCACTGTACTTTCAGTCATAATCTGAATATCAGTGCGGTCCGCCGAACTTACTAAATAAGTGCGGTCACACGACAAAACTTCAACACCGGCCGCGGCACAAGATCATCAACACGGATCACAAGTGTTTTTTTTTTTTACCGGCGGCTTCCCCTCAGCCAATCAAATCTCTGCTGCTGCGCACGTCAGCGGTTTTGTTGCTGCTCTCGTGGCTGAGGAGAACTGCGACGACTACCGGCGCGGAGAACTGGAAATAAACACTTTCACAACTAACAAAACTGAAAGTTTGCCCATATTTACAGAGGTAGACACATCAAATACCAAAAACAGCTATAATGCAGGTTTTCAAACTTTATTGAAAGCACAGAGCTCATACACCTGGATCATATACTGCAATGTATGTACTGGTAGGCTGCATTCCCACTGAATTTCAGTATTTTAAAAGGTTTCACAAACACATTTGCTATGGTATTTATTTTATTGTCTGTTTGGTTGCCACGTGTACAAACGCCATTGTTAATAGGGTTACATAACTGCTTTTAAAAAGTTGTAAAAACTTCCATCTAACTTTTCTCACCTCATAATCAAACACCCAAACCTCAACTAATCCTCTGAGTAATTTGATGAGAGCTGTTTGAATGGTCCAACAATTCATGAAAACAAATGTACATTTGCGGACCATTTTATTTGAATTTACATGTAAACAAGTCTCGGCATGTTATCGTTATTAATAATAATCAATAAAAAAAGAGAAATGTACGTACACATGCAATGTGACAAAATATAGTTGTGTAAATGTGACCAGTCTGTTTTATATTCGTGATCTAAGCAGAAACATGAGAAAAACTGCACTGAGGAGAATGCAGAGAGTGCACACGGTGGGGACGACAATCTCTGTGACCATCTCCATGTGGCTGACCAGTGGATCTGGGGAAAAATAAGTCAGTAAGTCAGTGACAACTAATAAAAGACACATTCACTGAAAACATTATGAGCAGAGCTTCACAAGAAAACAAATGAAACATGACTTCCTCAGCCCTGTACCTAAACTTCATCATGCACAGGCCAAACCTTTGGCATATCTGCATGTTCCTTATTTTCCTTGGATTTTCTTCTAGCTGAAAGGGCAAACAAAAGAAAATTCCTGTTAGAAAGTTACCATATAATTTCCTTCTCTATATATTGTGCTTGGGTATAAATAGAGAATGTAACTTGTGACAGAATTTTCTTTTATTTGCCCCAGCTTGATCTTTGCTTGCTGTGCCGCCCAGTGGGAAAAAAAAGTCAGCAACAGTTACACTAACCTGTCGCAAGGAGCTGGTTGCTTGAGGGACATGTCTCCAGTGATTTTCTTTTCCAGCTTTCGATCTGTGGTATACATTATTCAACTTAGATGCATTAAAAGTGAACAAAGACATAATATATATTTATCACACAGATTGCACAAAAGAGTAGACTATTGTACTCTCTATTGTACTCTTTGACTCAAAAGATGAAATAAAACATTTATTTGAATTATATTAATTATGCTCGATGAAGTCATACCTCTCTCTGATTAGGGAAACCATTCGAGCTGATGATGCGCTTGTAGTACTGAACTGATGCTTTTGGGTAGCGTGCTTTATTTTTGCTGCCAAAGTCCACGTAGTACAGGCCAAATCTTTCAGAGTAGCCCTCATCCCACTCAAACTTGTCAACCAATGACCAAGCTGTGTAGCCTTTCACATTCACTCCATCTTTAACCGCTGAATGAAAAAAACAAAAAGGTTCCTCTGAGTGGATGTATAGACTTTATTTATTATCTTATGAAGAGAATTTTGATTTGGAGCTCTGTAGAACTCGTGTGTTAGAAAGAAAACATTTTTTATTTTTCATGCTCAATCTGTCATGCGTTCAATCTGTAGTCCATGTTTCAGTGAATGTTTTTGTGAGTCAGGTTGAATAGCAGTATATTCAGACAGTGGTTCTCAACTTATTTGACTGAAAGGTTGTCCAACTCAATATCAACATCCATAACCATCACAGTGGTTAAAAGATTTCATCTGATATTTTTTGCTGACTGTTCTTATTAACAGAAACTGGGAATATTAAAAAGAATTAGAATTAAAATGTAAAAAGTTTTTTGTCTAAAAATTTTATTTGACCGGGAAAAAATATGATTTTAGTTTGACCATTGCATCTTTTTTATCCTTCATATATAGCTTTGTTCTGACCTCCTTGTTGAGAACCACTGGTATTTAAAAATAAAAGGCGTAGATTTCTATATTGATTCTGACCTTTGAGCATTTCATTGATGTAATCCCTCAAGTACTGCATTCTCCATTCATCACACAGTTCTGTGCACATCATCTTCTCTGATACACCGTTTCCTGTCACGTATATAACAGGGTCTCCATACTGTGTCTAAAAATAAAAGAATTTAATGATAAAAGGCCAGTGTGCCTACTACTAGCCACAGGCTGGGAGTAGTTGTTGTATAGTAGATGTGTCAGTGTACCTTTACAAAGCTAAGCAGACGCCGGAAGCCCCAAGGCACAGAGTAGAGCCACTCTGATCCAGGATCAGGCCACTGTGGGTCTACCAGCTCAGCCAGGTCCCGGTCAGTGAAGTAGCTGTTTGCACGGCTGGAAGGAAAGTTCTTTTGTGTGATGTAGCGAGTAGTGAAGTGACTGATGCCCAGGAAGTCACAAGTGCCTTTGACATAACTTTTCTCATGAGGGCTGAAAGTCGGCAGGCGAGAGCTACTTAGGCCCTGCTGGGCGCTTTTCCTACCTGCATAAATGAAACACGGAAATACTTGTGTAATAATTGTAAACTATCATAACCCCCGACTAAATAAGCCTATCATGTATTTATGGTTTGCTTGCCTATGTAGTCTTTCATTATTTGAGGATAGTCTCCGTGGAAGAGTGGTGTGGCAAACCAGCCCAAGTAGAACTGGACATATCTTTCAGCAGCTTCTATATCGCGCTGATTGGTGATGTCCACTGGTTCTCCCCAGTCAGCTGACAGGGAGATGCCCACCATTCCTAAAATGGCAGAAACACTTGTACCTGTTTGGACCTTTGTCCCTTGACAGGGTAATGAGTAATTTCGGTGTCTAAAAATTGTCTACCTTTCTGTTTGTTTCGCCACTGGGCATCGTATGTGTGCCAAACCTTGGCATGAGCCTGTCAGTGCAGCAGAGGATAAAAATGAGCATTTAAGTTTTTATCAAAAATATTTGATAGTTGATAAGTAAGTTTGCTGTCCTTAAAAGCATGCTTATTTGCTTTTTTGATTTAGCTTTGCTGTTCATAATCAGAGCAGTTCATTGTTAACTGAGCATATGAATTATTTATGTTGCTCATTTATTATAGTCATTAGACTATAGTAGACTGCAGTGGATTCTAATCACCTTAATGATGTTGTGGGCTGCATTATAGGCACCAGTACCCCTCATCTTCAGACCAGGAGCATGTTCTCCAGTCTCATAACCCTCCACTGCAACTGACTGGAAATAAGAAAGGATGTAAAAGTGAACATTAAAACATATAATATATATATATATATACTTTACAAATTCTTACCCAAGGATTGTTGAAGGTGATCCAGTATTTGACTCGATTGCCAAATCTCTCAAAGCACAGATTGGCAAAATCGTTGAAGAAATTGACCATACTGGCATTTTGCCAACCTCCGTATTTCTCCTCCAGAACCTGAAAAAAACACAGAAATGATTTAAAAAGTTAAATCAGATTAATGTATACTCTCTTTAAAGATGTGTACTCTGACATACAGTACCTATCATACATGTTTTTTCGAAAAATAATTCCAAATGATCCCCTGTGTCTGAATATGCTTAATTTACAGCTATATAGTAGGTGAAAAACAATATCAAGATAATATGGTTAATACTACTTGAATTCTTAAAACAGTAGGTGACAAGAACCGGAAGTGTCTACTACTTCATACTAAATTCTGAAATCCACATCCAGTAGTAACTTCAATATGATGCCATGGAAGAGTAATAAGGTTGCAGAGTGACAATATTGAGGAGGTAGTACATCCAGATTTTACTCATACCATCATTAAGTCCATTGTATACCAAATGTAGAAGCTTCAAGACAGTATGTACAGTATTTGATTAAGACTGAGACATTGTCTGCCTGTGTGCGGATTTTGTTTTACCTGAGGTAAGTCCCAGTGGTACAGTGTCACAATCGGTGTGATTCCGTTCTCCAGAAGCATATTAATTAAGTTATCATAGTACTTTATCCCTTTGTCATTGATGAAGTCATCTAAAATACAATCAAAAAAACCTTTGGTAATGACACTTGTAAAACGTTCAAAGAACTTTTTTTTTAATCACTATTTGGCATAATAATTGAATTACTCTTAATGCCACTGGGCAGAATCCTTGGCCAGGAGATGGAAAAGAGATAGTGGTTCAGCTTCATGTCTTTCATTAGTGTGATATCATCCTGAAACACATAAAATAAAATGATAATAGAACCAAAGCATCTGAATTGCGTATCATTGCGTATTTCTGATCGGGAAATCTTTGCACCTTTATTTTATAATAGCCTTCACACGACAAGTCACCAGTGTCATTTTGGTGAATTTTCCCTCTTTTGTGTGAAAACACATCCCAGATGCTCTTTCCTTTTCCGTCTTTATCCCATGCTCCTTCTGTTTGATAGGCTGAGCTGCCAGCGCCCCAAGAGAATCCTGAAAATGTATGCATACACACACTGCTATTTATTTAAAAACAGTTTATTGTGTGTATGTATTTGTATATGCATTCATATATACATTATTTATATACAATAATATCAAATTTTACTGACATTGTTCAAAATATCTTACACTGTGTTCAACAGAAGAAAGAAATTCAGGTTTGAATCACATGAGGGTGAGATGATGGTATTTTTTATTGTTGGGTGAAATTATTATGTTCGGTGGTATTTACTTGCTTAAATCACTGTTTATTGTTACTGTGCTGTGACCATTATGTAAAAGAACATATTTTGCATGATATATCACTTCATGTGTGACACCGGCACATTGATCTTTATATTTTAACACTTGTTCTTAAACAACACGCTTATATTTGCTGTTGTTTGTACAACTAAATAAACTTTAATTTGATACTGAATCTTAAATTAAAATGATAAAAAACATTATGTTGAAAGTTATTTAAGTAAAAAGGTTTATTTAATTGTTTAGTTTTTTTGAAAGTATTATGTACTGTTACAATCAAGACTTTACCTGAAGGGAATGTGCCATATTGAAATGATCCCATCTCATTCTTGGTCCAGTCAAAGTCTTCACTGGCAAAAATGCTCAGTGCCAACAGAAGAAAGTGGCATAATCTCAGCATACTGTGTTGTGCCATCCTCTTATTCTCATAAGGGTTCGTTTTTCACCAGTAGCACCTGCACATATTAAAAAAGACTCATTTTACTTCCAGGCACAACTTCGAAAATATCTATCCTTCAAGAATTCCTCAGTCCTTCAATAGGTATATACTGTATAGAGACATTTCAAGTCAAGTTCAAGTCATTTTCCAGGAAAAAAAAAAACATACTCAGAGCATTTAGCTTCCAAAGCATTCGAAGCTGAGGCATATCAATGATGCATCCCAAACTAAAAAGCTGTCACAATCCACCTGCAATCAGCCGAAAATGCCCCTCAAAAATCAGATCAGATCAGACGATTTATCTCTCATTTCCCCCAGCTATAAGACAAACTGACACAAAAGGCTATCAGTGACAAAAAGTAAGTCAGTTTGTCAAGAGCTGCCAAAATGAAAGACATCTCAAAGGTATTTATCCAGAAGAGAGGAAATGCTTCCTGAAAGGAGAGAGGATGAGATGATGATTAAAATGCTTCCTTCTGTTCGCAGGAGCCAGCAGCTTTGCCCTGTCTCATGTCTCTCTCCCTACTCTCACCTTCTCTCTCAAACTCTCCCTCAATCTAGATTTGCACTCAAGCACATATAGACATGTACCTGCTCCAGGCCTCCCATTTGTCTCGACTGGAATCCACTCCAGAGTGCCAGAAAGTTACCTAAGCTTCTGAACTTCATTCACCCTCACAAAACTGCCCAGTGCATGTGTGCCGGCGAGCACAAAACAGTAGCGAAGCATCTAGCAGATCCGAGCTCCATTCAGAAGCGGCACACTGGCTCAAATACACACTATTCAAATTCAATGGGCTGAGAGGGGAAAAGTGCTGCTCCAAACACGTTTTATAGAATGGAACATTTGACTCTGTAAGCAAAGTTAATGTTGGTGGGGGTGATACATTTGCATTTTGGCCCCCACAAAAGGGGGAAATAACAGTTTATTCCATAAAAAAGCTGAAAATGTTCAAATTTAACCCAGCATTTCTGAACTAATTCTGCATTATAATTAAATAAAGGATGGGTGTTATATTGAATAAGTGAGCAAAAACTAAACTAAAAATAAAACTAAATAAGAATTTGTTGCAAGTTAGTGATATATTTATAATGTCTTTAATAAAGTGCAGAATATTACTCCTAGAATACAATTCTATAATTGAATAATTAATATAGATCAATATAATTTAACTTATGAATACAGTTACATGAATACATGCTTTGAAAAGAACGTTGAATTGTTTCAGAAAGGGTTGACACAGCATTCTTTTACAGCGTGTGTATGTTCGTGTTTAGGTGCATATGGAGGAGAATTGGTTTGTTAAAGGTGTACATGTGTTCTCTTGCATGTTCTAGGGATGTGTGAGTGTTTAAGCTTTTGTATGTGTGCATTTAGGTTTCTGTATGCACATATTGCTAAAGGCTTTTACAAAACATAGCATACTGTATGTGTTTAGCATATCAATACACAGACAGACTACACAGAGAGCAGCAGAAAGAGTATGAGCTTTCTAGCACTCCCTGTTCATGTGTACCTGCTGTATTTAAGGACCATCTTAGTGGCCACCACGAGCTGACATGAACATCTTTACTAAGGTCCCCGGATTAGCCAAACAAACCAGGTATGTTTGCGGTGCATTTGAACACCAAATTTTTGAGTTTCAATCTGCACCTCCCAAGAGGACTGTATTAATCATTGCAGAAAAAAACATATAAAAAACAAACACCTGTGACTTGTTTGTGAAAGAGTGTAAATATATAGTTCTGATCACAACAAAACACGTAAGACAGCCCTAAAGTAACATACTGCTGTGGTTTAATTGGCAAACTGATTTGTTCCACACACACATTTACACAAATATACATTACGAAACAAATAAGTGTCATCATAAACGTTTGGAAAGAAAAGAATCACATTTTTTTTTAAATAAAGAGCTGATTTCTTTAATATTTTATAGAAATTGTTTGATTGTTGATGTTTGAAAATGTGCTAAAAGTGTTTGACTTTTTTTTTCTAGCAAGCTGGGGTCTGTGCTCCAACGTGCCTTCTACGGGTCCAGTGGGAGGGTAAGACTTTATTTTGATGTCAACAATTTACGCATGCATAGTGAATGAATAACTTATCAGCATAGGGAGGTTTTTGTTAGCTGTTTGCTACTCTTTTTATTTTTTCTCTTGTGGTGTTAGTAGCGTTTTAATTTTTTTATTTCATTTTTTTTTAATTAGCTAAAAAATTTGCTAGTTTTTAATTAGGCATCTTCTCCCAAATACTTTGAACACTTTTGAGTTTATTAAACACTTAAATAAATGTACATTCAAGCATTCGTTTATGTGTTTTTCAGGTGACCCTTTTCGAGCAGAGGAACTTTGCAGGTCGGCGCCTGGACCTGACCTCTGACTGTCAGAAATTGAGCGAAAAAAGCTTTCCCGACAGATGCAACTCTGTCCAGGTGGAGAGTGGAGCGTAAGTACATGATATTTGTGTATCCTGTAACCTTATTTTGATAACATCAACATTTTTATAGCTACATTAAATCATTTTTGCATTTCCTTTGTGTGCGCATTTTGCCAGTTTAAGACCATTCAGATATATTTAGCATTTTACTGTGACATGTTCTTGTGTAGATGGGTGGCATATGAACATGAGAACTTCCGTGGACGTCAGTACCTGTGGGACATGTTTGACAGGGGGGAGTACAACTGCACCGATAGATGGTGTGCTCAGGGTGACCACATCTCTTCTGTTCGTGCTGTGAAACAAGTGAGACATTCAACAATAATAAACAATTTATTAGTATCAATATTTGGTTCCACTGAAATGTGTGATGGAATGATCCAATATCCTAGATGTGAAAAATGTTTGTTTGACTGTGTTTCATGATCTAGGACAGCAACCCTCCCCATGCACAGCTGTTTGAGAGGGCAGGTTTCTCAGGCAAGAAGACAGAGCTCCATGATGACATCCCCAACCTGATGAGCCGTTACAGCCTTAACAGAGTGTCCTCCATCAGAGTAATGGGTGGAACGTGAGTACAAATTCACTTGTGTTAAAATACTAAGCTATGTATTCTGTGTATATATTCAGTGTTGTGTGCACTCTCTCACAGCTGGGTGGTGTACCAGGAGGCTAACTACAGAGGAGCACATTACATCCTGGAGAAGAAGGACTACAACAACTTCTCTGACTGGGGTGCTCAAAACAGCACCATTGGATCCATTCGCCGTGTTCGTTTTGGCTAAACACAACCCCCTGCAAAACACCCACATCTGTCAGCTCTTTATTCAAACAATATGCCAGCTATAAGTGAAGCAAACCCCACAGAAGACCTATTTTAGTAATAAACTTAAACAAAACAAAACAAATATTGTTGTTTGTGCTTAAGTTACCAACTTGAAATTGCATAATTCATCATGATAAAGATGAAAAGTTCTTCAACAGCTCAGGAGCTTTTCAGGTGCAAGCATGAGCGCTGTGTTGCCCTCTGGTGGTAAAACCCTATTCTGCAACGTAAGTGTCTGGTCTACTGTTATCTTAAGATTGTCTTGTAGCACAGGATTGTTCCCAGGATGTTAGAGCACTGATTTGTCCTGCCCTGATGGGATGTGGGATGCTTATAGGAACTGTGAGCTCACGGCTTTGCCCTCTCTTCTATGATGCAAATCTTTTAAAGAGCAGCTGTGAAGCTCATCTGTGTGTGTTTGAGCGTACGTTGAGGAATTCACACGGGCTTTAGCTCTGTGTTGGACTGACAGACATGTGCTGTCGTGCTCTCTAAAGGCCGGTGAGGTATTTCTGTGGGTCGTGGGAGTAGCAGTTGCTGTGCCCCTGTTGTAACAGTCGTGTAAGGTAAGCACGGAGAGAGAGTCGCTGGAGCAAGTTAACATTAATTTAATATAAACAATGAGCAGAGACAAAGATTCACACGCTATACATTAACAATGACAGACAAAGACTGGTACACAGGGATCAACTTAAGTAAGGCAGACAATCAACGTAAACGAGGGAGACACACCTGACAGGAATCACTAATTAACAAAACTAGGTCACAAGAGGAAAAACACAGAGCATATGGAGAAACACAACTGCACATGTAACATAAACAAAAATGGGGATGTTACACCTGTCGTGCAGATTACATTGTGCTACATCTCTCTCTCACGGTCACCACAGCAGCCTGGAGGTACCCAACAGTGTAGACACAGAGGAGGGGTAAAAAGAGCACAAACTGGTTTAGGAGGATGTCTCGCAGGGAATGAAAGAGAGAGGGAAAGAGCAGGGTGAAATGAGATTTATGTGATTATAAACAAGTGTTTTACACAACCATTATGTTAACCGCTTGCACTTTATTTATTCTATAAAACTAGTGTTACAGCTTGTATTGTTCCCATTAGTGCTGATGTCACTGTTACCACTGTTGCTGATGCAGTTACTCTTGCTCTTACGGTAGTTCATAAAAAAGGTTCACCAGAATTTGAAGATTAAAATAGTAAAATACAATACATTCTGTTATTTACAGTGAAACAGGAGCCTAGGGGAATTCTAATCTAATCGATTATTTACTAAGGTCACCAATTAATCACATCCAAAATGTTTGTTTATGTAATATTATTCGAAAGCACTGTGTTTATTGACATACACTTATAAATACACATGCTTGTATATATTTCAGAAAAATAAATATATAATTTCAGAATTATATATTTATAATATATAATATTAATAATACAAATAGAAAATATACAAATATGTAAATATTTGCTAAATATATAATGTTATGTTTGTATTTATATATACATTCTGGATGCAATTTAGGACAGCTCTAAATATAGTATCATCATATAATATTGTTATTTTTGTATTATAAATGAATAAGTAGTAATGAACAGCAAAAACAACTTAATATTTCAATTCTGCTGTTTTGAAACAATTTTGAGATATTCAAATATCCCCTATCTTTCAGAGGTTTGGTTGTCACAAAATATTTCTACTGTATTTCAATTAAATGTTTTTATTTTGAACTTCTTTATAAATCTTACTTCAAACCTAAACAGTATTGTTTGTGTAAGCAGTAGAAAATGATTGCTCTTACAATTAAGGCCCGTGATTTAAACAGAACAAATAAGACTGCATACACAGTATGCTGTTTTTTTGGGAGCTCAGGGCAGGAAGTCCATCGCAAAACTTTTTCTCTCTCTACCACACACACACACACACACACACAAACAAACAGTCAGAGTCTGACCTTGAAGGTGGCATGGCTTGTTAAATGGGAAGGATCCTATGTTTCTTTCCAGTAAGCCAGTTGGTCACAGCTGAAATGGCAAACTAATTGACCACCCATACACAGCATTCCTCTTGCTTGAATTCAGTCACACAAACACATAGGCCTACACAAAAACATATAAAGTACATCTACACACGGCAACCCGTAAGTCATGTTTTAATCAAAATTTGAGTGTGTTTATATGGGATATGTTTACGTTTTCAAGCATACCACACACTGATTGTACTGTAAATGCTGTTTGTCTTCTTTCCCTATTCTCTCTGTGATTGCCTTTACTGTAATCCATAGGCCAAACTTCACAGTCCTCATGTTACATAATTACAGCACTATGTGACAGAGGGCCATACAAGCACACACCTCACAGTACAGCACACCTTAATGGCAGTTATTATCTCAGTCTGGTTTGGTTTCGTTCACACAGTATCACAGAGTCTTTAAATCCTTAGCTACTTCCCTATGAAACAGCTTCTATCCAAGTGTGACCCTCGATCTTCAGCGGTGTGACTTTCTCTCTAGCGAGGCAATAACAGACAATGTCACATTGTTTTTGTCAATCCATTCTGGGAAACTCCACCTACTTGATTTAGGCCCAAGAGGAAAAGTTCATCGACACCAAAGAGATGTAGTTCAATCATTGATTTTACAACAAAATGTTGTATCATGCAAAATATGAATGCATCTTCTGTTAGCAGATGTATTTTTGAACATTTTAAGTTAAGCCCAACTAACTTGTAATGTTGTAGGTATCCTAACATATGGCATACTACAGTATATATGTGTTTTGACTCATTTGCAACGTAGATATCTCTCCATCAATGCAGTGTAATTGCGCTCTCAGCCATTTTGCTTGGTCTATGTTACAGAAAGCTGATCTCACCAGAAAATACCCTGCAAGGCTTAAACGCAAACTCTTTCATGTCTGACAAGCTATTTCAGTATGATTATCAGGAAAATCTTGATGCTACATGCCGCTTTGCAGCGTGGCGTCTTGTTTCAACATGTTTTTGGTACTTCAGTCAACAAAGAAGGGAAATGCCTGGGGAGACTGCATGCTCAATGCTAATGGCATATCTATGTTTGAAGGAATTTCTCCATTATCTGATAACAATATCTGATAGGAGGCGCCAAGAAAGGTTTTACTGTGGTATTTGTGCTATAATGCCAGTAAAGTTTCCTTAATCTCTTTGAAGTGGAGTCAGTGGACATTTGAACACTTTTGCGCTCATCATCACATGGCTGTACTGAACTGTTGGCACAATTACAATAATTACTCTGCAGTTCTAATTATCTTCAAGGACTTAAAAAAATCAAATGGTTTATTGAGAGTTTAAATGCAGAAGTTCCTCCAGAAGAACAGTTTCCAAATACTTTTTACCATCTTCATGTAAATACTGGCATGAGATATTAATATGTGTTAATGTTGTGTTCTTCGCATCAAGTCAGGATTTTCAGGATAGAGGCTCATGAACTCATGTCTAGGTGGACACGGGGATGGCCAGAGGCTTTGACCACAGTCAATAACAAAGAGCTCTGGAATCTTTTGTCTTTTGTCCCAGGCCCTGGTATGAACTCAAAGCTTGAACAGGCCACCACTGTGGCCACCTGTGAACCACAATTATCACCAGTACTCGAACACATGCACACTGGACCAATTAAGCATCCCGTGCACCCACCTCCATTCAGCCAGCACTAACAACTTTGCAGTGATGCCAGGACTGACTCCCTCACTCATCAGTAATGACTCTTGGAGAAATGTGTGTGTGAGTATGAGCTGAGAGGTATTTAAAGGGTTGCCTAGTAATTACCTAAACAACACAATTCCTGCCATACAAGAATATACTTGATTCTGATTGGTCCACTGTGACATTTAGTATCAGAACAGCTAAAAAGACAAGGTACTGCACTATACGCATATTTACTATGTATGTATACCTTACCGTCTAGAATTTTTTATTTTTAATTAAATAAGTGCATCATCCATCTGCGTCCAAAACCGAGTTTTCAGTAGAATTCTACAAATGGCATGTATGCCATACGAGTTCGCAATTTAAACGGACCAAATGTTTTTCATTGTGTATAAAATTATTTTGATTTATAACACTGCAGCTTACTTTTTTATTGTTATCCTATCATTAAATTGCCAAAAAAAAAATCGGCAGCAAATCAGTTTCTAATGCTGTTTCTGAAGCAGAGAATGTACATTCTACATATTTCTATTGTCTTACTGACTTTTGACTTTTACAAAGTTCGTAAAAACAAATTTGTTGATTTTTCTTTTCTTTTGCAAACCACCACTATATCACTCTGCACGGGTAAGTGGCCTCGGCACTACTTCATAAAAAAAAAAAAATACTCCTCTGCATACAAGGCCACTGTCTGTTTCCAATTAAGAGTGGAGGCTGCCTTTAAAAAGGGCCCGAGCATGTTTGGATGTTTACATTTCAGTCCTTCCCTTCAGCATGGAGGCTGCTTGGAGGCTGGGCTGAAGAAAAGCCCAAAAAACAGCAAGGAGTTTTTAAAGCCTCAATACTCAGTTACCAGAGTCCTTCGCCACCCACTGAGCCCCTGATCCTATCAAACACAGGCCAAAGTGGTTTTCTCAATAACACAGGCATGCCACAGCCCTCTTGCCTGGCTGCAGAGATATGCACTACCAGTTCATCTCAAAACCCTCAATCCTTATTTCACGCTCAGTGTGTAATAGTGAAAGTTTTGGCATTAGTTTAGATGCAACACATTTATTGCGGCATACTCGTCCAATGCACAGTGAATTAGAACATGAAAAATACACCCCAAGATAATTAACAGATTATAATCTTAGATTTCAGAATTATTTAATTCAGAAATAAATTCCTTGAAATTAATTAGACGTTTGTTTGCATTATAGGTTATGAAAAACGAACAGTATCAGCAGAATTGCCTCATTTGTCAATATAATGTATAGCTTTCTGGAAAGAGTGCTTTGGGCAGTTTTGGGAATAATGTGTTGCCTTAGTTCTGGAAAGAGAGCTCTGGACAGTCTCTGGCCCGCTCCAAAAGCGCTTATACTGACCCCATTATGGGCGTATAAATGTGGATGCTTAAATTAGAGCTGGTCTGCATTCACATGTCATTGCCAATCCCAGCTATGGACTGTGAGAGGGACCATGAAGCTGTAATCTAGAGCCTGTGTGCGTGTGCGAGTGTGGTGTGCCAGTCATGGACCTAGGGAATAAAACTGAGCACAGTTCACCTCAGGCACTTGGCATGACTTGAGACTTGCCAGTGCCACCATTTTATAGAAACAGAAATTATGTTTCATAACTTTATAAAAAAAATCTAAAATCTCCTATTTAAAGAATATTTTTAGCATTAGCACGTGCATGTTTTTATTTGCTCTAACTGTTTACTCTAGAGATAATAACCGGCCAGTCTGTCTGGACCAAGATTTCTTTTAGATATCTGAAATTTGGATTTCATGTGAAAACCGGTTCTGAACCCACTGATAAAGTTTTATCTGTCATGCTCCTCCCTGGTCCACCTGATGTATGTCTTGTCTTATCTCACATGGTTGATAATTATAAGATAGGCTACTGCTCTATGTCACGGACACAGGCAAAGGAAAAACTTTCAACAAGCTCAGTAGAGAAGTATTTGATTAGTCATGTGAGATGTAGCAGAACGGAAGCGCTGTGTTTGAGTTTGTGTATGTATTGACCATGAAAGATAACAGAGAATGAGCACCTAACGATATTAATAAACATAACAATTATTTTCTTATTTATTTATAAATTAGAAAATAAAAGTTATTCCGGGCACTCTTTGTCGTGCTTGGTTGATTTGTGAGGCTCTAAATCTAACATCTTTAAAAACATATTTTTTTATATGAAGATGATAAAGCATAACAAATGAATAGTGAAAGTGTAGCTGATGCCTTTATCAGCTACTACTACTTGATTTTAGCTCGAAGTACTGCAGTGATATATTTATTGGCATGTCCATGCTTGGAATTGAATACAAGCAGTTAATTTAGATGTTATAACAAGTACAATTTTAAAACTAATTGCTCAACTTTTTGATGCCGAAACTTGTAACAGAAACAAACAAATCTGTAAAGCTGTCTTCTGTATTTCACACGTTTCTGTCTTGAATCCTCTCTATGCTCAAAGCTAAGCAGGGACAGGAAATTAAGAGCCAATCTGGTAGTGGTCTGGCTTCCCAACCCTGCACTGCAGATCCAGTCGCTTTGAAGTAGGGAGAAGAATCACATGCAATTACTTGCGATATAAACCATGTTCTTCAAAAACACATCCTCTCCCTCTCACACCATTTCACACTGAGGGCTTACATTTTTTCACATGAATTATGAACTAGTGGGAGAGTTGTTGACTTGCCAAATGCTGGGAATTCGATATACAGTAATCAGGGAGAGATTTAGAAACAGTTGAGTGAATCACACCATAAAAACATCCCACCCATTCCCTCCAGAAACATGCAGGAATACACACAAACACACAAATTGCATGAACGCATTACCTAAAGTACCTATTCCTTACATTAAGTAACTTTCCCTTTGCCTTTACTCTTAACCTTCTCTGGAGACACGTGTTTAGGAATCTTTAGTAAAAAAAGTATTCTCAAAACATTTCTGTTCTCGAAACTGCTTTGTGCCCAAAACCCAAGAGTTTAAGGCTAGTCAGTAAAAGAGTGAAGAATTTCCTCAGGACAGAAAGAGTGCAATGTATTCCCTGTTTCACCATACCACGCAATCAGAAAAAGGAAAAACAGAGAGTCTCTTTCTCCGTCTATATTTCTGTTCAGAACCTTTTTTTAAAACATGGACTCTTTGCATAATATATGTGTGATATTTTAGGAGAAATAACCATGACTGTGATGTGCTCCATTTAGTTCTCAGTGAGCACTTAGAAGAACCATGTTTATTAATCCTTCAGCAAGTCCACAAACCCACCTTCATTTTTAATGACCATTTAAATACTTTTAAAATATTTATGTTTTAAAATAGTACTTTTTACAGTAAAGCATACATTTAATAAGAACACTTGAAAACAATGGTTTTACTGGAAAACAAGACAAAAAACGTATAAAAAGACAGTGTTGATCTGTGAAGCACACAGATGCTGTGATACAGTCCGCAAAAAGAGAGCCACACAGGATCAGTTTACTCGCAGATCAATGTTCAGTCCAAAGACACTACAGCGGTTTAAGGGGTATACTCAAATAGTTCCTCAATACCTCAGAATGTGGCCTTGAAAGTAATGTATGAGTAATTTAGCGTAACACAATAACATTTAATTCACAAAAGGAACAGAATACAGAAATTATCTTCTTTTTTGCAGAGAAGTTCAGTTCCTGTTCCTTTGTCAGTTTAAATCAGAGCCAAACACTCACATAAAAACATACACACATTCTTGGTAAACTTATTCTCAACATTACTTTCAAAGCAGAGGGTTCTTCCTGAAATTAGTAGCTTTCCCCTCAGGTCTGTATGTACTCTGTCTCTCTTGCTTATCTTTGAGGAAAAGTTCCTCTGACCCCTGGCCAGACTCACACGTTTCTCAGTCAGGCCCATGTTTCCTCATCTTTTAGTGTGGTGGATCTTGCTTATTTAAGGAAGAAATGCAAGTGAGTTCAGCCAATCTATTGTTACTGTTTTGACAGAGTTCAACTTGATGTTAGAAGAGAAAGACAGGAGCAAACCAAATCCTCAGTAAAACCGAACTGAAGTGTTTCGACTGAAACCATCTTGCATACAATAAATTCAGAAAAGTCCTAACCATAATCACAGTCATTTCAACAGGGGAAGTCAGAGAGAGCACCAAGGAGCATAAACTGCCTATAGCAGTACAAGAGCGGTGATGAAAAGCACCAGCAGAGAGGCCCTGTGCGTGTCTGGTCAGTTGACAGTGAGACAAAGTATGTGTAGCTGTTCGGCCCGGGGAGAACAAGTGTGTTTGTGTATGGAACTGAAGCCCTTATCTCCAGCCTGTACTGACGCCATAGTCTTCCTGTCTCAAATCTCCTCCATTGATTTACTCTCTCCTCTCTGCCTCTCCACCCCTCGCTCTCTCTGTTTCTCTTTCTCGATCTCCTACTTAATTCAGCTCACCCCAAGGAGCCCTGCTGGCCCCTGGAACGGCCTTCTCCCTTTTCCGTCCTCTTTCTCTGTCTCTCTCCTGGAGATTAGATGTAGTCTTTGTACCCACTGACGTAAACACCGGTTGACACAGATGCACGCAAAGTCTATTACTGTTGACGGGACACGCCTGTCTCTGGTTATGCAGGTTTACTGATGAACGCAAACACTTGTAATCTTCATATCTCTCTGTCTGTGTTTGTACATCTCTGTCTCTGTTTTTCTTTTTTTCCCTCTGAAGCGTGCTTGAATCTCAGCAGCGGTCCGCAGTCGTATGCGTCTTTACCTGTGTTATTGTAATCATTTAGTCTTGTGTGCCACTGTGAAGATAATAGTTCTGAAATGACGGGGCACAAGATAACTTCATTTGCATCGACTCTGCTGCACAAATGCAAAGTCAATTGCATGCTAAGTGAAGTAAACTCTTTTGTTTACTCGCACAAGTAAGAGTAAGAGCTCTATCTCTCTCTATCGCCTAGAAGTTTATGGCCTGCTTCGCCGGCGCCAGGCGCTTTGAGACTAGACTAGACTACAATCAGCTACAGCAGCAGAGTGGTCTGATCTCGCTGAGTTTCTCTCCCTTTCCTCTGTTTTTAGTCTACTTCCTTCCTCGGGAAGGATATTCTCTTTTCGCTCGTAGAGCCAACAACAGGCATGCATAAAAAGCATGCAAAATGAATGGAAGGAGTCAGCTTCGCACAGCAGTGCAGAGACCGTTATATTTATTCAAAGAGGAATCAATCTCTGAAATACATATTCCTCAGATTAATCAAATTGTATAATGTTCTATTGGTGTTCTTTTAATGAGTCTAGGCAAATGAAGCAACTCTTAAATAATATGAAATAACAACATAAAAGCAGTGATAAGTTTTCTTTATTTTATAATAGTATCGGTCATGTTTTTCAATTACAGCCGGTTATATCATTACGCCAGTAGCTGGCAGGCATCATTTGAATCATTCACTAAACTGATTCATTCAAAAACTCTAACTCGTTCAGGAGCAAAGCAAAGTGACTGTATAAGAGAGTCCATTGAATCATTTTATCAAGCGATTGACTGTTTAAATTCATCCAGGAATGAAACAACACTAAAGACCCACTCTGTTGTAGTTTTCGATGTCAGAGCATAAACAGCCAATGTAATTGGCCATACGTGTCTGATTTACTTTATTAACTGATTGTTTATTAAATAAACCCAGATATATTTTATAAATGAAGTCAATGTACTCTAGATAAAATTGTGCTACTTTAAGTAACTTCACAAAAAAAGAAATCTGTTGTTGATTACCTGTTGTGATGAACTTTTGCTAATGAGGTATCGTTATAATTTCAATGAATAAAGCATTTTTATTATTTACTGTATATTGCTGAAAAGAAATTCTGGATAAACTCTTAAAATTAAAGCAATCATGGACAGTGTAAATACACTGGAAAAGAAGATGTTGGTACAGCGTGATTTACAGTGAAGTTCAATAGTTTACTACATTAGTTAACATGAACTAACAATGAAAATGCATTTATTAACCTTAGCGTATTAAGCATTTTCCTCCACTGAAAGTCCCCCAAAACTTAGAAGATTCAAACAGGTCATGAAGGCATCATAAAACTAACCGATTCGCAAGTTGAAGTACACAAGTTTCCATGTTTGCCATATATGATCCAGTCTGCTGTATGTTTGTGTGTTTATATGTGAGATGCACAAAAAACAATTAAGTTTGTTCTAGAATATTATAGCTTCTTTGTTAACCGTGTGCTATGTATGGACGTCTTAAATTTAGATGACAAAACAGCCAAAATATAGTCTGTCCATGATTTAAAGCTATCACATTTCTTCACAAAACTTGGATTTGTTTTATTCCTTTCGACCCTAACCTTTTTTATATTTTAGATAAGTACATTTAAGTAAGTCTGGACATCTCGTTTTTTTATGAAAAATATCTTGTGTTTTAGAGATT
Organism: Enteromius thamalakanensis; assembly: GCA_032357475.1. NCBI lineage: Eukaryota > Metazoa > Chordata > Actinopteri > Cypriniformes > Cyprinidae > Enteromius > Enteromius thamalakanensis. The sequence goes on along the minus strand of JAUCMT010000134.1, from coordinate 14,277,900 downwards.
AAGGCTTAGATTAAAATCCTCTGGGTTCAGATCAAAATGAGGATGAACTGTGAACTCTCCCTTATTTATGGACCTGAGCTAATAATGAACAACTGTAATCTGTACTGTCAACAAAGATGAATAGCTACAATAATAAATGCATTTGTCATTGTTAATGTTAGTTAATATTGTCCACTAGAGAAAATATTTTTACAGTAAGTATTCTCTAAGAGATGAAGTACTGTAGCCATAATATTAAAATTTCCAGAGAAGAGAATTAGCTTAGGAGTTTTTTTTTTTCATATGCTACTGCCACGTTGAAGCATCACGTTTACACAGCAGACATTCATTTGAGTCCCTGGCTGTCTCCTTGTCTTCACCATAAATGAGGTTTTCCTTGCCGAAACTCTTGTTTTGACTGCCAGAACCTTCCACAGGAGACAGATTACACTGCTAATGTCTGTCTGTGGCTACAACTTCCTGCTACCATAGGCCACACCAGCAGTCAGAAATCAGGTCCTTAAAACACAGCTTCTTTACTCTATCGAATTGTGCATTCAATTGATTTGGAGATGTTTTCATCAACTCAGTCTTCAGCCTATATTAGTTGCACTGGTTTAATCTGAATGTACTTTGACTTTGTTTTTGTCTCTAGAGCATTTTGGCAGTATTCATGGAACTAGCGCCATTCGGAATGGAGTATGGCCCCGAGGAAAGGCCTTAAGGGATGTGAGTGCTCTCTTTTTCTGTCTCCCACTGTCTCACCTCTCTCCCTAAGGTCCATTAGGAATAAGGGGCTTGTTGACATGCTATTCCTGTTGGGTCTTGCTAGACCCCATCAGCAAGACCACATCTGTCCGGACTGGATGGACTGGGGTTATTTTGGGGGTGGTTTGGTGCTGGTCTCTCTGTCTCTTCTCCAGACTTCTGCTGATAGACTATCTAGAGACTTAATGGGAGTAGCTGCAATTATTAGCCTGACGCCAGGCTCCAGCAGTTATCACCCTCATGATAAGTGAAGAGAGAAAGCCCAAGGATTCTTGTTCTCAATGCTGACAGTTTGCAACAAGGGTTTTCACCATTTTATATATCTATATATCATTCACCACCAAATGAATATATATATATATATAATGACAGTATTAAATTATGCATTTATAATTTCTATATAACAACAGCTAACGGCTAACAGTTGCATATCATTGCTCTTTTGTTGGTTTTGATTGCTGTTACTGGCATCATTTGTAAGGCACTAAATAGTGTGGTGGTGGATACTACTAGTAGTATTTCAATTATTGTAAAATAGTATAACATAAATGTATAAATTAATAATGTATTTATATTTATTTATATATTTAACTTATTGCGGCAATTTCATTATATGTAGTTATTGTAATATTGTAATTTTAGTGCACAATCACAAACATTAAAACGGTAAGATTTTGGTGCCTTGAAATTGATTAATTTTCCTGCGCATTCTCAATCATTGCAGCAGTAAAATTTCTGTGTTCTGTCGGTGCGATAGCACACACGCGCGCGCGCACACACAGGTACATGTTGCTCCTTTAAGAGTTCGGAAACTTGATACTGTGTTTGCGCAACAATCAGCGCGGCTCGCAGCCGCCAAAGTGTCTAGACGAGCACATGATGGGAATCAACCAATGGCTCCACTGCTCTCCTCAGGGGCCCCGTGTGTGTGTATCTGAAGAAGAAAGAGAGTGAAACGTCGAAAGACCATCGAAGAATACCATTAATCTCGCTCTAAACACGGAACGAAACCTTAAGACATCCCACGTCCGTCTATCCACCCGGAACGACCACTTTGCCGTCGCAACACAATCATTTTGTTCCGCGAGGAGCGCGTGGGACATGAATAAGGATTATAGTGAGATCCATTCATGTGCTCGGCGTCATTAAGCTGCTGCAGAAGGTTTGCTTGGGGAAAAAAAGGTCTGTTTCGGAGGTTATCGACGATTTTTTTTCCTGCATATCGTGCATTTTGTATTTTTCTACAAGAAGTTTTTCATATTGTTGGGGAATGTTTACAGACTGGCTGCACCGCTCTGTCCGTAGCGCACTATCATTATAGCCATCCGTTTGCTACAGTGCTGATATATTGTAGCAGCGGAGTCTAATGTTGGGCTTTGCTCAGGCTCTGCTTGGCTGTGCATGTAAGCAGAGATCATTGATGTCGCACAGCGAGCGCACGAGCGTTTGGAGTCTCCGCGGTTCCGACCAAACATAGGAAAAACGGATGCAAACTGTTTAAATTGTCGTATGTTCAGGACGAGACGCACGGGTCTGGTTCGGCGACTCTGGAGAAGCCGTTTGGTCACCGCAGGTAAAGAAGGGGGCGATGGTGGTCCAGATGACTGGAGTGACAGCAACCCCGAGAAGATCCCCAGAACGGAATACGCACCGGGAAATAATGCAGGTTCCTGCAGCAAACGCATAGAGGAACCGGGGATCCTTATTGAGCACGATGGGCCCCTCAACGAGGGGAGCGAGGGCAGGACGGTAACATGCTGTTTGTTTAGAGACCTCCCCAGAGGCAAAAACAGACTCACTTGTCGCCTAGAACATAATAATCACAACAACTATAGCAGTTTAAGCGGCTGGGAACGGAAAAATGGTGCCGTAACCGAGGAAGAACTCAAGAAGTGCACTTATGCGTTTCTCAAAAAGTTGAAAGAGAAGTCTTTGGATGTTTTACTAGAAGCTGTGGAGTCTCAAGGCGGAATGCCAAGTGGATGTGTTCTGGTTTCACAGACTGAAGTGCGAATTGGAGGTCAGCTGGTGTCTCCACAGTACCTGCTGTGTCGACTCTTCCGCTGGCCAGATCTGCGGCTCTCCTCTCTCCTCAAACCGCTCTGTCACTGTCAGAGCTTTAGGGCAGAGGACAGCCAGATCCTCTGCTGCAACCCCCATCACTACAGCCGTGTCTGTGGACCAGTCAAGGATGGTAAGGAAACGTCTGAATGTTTTTAGTCAAGGCTCTAAATGCTTTGCTGTCCATTTTTTAAGTGTGCTTTCAACCCTGCGGAAAAAAGCTGAACTTGTACATCATAGACCCATCGAAACCTATGATCAACTTAGGCTCACGATGCTTTGGGAAACGTAGCCCTGGTCTGTTTAAGGCTTCTAAAGGAGTTTGGGGTACTTTTTCAAAATGCATGTTTGCTTAGGCAAGGAGACCATCTGAAATCGTTTAAGACCATTTCAAACTAGCAAACTAGTTTTTGTGTATCATCAAATCAGGCAAAACTAATTTAAATGTGATTTTTACATGAAGTGTGGGTGAATGATACGGAGGAGAGTTGGACAGTGATACTCCTGTTCAGGAAGTGGAATTCCCAACTAGAATCCCTCTGGGATTCTCAATTTCTCTGCTCCCTCCCTATACACAACAAACACTACCCTTACATTGTGTATATAAATGAATCTTTGATGAGGCTCAAGAAAGAATACACTGTAAAAACATAACATGCTAGTTTGGTGAAGGAAAAAAGCACTATGAATTGCACTGTAGTGCATGAAACCTTGACATGCATACAAAATGTCACTACATTTCATGGCACCACTGGCAATAATTAATGATTAATAGTTTTAAAGCAATACATACAGGGGCAGTTTCCCGAACATGGTTTAAGACTAGCCCTAGATTAAAATAAATGTTAAGAGCTGTCTAAACTGGAAAAAGCTGAGCTATCTTAAAATACATCATTGTTTGGTCTTAAAATGCTCACAGATAATGCATTTTTGTTAGACGTTTCAAAAAAATCTTAAATGTCCAGAATTAGCAAAGGTCTAGTCCTGGCTTAATCTAATTCCTAACCAGGAAACCGGCCCTTAGTGTCATTCTCTGCAGTGTTTCCACCCACTGTTATAATGTGATTCAGAACAGGTCACTTTTGATTGGATTCCATGCATTCTTGGCACATGACGACACATCCATTGTCTTTTGATGGATACTTTTCTTTACCTATAATTTTCATACCAGTTGGGAACATTCTCATTTGCTCTAGAATATCTGGAGAAACTGTGCCAACTTCTGTCGCAATAATAGATCTCTAGGTCTGATCAGATAACCTTGAAAAGTCAGATATGTATTCAGTTTTAAAGGGATGCTCAATTTTAAGAAAACTCTAACTCTGTTCTCCCTATTTTCAGACACACCGCCTCCTCCCTACTCCCATTTCTCCCCCTTACCAGAACACAAGCCACAGAGTAAGTCTTTTTATTTTCCTCACATTAAGTAGACAAAGATTCTTTGAAATAATGTATAGTGTTTTAACCCTGCATGTTTTAATTAGCAGTCAAGTGGAGAAATTGGTTACATTTCTTGCTTTTTGTTGTTTTGCAGATTCTTCCCTCCCAGTGCTGCCTTACATAGAAACTGAAGCCACACATTCACTTGGTGGCATGTCGCTGGACTATTCAGGTTGGTGTGCAAGTCAAAAGTAAATGAATGCAATTAAAATGGGAAAGAGTGTGTTCAGTGTCAAGTGGCTTATACTTGCTTATGCTACGGTTAAAAGGCTGCAAAAGATTCCTTGTTCAAATAATGAATGCAAATATACAGAAATATTAACCAAAACACAAACTGCAATGCTACTGAGAATTCAGTTTCACTATCACACAAATTAGTTTAAATGTATTCAGTTTTAAATGCATAAAAACATATCTTTTTTTTTTTTAAGAAATATTGTTACTAAATGTAGTGTTTCACATTGGACATTACATTTGCTGGCTACATGTCAAACAGTTAGCTCCATGTTATTTTTGTTAGCCTTTGGTCAGCTAAGCATTCCTCTCTCTCTATCAAACATACATGCATTCACCTTTAAGTCCAAAGATAAACTCTCAGTGCTTATTTAATGGTTCTTGAAGTAGTGACGTTGTTGCTTTTGTTTCTGTAGTGTTATGTAGCCATTCGATTTATGGTCCTCTCTGTTTTGTCACTTCTATGTTCAAGGATATTTTCAATATGATAAATACACGGGTTACGCTTTTCTCTGGAGATTCGTTAACGTCGTTCTCGACTTTCTCCAGTTTGAATACGATATCTGGATGTGCTGTATGCAAATAGCTAAAACATCTTAGACGTCATCCACCAACTTTTCAGCACCGAGTCAAAATTAGATTAAGAGCAACAATGGGCAGTTTTGTCTGGATTCTGACTGGAGGAGTCAGGGCCTCCTGAGCTCTTATCTGCTGTGTGTCTCACAGCACTGTGCTTATTACCCAGCCTATAGAGCTCTGGAGACAAGGAACAAGATCGTCTTTTGGTGCGTCACATACGTTCTTTCCTCCATTATTTTCATGCTGTTGCTTCCTGCTGAGTTTTGCAATGCAAGCCCTGGCACAGCCAGCCAGTCGCATTTTAAAATAAGGTTTAAATTACAGGCCTCGCTGTGGCTTCCCCTCTTCCTGACAGAGCGCAGGCCAACACGCAATTTAACTAATGAAATCCTGCCTGTCTCTGCAGAGATTCTTTACAGATGTTGACAAAGAACGACTCTATCAATTTGCCTCTGTTTTTTAAGGGACACGCACATTAAGTCCTTTTAGATCTAGTTACTTTTTGGGGGGTTGATGTATTGTAATTGCGTTTATGCATGATTGCACGTGTCTGTCTGCGTATTCCTCTTAGTTTCTCCTCGGTATTGTGACAGGGAGAAATCATTTTGCTTTTTCATTCTGACACAAGCTGTTAGCTTCATCTTAGATAGGGATCAATATGCAGTCAATGCACTCTTACCACAAATTCATCACCCAGTGGAATGAGCTTGCAAAATGACTTGCAAAAGAATGATACTTGCACAGTTATATCCCTCAAGTGCACGTGCGTGTACGCCTGATTTCCATGTCACTAAAAATGAAGCATATGGGATTGTTCGTCCAAAAATGAAAATTCTATCATCATTTACTCACCCTCATGTCATTCCAAACATGTATGACTTACTTTCTCCTTCAGAGCACAAAGGAGTTATGTTTTGGAGGATGTTTTGACTGCTTGTCTATGCAATAAGTGTATGCAGTCCCCATTGACTTGCACTGTATGGATTTACAAAAAAAAGAAGAAAAGATATGTCATATATGTTTTAAAAAATTGTGAGTAATTGATCAAATGTGCCCCTTTTAAGTGTTAAAATTGTTGGCTTACATTTAGGGGCCGAACAACTTCAACCGCTGCTATTGTTCTAGAGTTGTGAAAATACTGGAAGTGTTCTAGAGTTCTTTGGCAGTCCTCGTTGTGGCATTTCCATTATCACCCCTCTAAGCTCCCCCACCATTCACTGGCTCAGTGGAAGGGTCTAATATGTGGAGGGAGATCTAATATTTGGCACAGCAGGACAGACAAGACTCCATCCTCTCCTCCCCCCGCTCATTTTGTGGTGTTGGTTTAGGCTAGGCACACAAGCACCAAGAATGCTTTTGCAGGCACTAACAACTGTGCATGCAAAACAGAGAACTTTCTAAAGGAGAACGTGATCATATGCCATAGCATTGCATACAGAATTAAACTAGGCAGCAAATATGTGTTTTGCGTGGGTTTGCATACGAGCGAAAGGGAGTTAAATACGAAACTTAAACAATGAGGCGCTCTATGAAAATCTGATGAAACGATTCTTTTGCATGGACATCTGAGAGCATTGTTTTTCTATTTTGCATGCTTCTTCCATTGCATTTACTTTAAATCCAGGAAGTTGTAATGCAAATCTTTCGTGTTTTACTTGCGTATCCTTTTTTTATATATTTGAAAGTACTTGCTAAGTGAGCGGCCAGAGAGTCTGAGATAATGATCGTGTGTTTCCGTACCCCTCCTTAAACAAAACTTACTTCATTAACAGTGTGTCCTCTGCTGTCTGTTTGGGCCAGAGAGGGTTGAGACTGAGCAGAATGAGGGCACAGGCCCAGGGCTTTAGATCTTCTCCCTCAATAGAGCCTGTGAAGCAAAATAATGCCATCAGTCTGTGTTTGAGTTAATCAGACTGGATAGGCTGGCGGCTGGGGGGTCAGGGGGTCACGAGCCTTCACTGAGTGGTCAGAGAGCTGAATGCTGGCCCTCGGAGGGGGAGAGGGGGCCCCAGTCGGGCCCGCGCGGGGAGAGAGGAATGCTGAGGCAGGAGCGGGGGGTGTTAGGGTCAGAGATGACAGATTTGGGCCTGTTAGTGGGGTATCGTTGCTACTTCAGTTTCGGATCCTCTCCTGATAGGATTGGAGATTTAGAGAGTGCACATGTACTGTGTAACATCAAAAAGAATAAGCGAGCTGATATGAGAGTGGTCAAAACATTGACATTACTTGTCACGACAGCACATTACTGTAGAAATAAGGGTGCCGCTGGGGCACTTGTGGCTTTTAAAAACACAAAACCTGATGTAACTTTACGCTAAAATGGTTTCAAATCATTTTTATTTTAAGAAATGTTATATTTTAATCATATTTAATTATATTTAATAATAACTATTATTTGTTTTGTTTATTTAAAGCAACAATGCATGTTATTGAACATCAGCATACAAATGCATATCCCTGAATATAGGAACTTTGTTCAAATCATTATCCAGTTTGATAGTGATAATTACAACAACCACAATAATAATGGTTTTTAAAAAAATAATCATCCTTACGTTTGGACAAATAAAACAGACAATAAAAAGTGAATAACATAAGTGAATTGCATTTTAAGATTTATTTATTAGAAATTATTTTATTAAAAAAACATGACAAATTATAGCAACATTTCTATCCAATATTATAGTACAACAATAAAAGGGTGTTTATTTTTTCCCCCACCAGTCTCAATAGTTTAATTAATTATAAATTTTGTATGATTTTAAAATAAATAGATTTTCAATAGGTTTTTAACTAATAAGAAAAAAACACTGCACAAAGCAAGTATTTTTTTCTGGAAAAAATCTTGAATTAATATTTGTACAATGGTTTGTCCTTTTTTGAAATTAAAGTTTAATTTTTTTTTATTTTTTTGTCAACAGATGCCAGTATGTCTCCCTCCTCCCTGGCTCAGAACCACTGGTGTAACGTGGCATACTGGGAGCTTCGTACACGCGTGGGCCGCCTGTACCCAGTTCATGACGCCTCTCTTAGCATCTTCTATGACCTACCTCAGGGTACAGGCTTGTGCTTGGGCCTGCTCCCACTTTCTCCACGTTCCACCTCCGTCCAGCGCACCCGTGGCAAAATCGGACACGGCATCCTCCTCAGCAAAGAGCCAGATGGAGTTTGGGCCTACAATCGCAGTCAGCACCCTATTTTTGTGAATTCCCCGACTCTGGAACATCATCCCTACCTGAGTTTGACTGTGAGGAGAGTCATGCCAGGCTACTCCATAAAGGTTTTTGACTATGAGAAGTCGTGCCAAATTCAACCCCCCAGCGATTTGGTGCACATGGAAGGGCCGTACGACCCAAACAGTGTGAGGATCAGTTTTGCCAAGGGCTGGGGACCGTGCTACTCCAGACAGTTTATTACATCATGCCCGTGCTGGTTAGAGATTTTACTGAACAACCACAGATAACGTATACACAAGAACAAATGCAGACATATACATCGCTCTTACCACACCCTGCACACACTCAGACGCCCACAGCCACAAACCCAAATGTAATCTATCTAAATTTAATATAAAGTTTTATATAAACGTATTATATGAAATACTTGTAAATACTGAGTCATTTTTACAGCATAATTATTTATGTATGGTGCGATGTCTTTATGGATGGACAGAGGAAATAAAAAACAAAAGAAATGCATTTCAGAGTTCTGTGTGGAATTTACATCTCAAGTAATATACTAATTTGTGTATATGTGTGTGTGTGTGTGTGTGTGTGTGTGTGTGTGTATCTATATATACATGAGCGGGTTTATGAGGACACAAATTTGTGTAATGACATGGGTATTACAATATGTAAGTGATGTATGAGGACATTTTCAGTGTCCCTGTAATTCAAAAGGCTTAAAAAACATACTAAATGGTGTTTTTTTGAAAATCTAAAAATGCACACATTTTCCTGTAAGGGGTAGGTTTAGGGTCAGTGTAGGACAATACCACATACAGTTTGTACAGTATAAAAACCATTACACCTATGGAGAGTCCCCATAAATCACAAAAACCAACATGTGTGTGTGTGCGTATGGGTGTGTCACAATGTGTGTTCCAGAAGAGACTGAGAAGTCTCTGTGGGGGCATGTTCTGACTCTTCATATTATGCTTATCTTTTGTCCTGTGTCTCATTCTCTGTTTTCCCCAAACCCCACAAGGTGCTGATGACAAGTGTGGTTAAGTGTTCTCTGGTTGAGACTGTTAGCCTCACTTAGAGCCATTATACTCAACTTCTCTCTGAGTGCTGGGCTTCTTTACTGACAAGCCCAAAGCGACATGTGTTGGAGCATGCGGATAAGCTAGAGTTGTCCAGCCCAGCTTCGTCCAATCACTCTTCTCTGGGGGCGTTGTCGTCCAGTGGAAAGATGGCGGTCAGGCAGGTCGAGTTCTGATTGGCCGTCATGGTAGCCACAGTGTGGAGAAGAACTAGGACCAGCAAGCAAAGTTTCAGCCGGCCCTGCCCAAGCCGTGGAGCCCCCGAGGAGGTCACGGATGTGTGCTGGCAGGAAGGGTGAGTTCTTTTTAAAGTGCTGCGGGAGCGGTTGTTAGACTTCTGGTCCCACCGCACATCACAGCACTCTGGCTCCTGGTTGATGTCTGCTTTGAACCCTTGGGTGTATGCAAAAACACACAGAAGTGTTTTATTTGGAATATTTTTTAACATTGTATAATACAGTATTCCTGTCTGAGTGTGTTTATGAAAAACAAAATTCTAGAGTTCTGGCAAGTTTTGTCAAAGTAAAATAAAATAAAATAATCTGGTCTATAATAAGATGCCCAAAATGTTGGGAAAATTTTTTATACATAATTTAAGAGACATTTGTTTATAAAACATTTTATTTGTACTGTATGTTTTAGTCTAACATGTTTTAAAATGTTACTATTAACTACTTAATTCATCATTTCCTTATAGTTTTTGCTGGCTGGTTGCTGGCTGGTGTTATTATAGTAAGGTATTTGCATGAACTAAATATTCACAAAATCTTATATCTAGCATTCAATCTTGCATTAAAAAGCCTATCCATTAAAATGCATGTTAAAGGCATTTTGTTGTTTTATGGTGTTCTAAAAGGTGCTTGTATGTGGTTTGAAAAGCATTTGGCTATTTCATCATGAATTAAAGAAACGTGTTAAATATAAATATGTTTCTGTGTTCTCATTAATTAGGTCCCATGGCACCGACATTCCTGTGACACAGTATGAAAATTAAGGCTGAATATAAGCAGAAATAAATGGTCAGCTCATAAGTAATTAGGAAAGATGAAAGAAGTTCTAAAAAACTAATTTTTAAAGCCAAGATGCTCACAATTGAGAAAAAGCTAGTGTAGTACAAATCAACTATACAGTATGCATGCTTTTGTCTTTTGTTCCTTAAAATTTGTTAAATTATGTAAATGTTAACTACAGTACTATTTACTGATTACAAAATGATATTATTATTGAATATTGATGAGTGTAATAAGAGATTAGGGTGATGTACAGGAAGTGTTCATCAGATTGTTATACGGCATACAGTAATGAGATATATGAATTATTGCACTGTATCAATACTTTATGAAAATTTAATGTTATTGCCATGTGTGTTGCAAGGCCATATTTTTACATACAGTACATGGATTCTTTAGTTGAAGATTTAAAATACAACACACAGTATTGTAATAATATGATTGTTTATATGTACGCAGCAACCATATATGTCAACAATATCATGTATTGATACGTTTTAGGATGGTTAAATATCTATATGACATATACTGTTTGTCCAAAATGTATTATACATACACTACATTAGCCCGTTTATTTGATTTGGTAAATATAAATGCTACTATATATATTTTTGTCCCATTGTTAATGGATGTTTATGTTTTATACAAGACATACATGGTATACATGGTAATTTAATGCATTTCATTTCAAAGACAAGAAAGCAGTAGATGTGTTGCTCAGTTTCTCATGTTACGTTAAATGACTAGTAAATTATTGTTTAAAGTGCTCCTATTATGCCTTTTCAAATATGATCTTTCATGCAGTGTGTCATGTAGCTTTATGTGAACTATATGCAAATTTGTGACACCGACAGTAAAACAATACAATAAAAAAACAATAAAAGAAGTTATTGTCTATCAAAAAAAAGATGCGGCTCACATTCGCCAAAACGAGTCGTCAGCAATTCTAATATTTTTCTGGTACGGATCAACGTCAGTAAGTAACATATTTGCATAATGTCCACCTACATTCTACAGTACGTCGTGAACGACTTGCCCTGCCCACAAACAGTACAATTTTCACATGGATTACATCATGTCAAGAAGACATGTATGCTGTGAGAGTAATTTTTTTTTTATATGCCCTTCTGAAAGATGAATCTACAAAGAATGAGTGGTTAACATTTAACATTTTTTCAACAACACCTACACCTACAACATTTTACTGATGACTGCTTTTCCAATCTTGGAGTACAATGTGAGATGCGGGGAACGCTTGGTCTTAAAAGATGGATCAGTGCCCAGTTTACATGGACTGGCTTTCTCCTCTGAACTTCTACCTGTAAGTAAGATTAATAATGATTGTATTTTCTAGCGATCGTTCGAAATACGTAACGTTATTTGTGTACGTTATGTTGTGCACCAACCCTGCACATGTCTTGGTGACCGGCTAACTTACGTTTCTGTAGTTCTGTTGTTCAGCTGTGGGCCTAATGTAGTCTAAACATTTTGATTGATGCAGCTTGGCTGTCTGTATGTATCTATGTATGTGTATGTATGTATAAACAATGTTTAATGCAGTGTTATGCATTATACAATGTTGAAGTTCACAATGTAGAGGTGTGCCAGATTCGCTTACAAAAGCAAATTGCGAGCACTTTCCACAGTGGTCCTTGCTAACTAGATGATATTTGTCTCTAAAAGCACCTCTAGTAATGTCAGAAAGTATAGCTTTGGCACAAGCTCTGTAGACGACTGTAGTGGTAGACCAATCATAAAGGACTGCACCATCTGACCAATCACAGCAGTGAGGGCTCACGGGAAGACGGGGTTTAGACAGACTGATTCTTCGAACTGCTTCACACGAGTCGTTTACGAATCATTTAGAAATGGGGTAAAATGAAATCTATTTTTGGAGAAAACAAAAGTGTTTTTTTGACCTTGCATACATGTAAACCTGTTTTAAGAGACTCATAAAGCAATATTAGCAACCTTTCAAATGGCATAACAGAGGCACTTTAAGGGTTTTCTTTTTGAGCCGAGGTCTGACAGTTTCAGCAAATGTCCAACAGATGTCACTAAAAAGCTGTATAGCAATCCCAATGACGGGATTTGTTTCAATGTTACCTATGTTTTTACTTTGAAGAAGTGCTAAAATAATACTGAGAAATTAACAAACTCTGCTTTATGAAAAAATAAAATGTTTATTATTATTATTATTATTATTATTATTATTATTAGTAGTAGTAGTAGTAGTATTAGTAGTATTTAAATCAAATTTTGAAAATTAAAAATGCTTATATTTAAATTACATGTATTTCATGCTCAGTATACTAGAAATATACCATAATATAATTTTTATATTTATGTATTTAATAAAATGCCATGCTATTGTTATTTCAGTATTCTAAATTGGTATACTTAAAGTCTGCTAAATTGGAACAACTAATACTGTACTTAATGCACTTTAATTGTGCAGAAGTAGGGCTGAAGTCATAATATATTTGATTGTGCTAAAGTGGAACTACTGCAAATATACTTTAGGTACACTTTAAATATTTTGCATTTAAACTGCAATGTTACACAATCCTCATTAAAAGTGACATAAACACTCCTTTTAGGCTTATCAATAAGAATTATGCAATACTCTAAAATAAAGTTTCGTTAAAATGTTTATATTACTAGGTCTCTTTTATCTGTCAGTAAAGATGTTAATAGATTCAAACTATACTTATTTACTTATATATTTTAAATATATGACTTTTTAATAGAGGTGTGCTAAATGTTTTACCTTTTTTGCTGTATCGATGCTATTAATTATGACTGGTCTCCTATTACTGTACATAATAATACAATAATTATAATAATAATAATAAATCAACCTATGGCAGATTGTTGTTTGTTTTTACTTTACACAATTATAATTAAATTATGATTAAATCCAGATGCAAGATTTAAATAGTTTTAATAGTAACATTTTGACTGTTCATTGCTTTATTACTAACATTAGAATTCAGCTTGACACAAAACATGGAATTATATGACTACTGTAACATTTATTCATAGTGCATAATGCTTAATATATCTCAAAAAGTACAATTCAGCTTTGGCTATACAGAGTACGCATGTATTTGTATACCAACCTGCACATATAAAACTGGGAGTTCCGCCATGTATAAGGTCATCATTGTCAGGCAAAATGAACGGACACCTCTGCTGGACCTCAAGACAGTACCGTTCACAGGGAATCTTATGACTGCAGCCTGACTGAGGACTCTGGAAATACTGAGCACAGAGCCAGGGCTTGTAGACAGTCTGCAGAGAGAACAAGAAACAAGCATCCAAAAAAACAGAGTAAATGAATGCACACCAATAAACTTTCAAACACCTGTTGCCTGAATTTCACACATGCTTCTTTTTTTTACCACATTCTTATCAGAGTGAGACACAATTGATTTATTTGAAGAACATATTAAATATAGGCTTTTATTAACAAATTAACATTCATCAACACACGCATAGAGCACATTAAATGTAGTAAACAGAATCTCAAAGTAAACATAGTTTGTTTATGAATCACTCATGAAGTCATTAACTAGGGCAAGATTTTCAAGATTTTCAGTGAATAATAACAACCTGAATTGCCTCATCCTCACAAAGAATCAGGTGCATTCGAAAGACTTAAAATATATGTAAAATTATATTTTTACGAGACTGCCGTGGTATATTTTGAAGCTTTAAAACCACAATCCCTCATTGAAAGAGCATTACAAACAGCAATAAATTATTGAATTACTGTATTACAAGGGATGAGTTACAGTAAACCAACATCACCATCAATCAGCTGTGCAGTATTCAAAGTGACCAGCAGATGGGAGAGTCTGACACCTCTCCACTTTGGACCTGTTTGCTACATTCATTTATCTGACTCACAGCAGCTCAGTTGCATGTATCAGTGACACACACAGAGGCCCAACCAGGTCACACAGACCTCATAAAAACACTGCTGCTTTATGATGCACCTTTGATCGTCTAACCAAATACGCCTACTGCAACATCACTGTGACAAAATGATAGTATCACACTTTATCTGAAGTGAGTTAGTAGCAGAGGAGTGCAGTGGGCAGTGCAAGGGGTGGGCAAAGGACTCCACAGCGCTATAAGAATAGACTCTGCTCATTTATTTTGCCCTACATAGCACACAGCACAGCCTGCTGTTGAGGAAAGGGAAGATGCCAGAGCATCCACGAGTGTGTGTGTGTGTGTGTGTGTGTGTTGAAAAAGAGAACAGGAGGCATAGAAAACCAGGCCGTCATTAGCACTGTCTGGCTGTCAGAGAATCCAGTACTGCAGTCTGATTTGTGAAGGCTGGTTTCTAAGAAGATTCTCTCTTCTTCTTTCACTCTCTTCTTAAAATGTCTTTAAAAACAAGACATCTGTAACAGAAAAACAGGAAATGACATGCCATTGGGGGCTGCTGACCCCCATCTCACCCATCGCATGCCAGATGGAAGCGAAAAACAACTGTTTGGTTTAACTGTAAATCTAGAGCTGTCACATCATAAATTTGCACTTACTGTACGTGTTTAGGAAGAAAGCTTCCTGTGGTGTAACTCAATGTATGAGCCAAAGATAAAACAAAAAAAATACTTTAAAAGGTTATATATTTTAAGAAAAAGACTTTCATGTATTATGATGCCTTATAATAGCTTTTGGGAAGAACCAGACAAACTTTAAGTCATTATTCTCTGAAGGTCATGTACAGTACAACCATATCATTGAGAAAGTGAGATGAACTCAAAAACACGGATCTCGGGTCTCATTCAAGAACAAATTGATTTAGACAGATTAGTTTTAAAGGGACAGTTCACCCTAATCATTTATCTTTAAAACTCAAACTAGGACCTTTTTAAACCTATGAGATTTCTTTCTCTCCATTGAAAATCCATTCCGCCAAATGCTTCAATTGAATCAAAACATTCATATGAACGTCTTTCAAACTGTTTAATAAGTCTTCTGAAGACATACTGAATTATTTGCACTTTGTTGGCTTTGGCTTAAAACTGAAGTAAACGCTTTTCATAATTAATGAACTTCGGAACACTGACCCAGTTATTATTTATTACTCATAATAAGTGAATTAAACAACTTAACTAAAATGATCTGAATAAGGAAACTATCATCTTCTGTAGACATTAATTATAGTTGAATTGAATTTGGAGTTTTAGAACTTATGAACTTCACAACACACTGAATCGACTGCTGATCTGAATTGAGATAAATAATGACACAAATTTCTTCTGTAGAGCCTTTACACCTGAAACTGAATTGATGAATTCTGAAACATTAACACTGTTATTAAGAAGCTTGTTGTATGAAGTAATATATAAATGTGATTTTATTTGACATGATACAACTTCTTTATGTGATGAGAATATTTAATTAAGACTTTTATTTACATATTAACACTTATCAACGCGCATACGGCTCATCAAATATATACAGTATATGAAGTTCAAACCTAATGGAAGATCAATTTTAATTATACATATTGAATCAGAAAATAACTATTTCCTATGTAAGGATATAGTGTAGAAATGTCAAACATAAGCCCCATTCACGCCAAGCACGATAGCAAAAAAAAGATAACAATGTTTTCAATGTTAAAGAATAGAAGCATCAACACCGCAACTATAGGCACAGAGAAACAATATTGTTGGAATCCTTTTCAGAACCATGTTTTCCAGCTCATGAATCACAAATTGAAACATCAGAATCAATCCTGATATCACAAACTCAAGAATTTAAAGCAGTAGACAAGCTAGAGCGTAGAATAAACAGACTATATCGTTTGCTGGTGTGGATCTTTATAGTTATCATACTTGGTGTGAAAATGCCTTTATCATTCTGTTTTTCTGTTTGTTTTGTGTTTTGGCAGTCAAGGCGGCTAAGGCTTCTTTGTTATAGTTTATTTGCAATTTTTCTATATTACACTAATTTTAATTAATGTATTTGATTTATTAAACTTATCACATCTCTTGATATTAGTTACAAAAGGCAAATATATTTACAATCCTGTTTTCTAAATGTGTAGAACAAGGGAGCGTGTGGACATATGGAGGAACTGCAGTCACTCACAGCCTTGTTTTTATTGCTGACATGAATTAAATATGCCACTTTGACCTGACTAGGGACCACTGCACTGAAAAGAGCAACAATTAAATTCTTTAAATTAAAAACCATCAACACTGCATTTCTGCAACTGAGGGATAAAAGTTCTAGGGCTACTAAAAATTTTTGAATCCTCCCACATCACATACAATGGTAACAGGAGGTCAAAAGGTTAAAGCTTCAGGCACGTGGATGGTAAAAAGCATTATGAGTATCCACCGCAAAGCCTCAAGGGATTTCTTATGACCATATGGCCATGAGCCAAGGTTAAGGGTTATGAAGTCATTATCAGCAAAGGCATGGTCATGCAAATGAAGAGCATCAGCGATGGATAAGAAGAGAAAAATGAATGCCATGAATGAGGAAATTGTTCTTTTTTTCATCAAGGAATTGTGGCTCTGTGAAGCTTAAGCTTGAACACAAAAAATGCAATCTTTTGCAATTTTACTTAAATTTGTTAATGTATGCTAATGTATACAGTATATATATATAAGAATGTCTCCAGAAGAAGGTTTTTGGAGATTACGTTTTGGGAGTACAAATTTGTCCTCAATTTATAGGCATACACACATACACAATGGGTACGGAAAGTAGTCAGACCTCAAAATTTTCACTGTTTGTTATATTGCAGCCACTTGCTAAAATTAAGTAAATTTTCCACCCATTAATGTACAAGACTCCATTTTGACAGAAAAACACAGAATTGTTGATATTTTTGCATATTTATTAAAAAAGAAAAACTGAAATATCACATGGTCCTAATTATTCAGACCCTTTGCTCATTATTTAGTAGAAGCACCCTTTTGATCTAATACAGCCAAGAGTCTTTTTGGAAAGATGCAACAAGTGTTTCAAATCTGTATTTGGGGATACTCTGCCGTTCCACCTTGAACACAGCCATTTTTAGGTCTCAATTGTTCAATTGGGGCTCTGGCTGGGCCATTCGAGAACAGTCACAGAGTTGTTGTGTAGCCACTTCTACATTATTTTAGCTGTGTGCTGTGTGTGTCATTGTCTTTTTGTAAGATAAACCTTCAGCCCATTCTGAGGTCCTGAGCACTTTGGAGAAGGTTTTGGTCCAGGATATCCCAGTACTTGGCTGCATTCATCTTTCCCTTGATTGCAACCAGTCGTCCTGTCCTGCAGCTGAGTTTCTACAACTTTCTCCCATCTCCTGACTGCATCTCTGGTGCTCAGCCACAGTGATCTTTGGGTTTTTCTTTACCTCTCTCACCAAGGCTCTTCTCCACCGATAGCTCAGTTTGGCTGGATGGCCAGCTCTAGGAAGGGTTCTGGTCATCCCAAACATCTTTCATTTAAGGATTATGGAGGCCATTGTGCTCTTAGGAACCTTAAGTGCAGCAAAAATGTAACCTTGGCCAGATCTGTGCCTTACAATTCTGTCTCTAAACTCTTCAGGCAGTTCCTTTGACCTCATGATTCTCATTTGCTCTGACATGCATTGTGAGCTGTAAGATCTTATATAGACAGGTGTGTGGCTTTCCTAATCAAGTCCAATCAATATAATCAAACACAGCTGGACTCTAATGAAGGTGTAGAACCATCTCAAGGATGATCAGGAGAAATGGATAGCACCTGAGTTAAATACATCACAGTGTCACAGAAAATGGTCTGAATACTTAAGACCATGTGATATTCCAGTTTTTCTTTTTTAATAAATCTGCAAAAATGTCAACAATTCTGTGTTTTTCTGTCATGGGGTGCTTGTGTGTACATTAATGAAAAAAAAAAAAACATTAAAAGAGTGAAACATTTCTGAACACTTTCTGTACCCTGTATACCCTGTATAGAATACTGTATATCCTCATTTGAGTAATTTGTTGAAATTTGTTGGACATTTTATATTCTGTCTCAGATTTTTATTTTATTATTTTTTATTTATTTTATCTTATTAATTTATTTTATCATTATGCATGCAGCTTTAATGTTGTCATATTGACATACAAAGTACATTGATCTTTGTAATTGAAAACTTACACAACAGAAACACTTAAAATAAAAAAAGGTGTGAGAACTATTATGATTAAAAACTGTGAAGCTTTAGATATGGTTGCTCGTCACAGGACCTAAATATTTCTTATTTGTCCTATATGTACATCCATGCATACATAAATCAAATATTATCAAAATTGACATACAAATGCCATGTTACAGGACTTTTCTTTCCTTGATACAAGCCCAGGTGTGTAAGGGGGCATTTAATTCACTCATTAATTCATTCTCAATTCACATAAAAAATTACAGAAAACACAACCCTTTTAGTAAAGATTCATTCTTTACATTAACAGGTAAACATGCTTTACAAGATTTGTTTCATATACAGCAGTTATTTTCATTTAATGGTCTTACCTGTATGTTCTATTCTTAAAGTAGCAAGATAATACACAGTGTCCGCAACCTTCTTTGATTTTTGTCCAGTCAAGATATACAATAAAGTCCAGTTTGATTCTTGATTGAATACGTCTCCCATAAAAAAACATGCAACTCTTTCACACAAACATGGAAGAGCAAGCTCCTTTGTATGTTTAATCTTTGGAAAGGATCTCTGTCAGACCTCTGTCCTCCCCTGTTTTTCTTACATTCCCTTCTTTGCCTCCCTGTCCACGTTTTCCTCCCACTCTATATATTGCAGCTTCTTACTCCTTTTTGACCTAGTCTGTCTAAAACTCTCTCTCTCTCTTTATATTTCTGTCTCTCTCTAGCACAGCTGCAAGCTCAAGCATTACGGTTACATATGCATTCCACTCTCCTCCTCCTTCCTCTTTCAGTGTGTTATTCGTAGTGGTTCATTTGCTATGAGACAGCCACTTTCATCAACCTCAGAAAAGCTGCTGTGAATCAGTGGATCCTGACTACATTTTTTACATTTGGACTTTTAAATTAAAAGGAATATTTTTATATTATTTTTCTTAATATTTTGTGAATGGATATGCATATCACTACTGGCTTAATCAACAGATGAACAGATGAAGTTATATAACTCCTGCAGTACCAGATGATTTTGCATGTCTAAGTGAAAAACAGGTTATAATGAACTTCAACATTATTTAAGATTAAATGAAAAGTACTAACTGACTAGGCTAGACATTAATATCGTAAATGATTAACAACCTCTCCTTTCTGCAATCAAATTGCATTTAGTGTCCGAAAATAAATGTGTGCTACAGGACTAAAACATATGTCTAAATGTGCCAGTCAGAGTAATCCTATTAGGACTAGGCATATGTACTTTGTGTACTTACTTTAAAATGTGAATGAACACATTCTGCCAATCCCCAAAATAAATATTTGTCAAAAGTATTCACGCTGGTGAGCACCATTAAGGGGATTACACAAAGGGGGCTTTTCCCCAGCTCTGTCACTGAGGCCATATCCAAGCTCCAAGTAAAGAGTTTTTGAGGTAGTTTTATTTACAGTATTTATCAAATTAAAATTAATTACATTATGCAATATTAATAAAGTCATATGAATTAAATGTAATGTTGACCATCACTCATGATAACATAAATTTAATGAAAGAATTTTAACCTTTTTTTAAATTAAACTTAATTTTCATAATTCAAGTAATTTATGATTAAGTAAGGTCTTCAACTGAAAGGTTATATTTTGAGTTTGGCTGCAGGCTAATGACAGCAGATACGACCCACTTCCATACACTTACGAGATTGCATAGCCTACTGCATGTCATTAATACTTCATTATATTCAAAACATTTCCGTTATCTGCCCTAATCTCTCTGACCACTACACTACTGCACCAGCACTGCAGGGTGTCATGCAAGTAATTTGTGAGTACTTATTAAAATCTTCTCATGTGGAATTGAAACAAGTCCATTTCAGTTGTCTCCATCCAGGCAGAAAATGAGAGCAAACACATTTTTACCTTCTTTTAGAATTAAAAACCGACTCTCTGTGCACTATAACTTCTGACTTAAGAAATATTACATATACAAATACATTTTTAAAAACAAATAATGTTAACATTAATGCACTAATACACTAACAATATACTTTTAGTTAACTAACATTGACCAAAGTTAATGTTTATACTATAAAAATAATATTCATGTTCATGTTAACTATTGCATTATATAAACTTAACAAATTAGACCTTTATCTAGGGTTGCCAGGAAATGTAATCAGTGTTAATGTTGTGTTAACTCTCAAAACTGTATTTTACCACATTCCTGGGTAATTTTGCCCTTGCTATTTTTATCACCTGGGCCAAAAAAATATGCATGTGGTTGTAAAATAATGGTGGCGAGAATTATTTGGAGTTAACCTTTTGTGTTGTACTTGTCTGGATCAATCTGAAATCAATTCTTAAATTCACAGTGTTCCTTAAGTATACTTCACCTTCAATAATGTCAAGATGTATTACATTTGAAAAGAAGAAACAAGTTTAATTTAGATTATTCAAAGAATATATCTGAAATGCAGGGTCCTACAGTATATTGGAGATTTTGTATAAGATGTGTGGATATTGTGACAGGGCTGACAAGACGAGAGGTGTGTGGACCCATTTGCAAACTTTATTTCAACAGACACAGTCAAAATAGCCTACTAATAGGAAAGTCAGCATGATGACTAAATTAAGAAAAACTAGAAGCTGGCTCGGTAGAGGAGCAACTATTAAGGGAGTGATAAACTCAGAACAAAACAAAACTAGACTAGATTTAAGTAGGGGGTTACTGAGGGGCTCCATTGTTACACCCAGCTGGAGTTGCCAGTGAGTGCATTTGGCACTCTAGACTCTCTCTGTATGTTTCATGTCTGTTTTCCCATGGACTAATTAGCAATGAACTCATGTCTCCACCAAACTCATTTTAAGAGTTTATGCTTTCCTTATAATAATAATAATAATAAAGCAAAAAAAAAAAAAAAAAAAGACAGTATGGTAGAGAAACTTAGGGGACGTAGGGGTGGGGCGCCTCGTGGAGGCAGGACAGGGCAAGGAATTAGTTAAACAGTTCTAGTCAGTAAATAAAACAGGAACTGCTGGTTAAATAAACAGATAC
Organism: Enteromius thamalakanensis; assembly: GCA_032357475.1. NCBI lineage: Eukaryota > Metazoa > Chordata > Actinopteri > Cypriniformes > Cyprinidae > Enteromius > Enteromius thamalakanensis. The sequence continues at coordinate 14,256,377 of JAUCMT010000134.1, read as the reverse complement.
TAAATCAATCAATGAACCTAAAAATGGGTGAGAGGGTGCATGAAATATGTTATGAGACTGAGGAGAAGTGATAGGGAATGTTGACATCATGGGCACGTGTCTTGCGTATGGCGTCAACTTGCATATGACGTCATCAGGCGGCGCCGGCCGTTTCAGTGCTCCTTTGCTGCTTTTGTTTGAGATGTTGCAACTCTGCTGGACTTTTGTTGCTTCTGGGGCTGGAGAAAAAAGGCGGAATGCCGGCGAGTGGATTTTTTCGCTTAGATTGCTTTGGTGGATAGCGGGTGAATGATCAGACGGGCTAAGGGTTGAGCTCAACCGGTAGCAGGAAGTTGAAAGGCAGGCTGAGGAATCTGGTCTTCGTGGAGGTAGCAAGGTGAGAATGTGTCTTCGGTCATGCAATTCCAAAGAATGCAAAAAAGCTAGATGCAGGG
>JAUCMT010000134.1:14202990-14255843 GCA_032357475.1 Enteromius thamalakanensis | reverse complement strand
TGTAGGGCAATACCACATACAGTTTGTACAGTATAAAAACCATTACGCCTATGGAGAGTCCCCATAAATCACAAAAAATGCATCTGTGTGTGTGTATATATATATATGATATATATATATATATACTGTGTGTGTGTGTGTGTGTGTGTATGCACAGTATTGTGTGTGTGAAATTGTAAACACAAGTTTAAACACATGGTACAGTTGTTTCACCATATGAAAAAAAATATATATATATTTCTGTAAAAAATGGCAATGGATATCAAAATAATACTTTTCATATTTAATAATACACATGGTTAATATCAGTTTAAGTATGCATGATTTTAATTCAATTTCGTCATTATTATACTGTAAATGCTGAGCTTACAGTCATGAATTTATCACTGGGTTTTTTGTCCTTAATAAAAGGTGTTTGATGTTTTGATGACTTCATGAATAAAACTTTAAAAATGTTATGGGATATATATAAAAAAAAAACACCAGTGAAATCAAGGCTGTTATTTAGAGAATTTTTGGAAATTTCCAATTAGCTCAAAGCCCATGTAATTATTTTATCTGTAGAACAGGGCATATAGTCTTCATCGAACCTCTCAAAAATCTCTTTTAATGTACAACGTGACCGTTGCTTTGCTTACGCATCACATGAAGTGTTTTCAGTGTTGCAATGCATCAGGGTCCAGGGAAGCTTTCTTTCAGTGCCGTTGTTTGTTCTAGAGGGCGACCGCGTAGTGGCTAGCTTACTCAGCAGTCTGCCTGGCCCCACCTCATCCCTTTTAAAACAGGACTCCCAGAAAGCAACATAGACATTATCCCTGCGCCACGCTGCCCCGGCCGCCCAGCTCCAGACACATTCTTCAGCTCTGTGAGCACCATATTATGACTGTGGAGACAGAAGAGAAAAAGCACCTTTGAACATTTGTATCTGTGCAGGGAAACGGAAAAATGGAGGCATTTGCATTTAGCATGTTTGTCACCTCAAGAGCTGATGCTGCTTTTCAGGGAGGATTTGAATAGATTCAACTTTTAAATCAACATTGCATTCTTCCACATTTCTCAGGGTTTCTCGGCAGCCAAGGGTGATTGTGCATGAAATGGCATTATCAGCTCAAATAATATTGTCTGTTGTTTTATATGCATGAATGTCTTTTAGTTTCTATCTAATTGATCTCATTCGTCACATTCTGGAAGCAGGATCTCTGGCTCTCAGCTGTGTTTCTGCGTGAGGTTTCTAGCCGTGGTGTTTTTAACTCCATGGTGGGCTGACCTCACAGTGAACTGGATTTCTGAGTGAGTGCTGTGATTTAGGCTCAGCCAGTGCTGCTCTAATTCGGTTTCTACCACACCAGGTCATACCAGTTTGGGATTCAAGCGTTTAACTTGCAAAGAATTAACTCAAATACTTGCCCTTTGTATATGTGAACACAGTAGATTTATCCAGACAATGTTCTGTACACCCCATTTCATTTCAAATCAAACAATTGCCTTTCTTTGAGATGGCTAATGTAATTAACTTGTGTATCTTATTTTGCCGATCTTGTGCTTTGAGTTGAAGGTACATTGGAAAACATAAAGAAAGATAGCTGAATAAGATAAATGAATTACCACATTAATGTTTCATATACTTCCATTATTAGATTTACAATGCAATATTTGAGTGACAGAGATAATCATTTTTGGAGGAACTTACAGGAAGTTAATCTACTAAAATCGACGAATGCATGATTGTTTGTCATCACTGTAAAGTTATTGCTTGTTGTTGGAAAAAGCCTTCCTGACTGAAAGGATGTACCTAATTAAATCTCAATGGCACAGAGCTGTGAGGCCTTTAGGACGAGAACTGAAGATTATCCCAATAAGAAATGCAGAAATGACATCACATAAAACATTTAATTACATATCAGCCATTTTTTTCCCACATGTCCCCGTTTCTTATTCTTTATTCCCATAAAGCCTTGAAAATGCAAGGCGAGTGAAATAAAAGCAGACAGCATCATAAATCATTCTGTCATCAGTTAATTATCTAAATATAATATTTGGCCTTTATTTTCTTTCACCCTTTTCCTTTTATTTAAATCATTCAGCAGCCCTATAACTCTAGTCCATGTATGTATGTATGTAATGTGTCCGTGATGTATACGTTTATGTGTGTAGAGTTTGGCATGTAGGCATATTGGTGTTTATTCTTAATCCTGTCTCTGTTTTGTTTCTGTAAGCACTATGTCTGTCAGCCACTGTAGTAATTATAGTGAGACTGGAAGCCTGGCTTGGGACGGCCCGCTCCTTAAACATCCTTCAGACATAACACTGCTAGACCCAGATCCTGAAATACTGCCAACCCATTTCCCTACCCTTTCGCTTCTTTACAAAGTCCTCTCTCTCTTCATCTATGTACCCCTTTCGTTTGAATCTCAGAAGTACTTTGAATTACCCCAAACCATTGGATAAGTATGTGTCTGTGGAGGTGGTTTTCTTTTGGGCTGTTTTGCTTGCTGAGGAAAAATATTTGTCTTTGCTTCCATCATATAATTTTGAATTATTATATTTGTATAGGCTATATTTTTTTTAAATCAAGTATAACTGTGTATTTATAAAAGACTGAGCCACTGTAGACTGTCCAGCATTTCCTGTCAATAGCTCTGCAGCAGAGAAATCAATATGGTCCCCATGGAGCCAGACACAGTTCTGCTGTTCAGATCCAGTGTTTATCAGACAGGCCACAGTGATATATAAAGAAGATAATCCATTCTTTATTTTATTCCTGATGGGCACATCTCTTTGTGTGTGGGAGTGTGTATCAGTGGGTGGCTATTAACTTTCAGAACTGGTTGATAGCTTTCCGTTCATCAGTAATACACTGATCTATTAACGTGTGTGTTGACAAATACAAATGGTGTGACCTAGCGAAAATGTAGACCAAAAATGAACACACAAATAACGAGAAAAATGTAACTTCATTCTTGGAGTTACAAACAGCATGAGAGGGTCTTCAATGTTAGTTTTTCTGCGTTTTTTACACTATGGGACAACTACCCATATATATAGATATATAATTGAATTGAACTCTTCATACGTATCTGTATTTGTTTTTACAGTTATGAATAAAAAGCTATTACTACTGATAAATGAAAAACTATTAACGAATTCTAAAATGAAAGTTTAGTCACCCACTGATTTCAGATTTTCTATTCAAATGTTCATTTTTATGTCAATGTGCTACTTGTTGTTACTTTAATTATTTAAGTTTACTAACAATTTACTGACAAGAGTCAAAAGTGTTTCAAAGTAAGTCTTTAAAAAGCAATTTTCAGCACACATTCTCATTTTATTAATTGACCTTTAAAAATATTTATTTAAATGAATTTTCAGTTTCTGTTCTATTCTATTCTATTCTATTCTATTCTATTCTGTTTTATTCTATTCTATTCTATTCTATTCTATTCTATTCTTTGGGTTGTTAACTAGAAAATGATTGCATTTACCATCTGTCATTCATCGTTATGATTTCAGGATGTTTCATTTTATCTTGAAAATATATTACAGATGTATTTTGCATTATTTATAAAGTATACTGCATGCTTACAATGCTTTTAACGTTATTAGGTGACAAATTTGAGGTTGTAAAAAAGTGTTAGCATGTACTCCACCTTTTCTCTTCTCTCTCTATTTTCTCACCTTAGCTCTCTCTCTCTCTTTCCACAGGAGGATCGGATGTTCTCGAGTCTCCAGGAGGGCAGTCGGCCGGCAGACGGACTGGCTCCACACTAGACTGGGCATCCGTACACAGTCACACATTTTCGCATCAGTTTTACTTTCACTAGCCTCAGCTAAACATGCTTGTTGCTAGCAAACATTCTCACACTTACATATGTATAGACACACATACATACCCACAAATACATGAGAAACCACATGCATGTGTTTGCCTTCAAAGCTCATTTATGGCATTAATTCTCTCTCTCTCTCTCTCTCTCTCTCTCTCTCTCTCTATATATATATATATATATATATATATATATATATTTCCCCCCCAAGTCTACGTAATCCAGCACATATCCTGGATATATATATATATATACAGTGGATGATATTCAAGGATATGATGACAGACAGTTATTCAATTATTTAGGCACACACAACCATATATCTATCCAGCATATGATGATAAGAAAGGTATAGGCGAGCAAACCAGCACATGCTACCAGGAGGTGAGTTTTTTGATGTTGTATTAATTCACATGGCATTATTTATTTATTCGTGTATTTTTAATTATTTACAGTGGATAACTGAGAAGAAGTACCTAAATAAATAAATAAACAAACAAACAGGTAATAACTAATGTATTTTTTTTTACCTGATGAGGTTCAAATACTACTACTAATAATAATAATAAAATAAAATAAAATCACTGAATGTACAAAATGTTACTAAGGTAAGTGGTTGTAGCAACATTTAAATAAAAAATTAGCTGACTAACTTAATGTTTTTTTACTTAAATGTAAAATAAATTACCTTACCTTAAAAATGTGGTATTTTTTTCAGTGTAGTAGCAGACAATGCTATATATAAAGTATTTTAGTTTGTTTTATTTTTTTTAAATGTACATTTTTATGAATCATCATAATCATCATCATCATCTCTCTTTCTGTCACACTCTCTCGCTCAGTGAAACCAGAGCAGGGGGCATTCCTTCCTAAAATGGCTCCCTCTTCCTCTGTCTCATCCTGTGGTGTTATTGAAGCAGTATTTCAGGCCTGTCATAAAGTCCCTTAGGGATAAAGTATCATAACTGCCTAAATAAGTGTCTCCAGATGATTAGGTAAGTCTTAACACCTCAAGATTATAATAGCATAAGGTTCTTAATTGTATTATTTTTACTTGTATATATATTTTTCATACTTCATTACATGACATATCATATATTTTACATTTAGCATTAAATATTATGAAATATTTATTTCGGGCGAAAGGGGATTGGGTGGGTGTAAAACTTATTCGATTGTGAATTACTGCCACCTTGCTGCCACCTGGTGGCGTCTGAACTAACTACATGCCCGTAGAACCTTTTGGAAGGACTAGGACAATCCTCTGGCATCATGATTTGGCGACTGGCCATGCAGCTAGTCAATATTTTCCTGGAAGACACATTAGATGTGAACGCTCACTGGAGCCAAGCAACCTCAGATGTTTTCCTTTGCCGTTTCTGCTTCCATTCATGAGGAGCTGGAGCTCAGCCCAAATAGCTGTGTGATCCGTTAGTGATTTATAACTGTGCTGTATTGTTTAATCTCCTAAATTATACTAGCAGACACTGGAAATGTTTCCACGGTTTTCTAAACGCTGCCTAACCATGATGAATTTTTTCAACCCACATGCCTGGAGTCTTTTGCCTAAGACATGTGAGAGATACATTGAACTATTCATAATAGTCTAATCAAATAGTCTGTCAGCAATTTTCTTGTCTGCCTTCCTTGCTGAAAAATCCAGCTCAAAGTAATATCTGTGTTTTAGAAGAAGATAACTGGTTTCTAGCTGGTCTAAATTGGACGCAAGCTGGTCCAACCTCATTGCATCAGCAATAAACTTGTGACCAGCTGATCAAACAAAGCTTAGTTTTCCCAAAAATGAAAGATGTTGTAAATGTACTGACCCTCAGGCCATCATAGATGTGGATGCGTTTGTTTCTGCGTCGATGTAATCTTTTAGTCCACAATATAAAACACACTAAATGTCATTGTTACGAGATATGAGGTGCATTCTCTTTCTACACATTTATTAGGAAAGTACAGTAAATGTATTATTGTTGTAATCAGTGGAAAGTTTTAGGAGTGAATTGCGTGTTGGCTTTGCTGCTCTAAATAAAGGCTGGTGTTTAATTAAAGAGTATCCTGTGATCAAGCTCTTCTGTAATGGGCTGTGTTTATCCCTCTCCGTGTGTGAGGCAACAGCTAAAGAGACTAGACTGTTCAGACCCCGTGTTTGCTCAAGTTATATTTTTAAAGTCTGTTATTTCCTCTTAAGAATATTTGCAGTGCACAGTATTTAAGTATGGATTAAAGGGCGCTTGTAAAGCTGCTTCGAGCCCCTTTGGAGCCCCTGCTTCTCAGACCCCACCCAACAGTTCTGCATCCACTCACAGTAAACTCACTGCGACAGCCCGGCTCTCAACACTGCTGAGAATTTAATGCACTGGATTGGTACATCACTCAAATTTACACACAAAAAAAAGAAAAAAAGAAACAAAATCTAAAATAGAGAAGCTTATTAATGGGTAAAACTACACTTTTAAAAAGATAACACTGTTGGGGAAAATGGTTTGAAAGATAGTAGCTGTCTCCCAACTGGTTATATATATATATATATATAGCCTATTTAAATAGTGTTAAAGGGTAATTTTTTAAATAAAAATGTATATTAGACTTTTTTAATAAAAAAAACAAGAATAAAAATTAACCTCTAACACTAGCGTTCCCTATTATTTTCCTATTCTATTTCCTATTCTTTCTTTTTATTTATTGCATACACTTGCCTACAAAGTTTCAGAAGTATAGGTTCCAAAAGGGTGTTTTTGCATTAATGCCACAAGAACCATTTTTGGTTCCCAAAAGGACCCTTGCATTCCGAAAAGAACCCTTCCCAACAGAACCGTTTTAAAGCTTCCATTGATGTTCAAGGTTCTTTATAGAACTACTGATGCCAATAAAAACCCTTTTTTATAAAAAGCTTTGCTATTTGTACTGTGTGCCAAAAAGTAGTAACTTCAATAAAACGTCTTCGCCACCAGGTGGCGCAGGGTTGCTTGTGAATCCTTAAATAACAGCTGGCGCTACTGTAGGGCGTCTGCACTAAGTATACATTTTGTACAACCAGTTGTTGTAAAACAAGGGGTCAAGCTAAAAACGTTTTTATCTGTGCGGTAGCATCCCCTGTATGATAAACTAATTAAATTGTCTTCAACACTGTCCCAATGAAAGGTCAAGAAGGCATGGGACAGTGGCATCATCACCATTTATGGTATCCTGTTAGATTTTAGTCAGCGCTTGCTGATCCATGTCATTCTTCCCTCAGTTTTTCCAACACACAGTTGGCTATTCGCTCTGACTCACTGGTGCTAAGACCAGTATGCCTCACACTCAGCACAATAGAGGAGTCAGACCTCCAGCCTTGTGCACGCATCAGCACGTGAATCATGGTAATCCTCACATGGGTGTGGATGCTCTGGGCCCGTATCAGCCACAAAATATATGCCCTCCATGCTGGGTCTGCACTCTTTTAGTCCCTGTTACTCACACAGATAAATAAAACAGAAACATACACAAGGTGAGTCACTGGTGGTTTTGCAACGCAGCACACTCCTACAATAATACAAATCCAGAGCGTCATATTACGTAACACTGGAGTGTGGGCTGGTGTTGACTAAGTGGTGGTGACCAGATTTATCACAGCCCTCAGAGCTTATCAGTGTCTTTCAGAGACAATCGAAATGACTACAGCATGCAAAAGAACTCAGCCAATCATATGTTTGGGTTATTCCATCAGTGTATGCTTTAAAACAGCATAACATGACATGGAATGAAAGTGCTGTATTTTAATGCAGACAAGATGTGTTGATAGGCTTCATGCGCAGGAGATGTCTTTAATAGTTGTTTTTGTGCTTTGGAGATATATAGGATCAAACATAACATTGCTTAAAATTTTCAGAGTAAAATCTGAAAATAGCATGATGAGTCGTAGGTTGACCTTATCATGCTTTCATCAGTTCAGTGATCTGTAGAGGCATGACCTTCATTCTTGTGTACCATATAAAGACTTCAGGATATGTGTCTATATGAGTAAATGTTTATGATGCTGACTGAGGAGTGTCTTTTCTTCAAAGTTAATGGTTTTATGGAGGTTGTGTGTGCATGTGTGTGTGTTTGCATATACCTGTTGTTGTGTTTTGGATCTGTGTGAGTCTGTTGACAGATTGACGGATTTAAAATAGCAAAAAAACTTGGGTTGTTTTGCGTTCTGCTGCTTGGAATCTTCATGCTGTCGTAGTGTGACAGCTCTCAAATAACACCCTACATATGTCTGCCATAAAACGTGCCTTAATTACACCCTATGGAGTAGCAAATTTCTCAGGTATGCTCGTAAACACACACACACACACACACACACACACACACACACAGATGAACACACACACACATTCTCAATCAATGCAGTGCAAATGGGGACATAACCGATTTCTACCGGCTTTCATACCCACATAATTATGAAAAACTCATATGCTAGCAGAAAACTTTTTAGAATTTAAAAACTTTTATAAATACACGCGAAAGATACATTTTGTTTCCACAACAATATTAAGCAACACAATGGTTTTCAACATCGATATAACAAATATTTCTTGAGTAGCAAAGCTGCATGCTGTTATGATCTGATCAAATGTAGCATTGGTGAACAAAAGAGACTTCTTTCAAAAACATTTATTTAAATACATTATTTTAACAATAGTATATAGCATTCTCACAAATAAGAATGCCTCTAGATGTTCTCAAAGCTCATTTCCAGGAAGTTCCCAAAGTATAGCTAGATATGTACACACATTTAGTGGATGCATTGCTTTCACAATCATATCTGCACACACACACACACACACACACATATAAAAGACACAGTGGTTACGGTAACACTTAATCATACGAGCCAGTTCTTACTATTAACTAGTTAATTAACTAGCTTATTACCATGCCTATTATTTACAACTATTTAAATTTTACATATTGGCTGATTATTAGTATTTATAAAGCACATATTCATCATGACCATATTCTACATCCCTGATACCCAATACCTAAATTGAACAACTACTTAACTAATGAATAAGCAGCAAATTAGGAGTTTATGGAGGCAAAAGTCATATTTAATGGTTTGTTGATAGCAAGAATTAGACCTTAAAATAAAATGTGTCTGTGATTTTACACTGGGATGAAAACTAACCTATAAACAACAATGTATGCATCTAAACAACATAGAGCTCCCACCACACACAAACACGGCTTCACAGAACTAGCTCTTGGCAGAAATATTTGTTTATCGCTCAGTATCTGTTACTCACAACATACTGGCACAAAGTCATCACTGTTTTCCGAAATGATTTTTTGTTATTTCTTTCCATCTGTCTTCTTCAGCGGTACACTTTATCCACATAAAGTTATCTTGTTAGAACACTATGTCCATGCAACAGAGAAAAACAAAATAGCTCACCCTATATACTCAGAAAAAATGCTCATATACATGTTTATTCATACGTAATGATTAAAGAAAGAAAACAAATCAATGCTGTTTTCCCCTTCTATACTGCTGCTTTCAGTTCTGCGGAACATTTACAGTTGAAGCCGAGATCATTGCTTTCTTCCAAGCTGTCCTTGATCACATCGATACTGGTATTGTGTTAAACACTGTTGATTAGACATAAGCTTCATCTTATCACTCTAACACATGTCCTCCACTGGGACATAGCCCCCTCCGACCCTCTTTACCACCTTGTAGCTCCCCAGGGTCTCTTGAGTCCAAGTATGCACAATACCCTCATCAGCCATCAGATTGTATAGGGTCATTACTCATTCACACAGCCTTGCCTTTGTGTGTGAGGCAATTCTTCAGACGAATGCATGCACGCACACACACGCAGACATATATACCCCCAAATCCCCCACTTCGCCCCCTTCTAGATCCCATCTGCCCCCTGCCCCCACATCCTCAACTACAAGCCTACTAGGGCCTGGACTTCATCCCTTCCTACACCCCTAATCCAGCTGTCCAGGAGCTGAAGCCCCTGAGGGAGTAAACAGGTGCTGAGCTCATGCTGGCCACTGCAGTCAAGCTGCACGCTTTAATAGTGGCAGCCTCCATCCTGCCACACGCTGTCATGCAGATACATGATGAACATAAACACACACTCCTCCACATGCCCGTTTGCTTGGCTAACTACATGAGGATTTACCATACAGACAACGTTATATACTTACATTCGAAAATATGAACTTTTACTGTTTAAAAATAAGCATTTTGTGCAATACAATATTTCAGTCATATTCTGAAATACTAGCATCTTTTAGTACTTTAAGGGCAAACCTAAATTGTCCACTTTTATTACTTAAGACACATTTCTTTTTATTATAAATATTGAAAATGGTTGTGCTGCTTAATATAAATTCTTTGATGAGTTTCAAAGATAAGCATTTATTTTAAATTACTAGATCTATTTTGTATCATTATGTCTTTAATGTAACTTTTGAACAATTTAAAGTGTCCTTGTTGAAAAAAGGATAACTTTTGAATGGCAGTATGCATTGTAGATGCATACTGAAGATGCAGAAACGACCCTGCAGTTTTTCAGCACACAATCATTTAGATTCCTGAGGTGTGTCCCCAGTCTGTACACAGAAAGATCGTCTGTTTTTACATCAGTTTTGAGTATATATTGATTATAACGTGTCGGAGGACAAAAAGCAAGGAAACGCTATAACAATATACATAAGATGTTCTTTAAAAGATGAAAGACATAAACAGTGCAATGCAGAGCTATAGACCAGGGTATTTTTAGCACAGTTAAAAAAAATCTTATTGAGTTTAAAATTTTTATCCTCATGTAGCTGGCCAAGCAAACCTGCGTGTGCATGAGTAAGTGTGTGTGTGTTTATGTTCGTCATGCATCTGCATGATATCGTGTGGCAGGATGGAGGCTGCCAGTATAATGTGCAACTTGACTGCAGTGGCCAATGCCATACATAAATGGACAAAAAATGCACAAAAATCCTGGGCTCAATCTGATAAGGATAAATCATATCTGACTAGTGCAGGTCCTTGTGTTTTCATTTTGCATGTAACAGCTGGCCCTTAGCTGCACACACTTCTCTTGACACTTCTGACCCAAACTCCCACTAACATATGTTTGTGTGCGTGTGAGTGTATACCCAAAGATGATGGTCAGTAATAGCTACATATACAACAGACACCAAACATTTGGTTAAATCCACATAACCATAAAGAATTATCGCAATACCACATAAGAACTAAAAAGTAAGAAAAAAAAATATTATAATACCTCATGCAAGTTTTAGCTAATCTAGTATTAGCTAACTGTTAACACAATAAAGTGCTGTAAAATCTCCCTAATCTTCTGTATGGTAAAGAGCTATTTTTTGAGACTTATTTACTGTGCTTTCAGTAAGTCTGGTGCAATGTTTGTGTATATATGATTTTACTGCTCATTAGGGACATGTAGGATTGCATGTTGTTGTCATCATGCTGAGGCAAGGGCGCTGCATACCCAGCGTTGTGCCTTTCATCCCCACTCCCTCACTAAAAGGAAGCCCATGCCCAGTATCAGATTAATTAAACCCTGTATACTCAGTTCGGTGGGATGCCCCCCTTACTCACAGACTGTCCTATGGTCAGGGGCGGACTGGCCATCTGGCAGACTTTTTGAGCCGGGCGATACATTGAACAGGATGATGATGTATAAAATGTTCTTATTATGTTTAAAGATCACAGTTTTTTTCATTTGGTACAGCACTTAAGAAGCTACATAAACGCTTAAATGTTTCCCAGAAGACTAAATAAGTACAATTTACCCATATCATCTAAATGTTTACACTCCCTAGCTCTAAATGCATTGTGTTGCCTTCTTGAGCATCAGTAAATATTTTCACCTTATATAAAATCAAAATCTCTAAGTCAGTGTTGTAAAGGGTTGAAATGTGCAGACAATGCTGGAAAACCAAAGAATGCACAGGAGATGGATGATTTTTTTGAAGAACAGCAGGCAGCTGAAGTGTTCAGGACTAATGAGGGACTCATGAACAACTATCACAAACCAGAAAGACAGTTGTCAATCATCCAGCAAACAACACACAGTATTAAGATTCAAGGGTATGCAAACTTTTGAACTGGGTCATTTTTATAATCATTTTATAATTACATTTTCTTGTGGAGTATGTGTAAACATCTGTTATGTGAGACAGCTTATTCAAGGCAGTACAACAGAAAAAATAACATGCAGTTTTATATATATCTCTAGGGTGTATATCTATATCTATCTATCAATATACATATCTTGGACCAAAAAGATGCCAGGGTCGATTTTTTTGTCCCAATCCAGCCATGCCTATGGTAAAAGAAAGAGTGGGGGTGGGAGGTAGAGAGAGTAAAAGACATTAAACTGCAGTTGCTTTTACTGATTTTGTGAATGATAAGGTTTTGTACAACTTGCTTCCCGTGTGTCACTGTCTAATAGTAGCTATTGGGCGGGTTTTATGAGTGTTTACAATAGCACAGGAGGAGTGAAACTATAAAACTCTTCAGGAGGTTTAGCTTAGTCCCTGTTTCAAATTAAGGACACTGTTCCCAAAGCTATGACATTCTGTACTTAATAAGTCTTTGTGAATGTAAGTTTAGCAATGTGATGTCAACATGTAGCCCTCAAGAATGGATAAAATGCTTTATCAATATAATGGTGTGTAACTAAAGTCGTTGTTTCATTTAATTGTACATGATTTTTAACCTTTATGCAACTGATTTCTTTCCGGGTAAAACTTTTTGATGAAGAGAAAATACTAAGTAAACGCAAAACGTCACAGAGAGCCGCAGCACACTGCAAAGCGGATGATATTAAACTTAAGTAAACCTAACTAATTAAACTGTGACTGCACAAAAACACACGCTATATTACAGACAAGTAATATAAGATGTGAGATACGGCATAATTCACTTAAATATATCTGCATGTTACTAGCAGAAAGCGTTGCCCCGTTTGTCCAGACAGGATGAAGGGAACTACTTCCTCGCGGAGTGATATGAATGGCCCGGTAGTGGTCTGTGGCGCGCACTATGCTTGATGATCTCGAGAGACAGACGGAGCGAAGCTGAGCGCTGAACTTGAGACCGTGTCTCGGTCACGTCTCAAGTGCCTCTCACTTTTCTCAATTTTAGTATCGACCGCTGAGCAGTTTATTTTGATTTACCGCCTTCGGATTACGCTGAACATAGACAATATCCCGAATTTCTAAACGAGTGGCGTGAGAGACTGCGCAATAGAGGAAAGCTGAACTGTACTCAGCATGTCAATTTTACCGTTCACTCCGCCGATCGTGAAGAGGTTGCTGGGCTGGAAGAAGGGAGAGCAGAACGGACAGGAGGAGAAATGGTGCGAAAAGGCCGTCAAGAGTCTGGTGAAGAAGCTGAAGAAGACGGGACAGCTGGAGGAGCTTGAGAAAGCCATTACAACTCAGAATGTCAACACCAAGTGTATCACCATACCACGGTGAGTGCCTTTAAAAACGTCCTCGACTCGGAAACAGCGGTGAAGTGGGCTGTTTTACTGTCGTGCTTTTGGCAGAACTAGTCTACATAGTCTTTAAGTGAAACTAAAACACATGTGAAGAACACAGCAAAGTTGAAGACAGCAGCAAAGCCCCCTTCTGTTTAGTAATCAACTCTAGTGTTTCCTGCAAAGATCATAAACAGCATCTCCATCCAAAGCGCGGTAACTCGCATCTGCTTATATGATCAAATTCCGACCCTCCTGTTGATTTATTATAACTTTATACTCTTATGTCCTTTCATAAACCCACATTTGACTTGCCTGGGGATGTCGTTTGGGTTGTGATGAGGTTATATAACCCGACCTTAATCTGGGGAGTGCTGGAGCTGCTGTATCTGGGCTAAACGGTGTGTTGTGAATTCAGTGCTTATATTGTGGATGGTCGGAAATATTTGGCGCAGGACGTTGAGGTCTGCCATTCTTCATGAATGTATGCGTGTGCATATTTGGATATAGGATTAAGGCTGTTGTCAGAAGTTGTTTTTTCCTCTTAGTTTTGCAATTACTGGTTAATCGTGTTATGTCACAGTGCGATGCTGGCCAACTGCTCACAGGTCTTGCCTTTACGAGCCACATGAGGGTTACCTACAAGCCCTTACTCTCAGCAGATCTTCAGTCTCAGCACTTTAGTACAGAGAAACATGACACAAGCACTGGTTCTGTCATTCTGTTTGTTGATGTATTTAAACTTGCAAATCCAAAACCTGTTTATAGAGGTCACTGAAGTGGTGTTATGAATTATGCTTTTTGTTTCTGTACCATGTATTCATATTGAAAGATTTTCCTGTCATAAGCTTAGAAAAGTAAAGGCCAGTCCTTAAATTGCATTTGATAATAATAAATTTGCACTTGAGCCAAAGTGACATATTTGTAATGTTATAGTTATATTTTAAATAAGGGCTGGTTTTTTGACCTTTTTGTTCAATACATACTTCTAAAAGAATATGTTTATGTTTCTGTTAAAATAATAACCAACTGTTGTCAACAAATGAATTTTTCTTGAGCACCAAATCAGCATATTAGCTTATTTCTGAAAGATCATGTGACACTAATCACTAGAGTAATGGCTGCTAAAAATTAATAAATGCCATTAAAAAAGAAAAAAAAATCAAACATTTAAAAAATCCAACCCCAAACTTTAAAACAGTAGTCTTTTCATTATATTGGTCAGTAGTTAATATGATCTTTACATATTGTCTCCACCATATACATAAACCAAACATTTTACATCATTTGGCAAAGCTCAAGAAAATGTCCAAATTATTTAGTCAGGTATAGCAAAAAATAAATTGATTTATTACACACCCCTATCAGAATTCCAACAGTTAACAATGCTAATATAGAGAGTATAGAAAATAGAGCTTCTTCTTTATGGACACAGAGAGAGAGAGAGAGAGAGAGAGAGAGAGAGAGAAAGTGAAATAATTCATGGGATGCTGGTTTTTAAATCAGGTCACCAGATCGCAGTGTCTGTTGTATTTTTCACATTAAAAGATCAGAATGGTTGGAAAGACTAAAAGAGCTCTTGACAAAAATATTTTTGTGATATCAATATCACATTAGGCAATGCAAGATTTGATGGAAAATAACTAGAGCATGATGGGAATTTACACCAAGTCAGTCAAACTAATAGATAATGATTATCTGTAAAGCAACATCTGACTGTATTGCCATTGAAAACCTCATATTTGTGTAGATCGCAATTCAACAATTTCACTTCATAGTTATTGTTTTCATAGTATCTTCTTTTATATCCTGTAAAGGCCAGAGATCTCACCTATCCTCAGCCTTCAGCCTTGTAATCACAGGTAGCTGTAAGAAATGGAACAAGATGCTACAGAATTACAATGCTGGTAAATCTCTTAGGAGAGTTTATTCATGAGCTATATGCCATTGCCTTGACACATTTGGGTTGCTTGACTAAATTTACCATATTTACTAAATTGGGCTGCCTAACGGAATTGAATTAAAAACTAGAAGACACAATGAAGAACTAGCCTATATAAACATTTACATTTATAGACATCTAAAATATCCATAAATAGTGTCCCTTTGAGATTTCCTTTCCAAATTGGAAGTTTGCATAATTGTGTGGTGTTACAGGGCCGAGCAGCTGTGGTCCAAGCCTGCAGCGCTGTTGTATTGGTTGTTGTTTCCACACAACGGATAGCTCAGTGAAAGCAGGGCTCTCAGCCAGAGATCAGGCTGAGTCACCCGGACCGAGTGAGGGAGTTTGAGTCTGTGGCTTTGTGGCGTGACCCACTGGTGCTGCTCTGGTAGAGCTCGGTGGTGACAGAAACCATAACAAATGAAGACTTCAGCTATTGGGATGTGTGTACCAGGTTAACTCAGATTGACTGCTTTTGTGCTTCAAATCCGTTTTGGCATATACATCAGTTTTTCTTCTTGTTGTTAGAGTAGTGTAACCTGAATCAGCACAGCATCCAGTCCAAGACTCTATTCTTGGCCAGATCTGTAGATGGTAGCCTACACAACACTCTGCCTCACCCTGCTGAAGGATCCAGATTCCTCAGACACCCTCGACTCGCTTCAGGCCACGCAATCCTGTTTTGCCCTCACATGCAGCTCACGCTGGAGGCCGGCCCGCTGGAGATCCAGAGAAAGCGTGATACAGAGATAGGACAAAGTGGAAGAGGACATTGAGTTCAAAAGAAGCAGCGGAAAGAGGAGATGGAAGACAGATTGAAATTGTCCAAGACAGGATACGAAAAACATAATTATACCATGGTCACACTTCCTTCGCCTGCCATACACCTGTCGAAGCCCTATCGGAGTCTTCACATAGACTTCCTGAGAGGATGTCTGCTCTGCAGCATGTCTGTGTTCTGGGATGCCTACTATATCTCAAGCCTGTGGTCTTTGTTTGCTTTTGCACTCGATGCACAATGACTTCAAAGGCATCTGAACTGTGAATAAAACCCGTTGTCCGTTGTGTAGACACATTCAACCGATTTCTCAAACAAGTTGCCTATCAGCCAAGAAATTATATGTGCTCTGCCGCGGCGATGGAGTTTATTGTTGGCATTTGAAACTAAAAGTGTCTGCGCCTTCAAGAGGTGTCTGGCTTTACGTCTGGCGTCCTGAAACTCTATACAGTATACAGTGATTCAAAAGCGCTTTTGATAAAACATGGAGATTGGATGTCATTGGCTTGTAATTGATGTGCCGAGGGTTGTTTTGTTTCAGCCGGAGTAATGCCTTCAAAGCGCCGCGCATCTGAGGGAAGTGAATCTGTCTGATGATTCAGAGTTATTGTGTGGCAGCTGATGGAAAGAGAGTGAAAGACAGCGTGACAGAGTTTCACAACTCTTTGAAGTAATGGCTGAAACTAACAGTAAAGGCACTATGTGAGCACTATTGGACTCAGACCTGTCGTGGTCTTTGAACACTTTTATCTAATGTGACTTGCTGTACTCTTATTACAGGGACTGCCCCGGGGCGACCTGCGGTTAGGCTTAATAGTGATGATTCATGGTAGGGGTATGTAAAACTACATATTTTTTAGTATTGATTAGTTTGTGGGTTGAGTAAAGACTTGCCTTGAGGCCTATATTTTGATCCTAATGTGCAACTGAACATAACTGTATGCTGGAGACCAGACCCACTTTTTAAAATAAGGACTATTTTTAAATGCAAAGCATTGTGGTGGGCCTCTGAGACACGAAGCAGCCTGAGACACAGCACAAAGGCAAAAAAACTTCTGTCTGAATGTGTACAGCTGTAGCGGCAACGCTTGAATAACGTTCATGCAGCTCACACCTTAAACTTGATGCTAGCAATGCCAAGGCCATGATTTCAAGGGAATGCATGCACTGATAAATTGCATACCTTACACGCAGTTTAAGTCACTTTGGATAAAATGATTTACATAAAAAATTAATTAACATGTAAAACATAAACTTGCATAAAAGTTCATACCATTCAAATAACTAGCACAGTGTGTTGAAGCACGTATAAAAAATGACACCTATAGAATCTAACTCGAAATAACTCTAATAGACAGTCCATCCAATGCAATCCATCCCTAGTTTAGCTGTAAAGGTTATGCACTATTGCTCAAAGAAATATATGCTTTTATTCAGCAAGAATACATTAAATTAATCAAGAAACGTATGAGCCCCAAACCTTTGAAAGTTGTGTATATATTTGTGTCCTGAATGACTGATGGCATGTTATAGGTGTTTGTGGATTCCCCGAGGGTGTTATGATGGCTGTAGCACCCAAGTGACAGAGAGAGCCAAGTGTGCCAAGTCTGACTGCGGTTGTGGTGAAGATTAGCGACACAGTTTGTCGTCTGTGAGTTTGTGTACACTACAGTACATGTTTGTGCGTTTCTATGTAGTAGAAGTGAGTGCACTCATTGTGGGCTGCATGTGCACACACACCGTTGTTGTGTCTAAGCAAGTCTATGCATTGAGTGCAGGTATTTGAGCATGAGCCTCATGTGTGCTTGTGTGCGCCTGTCCTGTGTGTGTGTTGTTTGAGGCGGGGTTAGTCAGCCCTCAGGAATGCTCCGTCTGCCCAGGGGAGGGCGTGGGCCGCTTCTGGGTTTGTGGCTCCTGCCGGGGTTGAAGGTTTAGAAAAGCTCTATGCCGCCTCCGTATCTGCTGGAATAATAGACACTCTGTACAGCAGACAACAAGACTGCTTTGTGCTAGTCTGTCATCACTAACCCTGCTGCTGACCCTCGGACTGCTTCTGACCACCGTGAGAAAATAACTGACCTCTGTGTGTGTTACAGTGTAGACTTTGCGCAGGATGTTTTGAAGTTTGTCTGAGAGTTTTGAGAGACTTACTTTAAAGTCTGCCATGAATGTACACTGACACTGATCCAACTTAATCGCTGTGGTCTCTAATTTTAAGACTGAGGTGTTTTATCTGAGGCGGCTGTGTGTAGGCTTGGACCGCAATTAGGACTGGGTGATACACTGTAGCAAAAAATTTTAATCTCAATTTTTTTCCAGAATGTTTGACCGAACCCCCCTATTGATTCTTCACACGTTGTCAGCATGATGCAAATGTTAAATCACTTGTCTTATCATATGAACTACAACTCCATCTTGTACAAACTTGTCTTAGACATATTTAATGTTCAGAAATAGCTAATACAAGGAAAATGCTTTAAAAAAATCTCAGAAGTCAAGGTTTGTCGAATTCAAATTGACTAAAGGTTTTCTTTTTTTAACTATAAATAATGCTCAATGCACTATGATGCAGACATAATATATCAGACATACAGTAGTAGTTACAGATTACTTTTTTATTTGCTTGTGCTGATTTTCCATTGTTAACTCTGAAGTGCTTGACTGTGGCGCTCACATCTTTTGCAGCAGCTCATGCATACAAATTTGCCACTATTTATAAAAGAAGTTCACACCCCATCTTCATACTTGTTTTTCTATTCCGCTGCCTGTGTCACTACTTTTTCGACACAAAAATGCATTCTGTGGAAATGGCACCTAGCAATATGTTCGCCTCACACATTAGCAGTTAATCATTTGTGCCGACATGCGGTTGGGTCATTTTCTCTTAACTGTTGTCATTGGCATATTAGCAAAGGGACCAGGTCTAATGTTTCGTACTATTTCAGTTCAAAATCGCGATTACTCAATAGAATCAGAAAAATAACCTAAACGTGGACCGTTCATATTCTTTATTTGATTTTTATTGTAAACTAATAGTTAGTGCTGGGCAATAAATTGATAACTATACAATACAATACAATTTTTTGCAATAGAATAAAAAGGTTGTTATAGTGTTTATTATAATAAACAAAACAGCAATAATAAGCAGTGATAATAGGTCTAACTGCACCATACAGAGTTTATACACTGGACTTAAAGTTCAAACACCAGCATGTGTGAGCTTATCAGAGGAGATATGTTAATAATAAAGATATGTAATGATAAGAATAATAATATGGACAGCTACTCATACAATACTGGAGAGCCTCGACTGCACAAGCATGAAACGGGTGAGAAGGGCTTGAATTCAGCGAAGAACACAAATGACTTTAAACTATTTTAAAGGCAGCTAAAACAGCTCTGACAAACAGCAGAAACCCTGCACGCAACAAGTCACCCTCATCTACAGTCATTTACTCTAGTAACACTGACTACACCATTATATTGTGGCGGATATGTGGGATATTCATAACCATATTTTAGACATGTGGACGTTTATTAAAGGAGTAATTTTTCTGATTAAGCTGTAGTGTTTGTGTATTTATACAACGTGTAGCTTATTTAGTTTAATCTGCATGCTAACGCTACTACTGTCAACTCAAGCTAATGTCAAACGGACGTTTCTAAGAGACAATAAAATGTTGTTTTAATGTTATAGTTTGCACTGCAAATTGTGTCATCAAAGTCAGGCAACACAAACCTGTTTTAAGGATTTGAAATATCAATGTAAATCATTAGAAATGTAGTATTTTATTTTATTAATGAAAAATGACTGGAAAAGTGTAAAGTAATCAAAAATGTTTGTGATGTTCTGACTATAAAAAGTAGTTTAAAACCCACAGTTGACAATTTAAAACCCACAATTAAAACCAATTGGTTTCTACAACAGTTACTTGGGAACACAATTCTAAACTTGACAGAAACCTATTATTATTGATATTGACTAATGTGCAAAATTTTATTGTGATGATTTTTTTATCCATGTCGCCCAGTCCTGCTAATAGGTTATAGGCTATAAGCGATATAATATTTAGTATGCTATATTAAGTACTTTTAGTTTAAGGTTAACACATTTGTTAGGGGGTAAATGTGTCCTGTATATGTACCAGTATATGAATCACAGTATTCTTCAGTGTATGCCTACAGCTTTTATAGTGTATTCAGTACGTGCAGAATTTTATCCATGCCTAGTAACTGCAGTATTTCTTACAGCTTTGTGCATTTAAACATGTTGTACAACTAGTTATACTAGAGTACAACTTGCAATTAAAAGCATTGTACAAAGCCTTGCATGTAACTCTATCCCTTACACTAGAGCTCGTCACTGCAGGTCTATTGGTGTTGCTATCTCCGAAGTTAAGGTTTTATGCCTTCATTTGTTGACCAGAAAAATGAATAACATGGCACAGATATTCTGAGGAAAAAAATATTAATTTGTTCATTTTTAATTTAATTGTTAATTAAAAATTATTTTTTTTTTTTTATTAATTTGATTAATAAATGAATAATAAAAAAAAAACATATTTGGTAACAATAAAAAAAAAGTATCTAGAAAAAAAAAAATATTTGGAAAAAAATTAAATAAATTTTCATTTATTTCACTGGGCCCTACAAAGGCTATCATTGTGTAGCTGAATTTTTACAAAGAAATGTAAAGTTATCTTGTAAGAAATGCTTGTCACACTTATTTTGCAGAGGTGTTGGCTAACCGTGGCCAGAGCCTACTACTGACAGGATCATAAGAAAAGCATATTGCAAAAAGTAATGGTTAAGAATAATAATACGGACAGCTACTCATACACAATGCTGGAGAGAGGGCTACAGAACATATCTGTATCAAATGACCTTTACACAATTTTGATTTCAAACCTGGAAGAAAATATCATTGTCCCCTTAAATATTATTGTTGCATTTAAGATAAAGTAGCAACAAAATTTTTTTCTATTATGATACATCGTGGTGGTACATCTGAGTAAAGTTGATTATAAGAAAGTCATGTGACTTGGTTCTGTCCATCAGTTCTTGATTGAATGGAGGCAAAGCTGAATGCAAACTTGCAGTTCATTGTAATAAAGAGGTGGAGTTTAAGGAAAATATACCATTCAATAAATCCACCACCAAAGAGACCTAACAAGTATGTCATTTTTACTGTAAGGTTAAGTTGTTTGATTAAAAATATTTTTCCAATTTAAACATGGACGCAATAACACAGTAACTTGTATATTACTGTGTGTATAGGATCGATTTGGATTAAATATATTGCACTTTTTTGAAGAAGAGGAAGAAGAAAAGGCTTCATCTTTGGGTAATCTGCTCCATGCTAGAGAGGTTCAGGTTTCATTTAGGAAGGCCTTTGACATTGTAGTGTACATTACCCCTCCTTTTAGTTTTAT
Organism: Enteromius thamalakanensis; assembly: GCA_032357475.1. Classification (NCBI taxonomy): domain Eukaryota; kingdom Metazoa; phylum Chordata; class Actinopteri; order Cypriniformes; family Cyprinidae; genus Enteromius; species Enteromius thamalakanensis. Next base: position 14,234,373 of record JAUCMT010000134.1, on the reverse strand, counting down.
GAACAAGGATAAAACAAGATTTTAAGTACTAAAACAATAGATAAATGTCTAGAAATGTTTTAATTGTCTTGTTTGCAGCAGCATCATATACTGGTTAGTCTCAGTTAACCACAACAAGGAAAAAAACTGTTGGCTCCCCTTTCCTATGCTTATTATTTCCCACTAATAAAATATATTATACGACACTTGGCAGTAGCTGTCTTTTTTTTCTTTTCTTTTTTTCTTTTTTCTTTTTTTTTGTAATCCATCTAAATCTGGGTGATTTCACTTTTACATTTTTTTTACAGAGCGATTTAAACTATGCAGTATTTAATAATTGCTAGATAAGAGACTAACTAAGTGTTAAGTTGGACCCCTACTGCATTTGTATGATGCTTGTAGTGTTTCTGCTGTAGTCGTGCTCGCCTTCTGAGAACGGGCCCCCGTAACCACATCCAACCACCTGCACATGAGACCCCTGCAGGGCTCTGTTTACTTAGGGAAGGCCTTAATGACTTTAGCAGAGGGAGGAAAACCAAAGCCTTTTAAAAAATAATACAAGTAAACGTGATATTTTACCCACAAGCACATTACGGAATAAAGGATATAAACAGGTATACTTGGCTTAAACTAGAAAAAAATATTAGCCTATAAGAGTTTCCATTTGAGTTTAGTTTCCTTCAGACAATTAATGCAGTATTTTTACAGTCAGATTTAAAATATTATCAGCTTCCAGATGTTATTCCAATACATATATTATGACCAGTCAATCCACAGCTGAATTACTGCATGTTCAGACATAAAAGAGTAAGTTGTTTTAGCTTTTATTGTCAGTAGTAACTGTGCGATCAGGTTTGTGTCTGTCATCATTGCACTGCACAGTGTCGTTTAGTATTAACTCTGTTGTACTGCTGCGTGCTGTCTGGGTTCAGCCTGGGGGAAGGGGGAATAGCAGTGGTCTTAAAGTGTTTTTAAAGGGGGGCTGTGGGGGCTGGGTTGGGGTATGTTCCACAGGGTGAAATGGTCCCACAGACAGTCTGGACTGATGTCGAAGTTGCTTTTGTCCTTCTCTCCCTCTGCATCAAATTTGCATGCATCACAGTTCGTGTTTTGTCAAACTCAGTGATTTCAAACAGAGAGGCATGCGAGTTCAGCTTTACAAACATCCACACTAAAGGCCCTTTCACACCAAACGCAGCATGAAAAAAGTAAAACGAAAGTTCAAAGCTAGTAGGAAACACGTTTGTCTTCTTGGGTGTCAAACAAATGCATCATGTAGAATCAGCTGTAGCTTGCCTTTGTGTTCTCTGTTTAAATTTGTGTTTAAGCAAAACTTGAACTGTGAAAGTTCAAGTCAAGTTCCATCAGTAGACGTGATTCTGCTTGCTGTTACGCATTGTGTTGAGCATGCTGATGCTCTGTGTAAGTGTCACGGTCAAGTCAAGGCTGCATGGGCCGATCCAGAAATTCCCCACTGCAGCCCTGTTTTACCCTCCAGATTAAATCTGCCCAGTGTTGTTCAGCCTGTGTCAGAGGCCTCCATCCCTCCAGCTCACCCCTCTGCTCTCTTTCTCTTCCTCACCCCCTCTCTGTTCCAGTCTCACCCCTCTCTCTTCTCAAGTGACAGCCGGCATGCGGATGGGGTGGGGGGTAGTGGGTTAGAGTGTTTGTGAGTGAGAGAGTGTGTGCGCACGTCTGTGTTTCTGTTGGTTGGATGTGCCTTGCTGCTGACCTAATTTGCCCTCTGTAGCTCAATCAATAGTCATTCAGTGCTTCCTTTTCATATGAGGTCTGCCCACGCGGCAGCAAACCCAGACTCTCTCTCCACAGAGTGCTGGAATGTAATGGAAAAGTGAAGAACTGATGGTGGATACAATATTTTCAGACTGATGCATTTAATGAATGCCAGAGCCCAAGGACTGATCTCATTGTAAACTTAGCAATTTCTTAAATGATCCTAATTGTAGTTACCTATGATTTTTTGATGATCTGAATTAGACTGGTCTATACACTAACATTTGAAAGATCTGTTTTTAGTTGATTATTTTTTATATTTTACAGGGTTTTTTCCAAAAATCAGACATTTAATAAATAAAAAATGCCAGTAAGATTCAGATTTACTTAAAAAAATCAATTTCCACAAAAATATTAAACAGCACAGCTGTTTTCTTTGCAAGTCAATTCAGTGCAACTGTTTTGAATTCAGTTTGCTATTAATTAGCTATACATGTTTTTTTAAGCACCAAATCTGCATGTTACATTGAGTTCTGAAAGATCATGTGCCACTGAAAACTGGAAAAACTTCTGGTGAAAATGTAGCTTTACCATCACAGGAATAGATTACAATTCAGCATATGTTAAAACAGAAAACAGCTGGTTTGAAATGTGATAGTATTTCACTATATTTTAGTATTGCTTAGGGTTAGGTCTTATTTCATATTTTAGTTATTAGTTTTAATAACTAAGTTAGTTCATTAGTTTTGAGTTATGGCAGATTTCTTCTTAGTAAAAGTTGGTAAGGGGGAAACAGACGCTTGAGGCATTCGACCAATCACAGTGCAATGGATGGATAGCTGGCCAATCAGAGCACACCAAAAGTACAGTATGTGGAAAATTTTGCACCTTCAACTGCATAAACACATTGCATTACACCAAATACATAAAATAATGTTCTTTTGCACAATCATATGACCCCTTTAACACTGTTTTGATTCACTTTTGGCATAAAAACTCAATTTTATTGACCAGCACTCCTATTGAGATCTCTTCTGTGTATTTGATAAAAGAAAAAATGCGGTTTTGATAAGTAGGAGATCTTTCAAAAAAGTATTGTATATCATAAAAAGAGTTCAATGTACAATAAAAGCAGACTATAGACAGAAACTTTAAACTTTGATCCAAAAATCCTTCATTTCTGATGTCAGGAAACTGAATGTCTTTACACATGGCCGTTATTGTCACATGTCAATGACACCTATTTTGGTAACAATGCTGTGGCCCACCTAGTCACTTTGAGGTCATAAGGAAGAAGAGGGATAGATATTATTCCTAAACACCAGATAAAATGTTATTTACAACTGTCACAAAAATAAAAAAAGGTCAGTAGCGACTTAAAAACTGTATACAAGCTGCTGTATAAACCAGGACATTTGGAGTCAGACCTGTTATTAGTATCAAACACAGAGTGAATGCAGCTATAGAGGTGTTCAAAAAATGACCCATTTCATTCTAAGCATCAGGGAGAGGAAGGTCATGGAAACCACATCAAGATCTGTTTTTAAGTGCAGTACAGCGAACAAAAACCAAATGATGTGAAATGTATTATATGACCCCTTTTTAGAGGCGTCAGGTAAGGAGAGTTCACACCTCTTTTCTCCTTAATATCTCTGCTTTATGGTGTATGTATAAGGGATGAATAGAGTGTTATAAATGGTATCTTTGACCTGGATTCCTCAAAAGGGCTGACCTAGTGCACAGCCCTTCTCTCTCTCTTAGCACATTGGCTGCTGTTGCATATTTCAAGCACACAATGTAGCAGTCATGTATAATAGAGTGCTCTGAGAGGTTTGGACCATACTGTACGACCCCGTTTTTCATCACACCGGAGCAGGGCGTGCATTGCGTTGGCATGTTTGATCTGATCTCAATCACGAATGTACCGTTATAGGAGGCTGCTACGATAGCCATTACCAAAAAAAGCCCTTGAATGTAGAGATAAGTATCGTAGGCGTAAAGAATGAGGCTAGTGTGAAAATGTGTTTTGATATGATGGTGTGCTCGATTGTGTCTGCAAAAGTCCTCTTTGTTTGGACCGGTGAACTACTCGCCTCAGACGTAAGAAGTTCACTGTGCGGTTGTTCTCTCTTGCTCGAGGCCTTCACTGCATTATTCTGAGATGATTATGCCTTTTTCCTTTTCCACATGGGGCCATCCAAAGAAAAGTCTGAGTTTATTTGCCTGCAGTTAAAAAGCCAAGCAGGTAAAAATACAACATGCTTGAATGTTTTTGTTGTTCTGTTCGAATCCTCTCCTCTTCTTTCTCCTTTAACCTTAGTGTGTTTTTTACTGGTGGGTTGTGCATGTGCGAAGTGAAGGAAGTGACTGTGGCTCTTCTGTGTAAGGGGCGTGTGAGCTTGTGTCAAAACCCATAAAGCAACTTGTTTGTGCCTAAATATTCTTGTTTGTTCTTCAGAATATCTTGCGTAATATTCTCTCTTTTTTTTATCTGTGTTTTTCTCTCTCTCTTTTTTGTAAACACTCTTTCTCCATGGGGTGTCTGGATTTTACATCATTATTTTTCCTCTCGCAATCTGCCTGTGAAGCGAAAGAGCCGCAATGAAAAATTAAAAGCATATTTAGCTGCTGGGAGAGCCACAGAAGGCCTCGAGCAGGCCAGCCTGGCCCGTGCCGCTGTCTGGGCCGGGATCGGTGGGTGTCAAAAGAGGAGGGGAGGGGGTCTGACAGACATGCTTTAAAGAGCTTTTGGGATTTGCATTATTTGGCCTGTACTACATTTGCGCGTGTGTCTACTGTTGCTTTCATATGGGCTGTATCAGCTGTTGTTAAACTAGAGCACACTCAACCCCCTAAACACACACACACATTGTTTTGAAACACAGGTTTTTTTTTTTGGGACTTCCTCTTCCTCTTTCTTCACCTCATTCACATTGCATGTGACGTGTAACCGAAAGCACCACATTAACAGGAAATTGGGCCACTTTTACTTCATCTGCGGTCTCACATAATACCTTGGCGTTGTCCATGCAAGCCTTTGAGCAGTGAATGTTTATATTGTGGTAATTTAAGGTTTTACACAATGTCTCTTACTCAAGCAATAATAACATTTCCTCTGTGTTTCTGCTTTTGATTTTTGAGAATGAGCAGCTGGGATTGTTTCTGCTGCAGTCGTCATTATTAATGCCTGTTCTTTTTCTCTCAGATCACTAGATGGTCGGTTGCAAGTATCTCACAGAAAAGGACTCCCTCATGTGATCTACTGTCGTCTTTGGCGCTGGCCTGACCTGCAGTCTCATCATGAGCTCAGAGCCATTGAACTCTGTGAGTTTGCCTTCCACATGAAAAAGGACGAGGTCTGTGTCAATCCCTACCATTACCAGCGAGTCGAGACACCAGGTAATGCAGCCTGGTATTTATGAACGCTTCAAGCACACTATCAGACAGTATAATTTATTTAGACCTGGGGTTGATCACATTACTGTGGGGGTCTGCCAATTATTATATGATTGCAAACATGTTTTAATGAAAATATGAATTAAAGGTATAGTTCAGCTAAAAATTAAAACTCTGTCATCATTAAGTCACCCTCAAGTGTGTAAAATCTGTATGAACTTCTTTGTTCTGTCAAACACAAAGGAAGATATTAAAGAAAGCTTGTAACCAGACTGTTTTGGGTCACCATTGACTTCCGTAGTAGGAAAGAAATAAACCTGGGGGAGTCAGTGGTGACCCAAAACAGCCTGGTTACAAGCTTTTTTCCAAATATCAATCTTTGTGTTTTTCTTTGTGTCAGACACAGAAAAAATTAGGATTTAAATCCAAATTGCATTGCTAAATTGTTTGTGTTGTAATTTAGGCTTCTTTCTAATTTGTTTTTCACTTTCTTTTCTTCTCTGAAGTTCTTCCTCCAGTGCTGGTGCCTCGTCACATTGAAATCCCCAGTGAGTTTCCTCCTCTGGATGACTACAGTCACTCCATCCCAGAAAACACCATTTTCCCTGCCGGCATCGAACCCCAGAGCAACTACATACCAGGTAGGAGACAGAAGTAACACAGAAGTAAGGAGAAGACTCCTGGATTTGTGGTTCATAGTCATATAAAGACAGATTTGCCCTCAGATACCACAGAAAAACAAACCAAATAACGTCAAGCTGCTTCTAAATTAATATATCGTCATCATCTGCCACAAAGAGACACAATCTGAAGTGTTTTCCAGGTTTAATAGAGTAAGTTTAGTCTGTAGCTGTAGTCCCAGTGGTCTAGTGGGCAGTGGGTGGATCACTTTACTGGAAAGGATGTAGGAGGAGGAAAGAGACCAAACACACAGATACAGTCCACTGGCCTCCGTTCAGCCAGAAGCAATCACTACATCATTGTGTTACAGTGCTGATGAAGCACCGATAAAGTAAAGTAAACACTTGGATAAAAATTCTGCTCATTAAAAATAAACCACAATTTGAATCTATGTATAAATATATATTTTTTCAAGCAGTGTTATTTTAGACATTTATACTTGTATTTATTTATAACTTTGAATGTGCCTCAGTTGTAGTTTTGTGCTTTACAAATGTTGTTATTGGACGCTTATTTTCTTTTAAAGCTGCATTTAAACTGCAGAACTTAACCTTGTTTTGTCTCAGTGGGTGATTGGCAGGTCAGAAGGCAGTCCTTGACTTATGTCCTACATTTACATTATAAATAAAGTAGTCATTGCGTTTCTGACCTGTTGTATGTACACAAACATTCCAAAGTTTAGGGGTTTTATTTTTATTTTTTTAAAGAAAGAAATTACTTTTTCAGCAAGGATGCATTAAAATGAAGAACACATTAAAATGAAGGAAGGACTTGATGTTTTATTTATAATGTTGCAATAGATGTTCTTTTGATCTCCTATGCACTATAGATTCCTAAAAAAATATTAAGCAGCACAAATATTCTCAACACTGTTAGCATGCTAGAATGATTTTACTTTGAAGACCAGAATAATGGCACACACACATGCACTAGTGAATTCCATTTTATTTTCTGACCAGTAAACAGGTGACTGCTATGGTCCTGTTGGTTGTTATATTTGCAGGACTAATCAAGAAACGTTTTACAGTAGTTGCATCAGGCAGACACAAAACAATTTATACTGAAGTGATTTAAAGACTGCTTTTGGCTACATTTGGGGAAGATTATCCCATGGAGTATGTACGGAGTGGCTTTGGCTGGGATTATTTCCATCAAAATAGTATTTGCTTTAGAGAGACAGTCTGTTACTGTAATAGAGTGGTGTGTGTTGTTTCAAATCCTGCTGCTGAACTCAGCTGACCACAGCTTTCTAAATCAGGTGTCATAATCTGAGGGGAAAAATAAAACCCTTGTGAGTCATTGTCTCTACTGCACCTGTTAGATTTTGCCGGATGTGTTTGCTGGTGTTCCTAATCCTTCATCTTTCAGCTGGGTCACTGTGTAACGAGTGTGTAATGAAGTGTGTTTATGCAGGCTAACCCGCATGTTTGTGTGTGTTACAGAGACGCCACCTCCAGGCTACATCAGCGAGGATGGAGAGACCAGCGATCATCAGATGAACCGCAGTATGGACACAGGTGATGCCTGTTATACCACCGTGATGTTGTGTTCTTTGATTAGTTGACATGTTGAATTGGCTATAACTGCATGGCTATGAAGGAGTTCCAGGTTTGTTGCTGGCATTTCAGTTTCATATCACTTTTTCTACATTGTTTTTGAGCTGCTTTCTGATGCTCAATCAGTGGTGTGAGGATGTGGATCTACGCAGGAGAACATTTAAGGATGATAACATAAATAATTTGACAAATGAATTATTTGAATAAATGTGTAAACATTGACTCTGCACACTTGAATTATTGAAAATCTACTGTAATCAAAATGTGTTGTGTACATTCAAACAGCATTAAATCATTTATCTGTCCTTTTCATTTCAGGGTCTCCAAATCTGTCACCAAACACTGTTTCTCCAGCCCACAACAATTTAGGTAAATTTAATCAAATGTAAACATGATTTAGTAACATTTGAGCATCAAGTGGAGTCCAGATTATTTTGTCTTTATCAGTGCTGTCATGATGTCAGACTTCTGTGATATAATGATTTGCAGGATCTAAAATCTAAAAACTCCCTTTTTGAGACATGTTTGCTTGAAGAATTTGCTTGTACTCTTTCTTTAAAATGAATGACAGTTGGTTTGACATTCATTTTTTGCCTTGAATGGTGAAATGCTCCAGGGAGCCATTGTTTGAGTTTTTTGGTTGCATTAACAGTTCTTCCTCAAGATTTAGATGCTAATACACAAACACTAAAATACCTAATGTTTCACACACTGCCGTTCCAACAGAGCTGCATTGCTGCTTTATCTATAAAGCCATGATAACAACAAAAAAGATGCTAGCAGACCAAAGACTGACCACTGCAAACTGATACAAATACAATAAATAAACTACATGCCTCTTAAAAACACACAAACATGACTTGTGAATCAATGACTATATGGACTAGTTATTTTTTTAATGAATCAGTCTATTGACTCGCTCTCTGAATCACTAGTTTTTGTTCGCTTCCTGTATTAATTATGTTCCTTATGTCAAACTAAATGACTTTTACTGTATTATGTGTATTTTAAAGTTTGTGAAACCTAAATCAGTGCAAAAACTGACTGACTTTCATATAACAGTGTGTAATAAAAAATACAAATTTAGTAGATTGTTGGAAAAAATGTGTTTTTTCAGAGGAAATGGATTGCTGAAAGAATTATTTGTATGTCAACAAAACAACTTGAAAACCACCCACACTAAACATCCTGTCAGTTACCATCTTAGCAAGGGAGGACACGCAGTTCCTTTTCTTTCAGATAGCGCCCACAACAATCTCTCTACTCCAAAGCGCGGTGTGTGCGCATGTGTTGGAGAGAAAGGCCAGTGCCATAACAGCCTGTCATTTTCTACAGTTTTGCGTCCAAGTGATGATGGTATTTCCCGATTCAGCCTTAATTTCTGGGAAGTAACATTTACTCTTGACATCACAGTATCGTCAGTTCCCAGCCCCCGTGCTCTGTCTCTTGGGTTATCCCCACCCAGTTGTTTGTTTTTCTTTTTCCTGTCTTTTTTTTTTTTCTATTTCTTTTCCACCACCTATTTCTGTGCATGCCTGTGCCTTTTGGATTCTCTCCTTTTATTGTTCTTTTTTTCCCTCTTTCTTTCAGATCTACAGCCCGTGACGTACTGTGAACCAGCGTTCTGGTGCTCTATTTCCTACTATGAGCTGAACCAGAGAGTCGGTGAAACTTTCCATGCCTCTCAGCCCTCTTTAACAGTAGACGGCTTCACAGACCCGTCCAACTCGGAGCGCTTCTGCCTGGGCTTGCTGTCCAACGTGAACCGCAACGCTGCTGTGGAGCTCACACGCAGACACATTGGTACACACAGTCATTTTAAATCACTCATTGATTTACTTAAAATTTTTTATGTACTTGATTAGGTGAAAAACGTCTGTTTTTGCAGGCCGGGGTGTGCGTTTGTACTACATCGGTGGTGAGGTGTTTGCAGAGTGTCTAAGTGACAGCGCCATTTTTGTTCAGAGTCCCAACTGTAACCAGCGTTACGGCTGGCACCCTGCCACTGTTTGCAAGATCCCACCTGGTAAGATAAAACAAGAGACCCTCAACAAATAGCCCTCATTTAGAGAGAGTTCAACAACTGAGCTACCGTAGAGCTTACTTCTTGATAGTTGCATGACATTCTGCTGAATCAGTTTTGTTTCTGTTTGCTTTGTTTCCATCCAGGCTGTAATCTGAAGATCTTTAATAACCAGGAGTTTGCAGCTCTATTGGCCCAGTCTGTGAATCAGGGTTTTGAGGCTGTGTACCAGCTCACCCGCATGTGCACCATTCGCATGAGCTTTGTGAAGGGCTGGGGAGCCGAGTACAGGTACAATTACTGCAATCACTTCACTCTTTCCATATCTATCAGCTCGCTTGCCGCTCTTGGAATATGGCCTTGATTTGACTCGCTCAAAGACTTTTGAATCACTTGTGAAGTGGTGTAACCCAAAACCACAGAAGCCACCCGCGCTTCCTGTTAAATTCTTTGAGTTTGATTGTCGTAATCAGTTTTTTGAAGAAGAATTATGATACTCAATTGATGTAAATACACTGCAGCTTTTTACTTTTGCTACATTTAGATTTATTGTAATGTCTTGATTCTAGCTAAATAGACCGTATAGAAACCATAATAGAAAAATGTGGCCACTACCAAACATCTATAATGAGTGATTTATGTAAAAAAAAAAAAACGTTGGAAACTTTAATGTACTTATTCGTTTTAAATTAGTCTAATTAGTCTAAATTAGACTAAATAGTATAAAATTATAATATCATCCATAAGAGTTAATTCTCTGAAATATATTAACTGAAAATTATTAGCTGAAAATAATCCGCTTTTTGGTATCGCCCAGTGTTTGAATAATATTCTGCATCCCTAATATCCAGTATCGCCTGGTGAATATAAAGCAAAACCATCTCTAATGTCAGCAGATATAAATAGTAGCTACTAATAAAGAAAGCCAAATCCATTTTACTCCTTCATAGAACAATAGGAGGGAGTGTGGTGTTAGACTGGGCTGCGGGGTCACGGCAGGGTCTGACAGGCTGTGGTTTGCTGGTGTTTTTCCTGCTCTGGTGAAGAGCTCTGACGTAGGAACACAACCTGGTGTCCACCAGCTTAGCGTATCCGTCATATAAACTGTTAGGTCTGCGCTGGCAAATGATTCCACACCAAACAAACTCACACATGGTGTGCTACAAAACGTCAGAGTTTCCTGGTCTCTCTCTCTTTCTCCCCCTCCTGCGCTTTTGAGTAACTTCATTGTTTGAGCCCAAGGAAGCAAGGAAGCAAGACCCTAATCAGAAGCAGTTGTGGGTTTCGACCAGAGACATCTGTAACGACAGTTTGAGAAGAAAGTAGTAAGGAATAAAACTGGTGTGAGCGAGAGTGAGACTGTGGTTTCCAGACAGCTTGGCATGTGGAGACACAATCTGAGCTGTGTCGGATTTCGGCAGACACCCACTCTCTTTCTCTCACGCCCCTCCGAGTCCCCCCCACCATCAGATCCACCTCTTTAAGTGCTGACGAACTGTCCCTGTTGCAGTTTAATAAATGCCATTTGAGCACTTTGGTTGGATGGACCCTGTATTTACAATCACGTCAGTGAACATTGTAACGTAGAACAGCACAGTGCCTTTGTCTGAATTCAGCTTTATATTCTTTCAATTGTCTGTCACCTAAACTGCCGCAGATTACTTGATTGATAACGACACTTGACATCATCTCTTTTTTTTTTTACTTTTGTTTTATCCAAAGCTTGACATTAAATGTGTTAATCATTTCACAGTATCTGCATAGAAGATTCCTTTCTCTCTTTCCACTGCTTTATCTCCTTTTCCCTCCTTATACGTTATGTAGACTAGAGGAGACTGCGGCCTGTATTTCAGCACTGCCCTTATAAACAGCCAGAGGTCTGTTCATTTAGTTAGAAACTTGTGTTGAAGAAGGAGAGACAGTCAAACGATCAATACAAGAAAGAAAACAGTGAGCAGACAAATCATTGTTAGAAATAGTTGTATTACAGTATTACAGTGCGCAAGTTCTGAGTCGGTAAGAATTTTCTTTTCTTTTTTAAGTATAGACAATACTTTTATTCAGTAAAGATTTAGTTAATTGATCAAAAGTGACAGCGATGACCTCTGATTGATTGACAAGTACATGCTTGTTTGCTCTTACAAATAATGAACATATAACGGAAAAAATCTTTCTCCCCAGCAAAATATTTTTGACCGCTTGAACTCTGCAGTGTAAAAATGAGACATCGACATTGAAATGTATTGCTAGTTATTTTCATTATAGATTCAATTGTTTTATTTCTGACTTATTCTCTTAGTGACTTAGTGCTGAAGTGACTGTAACTCGTGTTGGAGGAGAGGGACTGAGATTCAGGAGAGACTTACGTGTGTGTGTGTGTGTGGAAGGATTAGAGGAAGTCCCATTGAAAAGTGGAGTAGTGCGAGGCATTATGAACAGTGGTTCTCAGACTGTGTCTGCTCACGTTTGTGTGTGAGCACAAGTGAGGGGACGAATATTGTGTAAGCAGTGTGGAATATAAAAGAAGTGTGTCTGGCAGTGAATCTGTGAGTGACCAAAGCAGAGAACAGCAGAGCAGAGTTTACACATATCACTCATATAACCATACAAACCGGCAAACTCTGTGAACTCTGCAATCTACTGCTAGTCTTTCACAGTGAAGGATGTTAGTGGAAAATTCAAGAATCTGTACATGCTTGAAAGAAAAAAAGCAACATGTTAGTAGTTTTAGAAACAAATCTTAAAATGTATGTATTTTGATCACATGGTGGAAACCTAAAGGGATAGTTGACCCACAATTACATAATTGTGTTATCTACTTTCTCAAAATATCTTTTTTAATGTTCAACTGAAGAAAGTAAATCATACAGGTTTTATACATTTAAACATGAGGGTATGAAAATGGTGAGACAGTTTTCATTTTTGGGTGAACTATCCCTTTAAACCATAATGAATGTTGCCATTTCATTTGCATTAGATACAAATAAAATATTTAAACAAGTGGTATTTATTAAATAGGGTATAAGCTAAATATTTTAAAAGAGGTTTAGTAATTATTAAAGTGTAGCACAGTTGACAATTTAAAGAACATGTCTTAAGACCCCAGTGATCAACTGTGTTAAATGCTATAAAATAATTTAATCTAAACAAATCCAAATGCACAATGATATTCAAGTGCCAATCACTGAAACTGCACATTGCTAAAGAAATGTGATGTGAAGTGTATCTGCATAATCTCTTTTCTTTCTTAACTCTCTTTATTTCTCTCTTTTTAATGCGGTCAGGCGGCAGACAGTGACTAGCACCCCCTGCTGGATAGAACTGCACCTGAACGGTCCTCTTCAGTGGCTGGACAAAGTGCTCACTCAGATGGGCTCCCCCTCCATCCGCTGCTCCAGTGTGTCATAGGAAAAATGCTCCCTACATATACAACATATACAAACCACAAGATCTGGAAAAAGATTTTTTCAGGAGTCAAAAGGCTGAAGACCTTCATACCCACCAACTTACTAGTTTCCACAGACGTGTTTGTCTCATGCTGGAGGAGTGTATTACAGTATATGTATATATTAGTTTTTTTTATGTTGTTAGCCATTTTCATTGCCATTGTTGATATAAAATATTGCCATTTATGTTATATGTTGTTACATAGCATGTATATGTAAGATCTCTCCTCTGTCCTGTCTTTTACAATGCTGTGTCAGGTACGTTTACCATAACAGGTCTACAAGAGGCGTGATCATTTTTATCACAGATATGAAAAAAGTGCTTTTTTCTAAAGTGAAAATATGAAGTTTTTCAGATATCAGTTAAATATATTTTTTGGGGGTTCGTCATAATAATGGAAACTTGCTTAGTCTAGTACATATCAAGAGCTTTGGAACATTGACACTTTTTTTTGCAGTGTCTTCAAAAATTGAAAACCCAAGTTCATATTTTCTCTTTTAAAGTTTCCCCACAACATTAATTTTCATATCCTGGTTAGGCAGTAAAATGATCTATTCAATTTACATACATGTACATGAGCACTTCACCTTTTTAATATTCGCAGCACAGAATACTATGTAACAAACCTCATGTAACAGTTTACGTAACACTTGTGAAAGTGTTATCTATACGATACGTCACAACATTATGTTTGTTGAAAATCCTGAAACTCTTCCTACAGCAGTTTTCCAGCTGTAGTGTTTTTCACCTCTCATCAAGCTAAGCATGTACGTGGACGTTATTTAAGGATCCTCATTGAGCATTTTGAAGTATCTGGGGCCTGTTCCATAAAACAAGTTTATCAAATAAGCCAAGCTTATGGCAGATAGTCTGACTTATTTTAATACAAATTAACTGGCTATAAGTCGGACTATCTGCCATAAGCCTGGCTTATTTGGTAAACTTGTTTTATGGAACTGGCCCCTGGTCTTTGTCTGCAGTGAACCAGCCGTCTGCTCTGTGCGAATGAATGTGAATTGTTGAGTTTTATAGGTTTCATCACTCTTATAAGTCCATGTGTTGTGTCACGCTTTCATTCGCTCGGTGTCTTTAGCGAGTGGGTGAGGAGCTCTTCAAGGTCTGGTTAGGTCTATTAGTTGTCCGCTTGGGAAGAAAAGTTTCTCTGTGTGTTGTGGTAGTTTTTAAAGACTGGGCATTACATCATTTTGCGCACTAGGAAGTTGGCACTTCATGTCTCACAGTGTCTGTGCATACCGTATGCACACACACATGCAGGTCTTCATGTCTTCTCATCCTCCAGAAACAAAACTGAGTGAGTGTGCCTTCACAGCAACTAGCTTAAAACTTTGTAAATAATATATTGGAGACAGGCGTTGATCCGTATCGTTGAGTAAGTGGGTTGTCCAGTGTTGGACCACTCAGGGTTCCGAACTTTTCTCAAACGAACCTGTAAATATGTTTAATAAATTAATTATGCATGCCTATTTTCTGAAATTCATGCCATTTGTACTGTAGACTCTATTTTGCTACCAAATATTTTTTTAGAAGTGGGACAGGGAAAGTAAACGCTCTTACCTCTGTGTTTGAAAGGTGGGGCTTGTACCGCTGGCAGGTTTTTGTAAGGTTAACCATGTATTTTTATACGTCATAGGATATGGAGAAGGGCCTAAAGAAGGGAAATGTCATGAGGCTTTGTGAAAGCCACATCATGTACAGTACTTTCAGTTCGTCGCAGGTCAGTGTGATGCTCTTGCAATGAAGAGCTCTTCGCATGCCTTTTGAAATTCTCTGGTCTCCCAATGTGTTGTACAGGAATCATGAAAGAAATTATAGAGTTAAGGTGCATTATGTACTCCGCAGACAGTAGAAAAGATGTGTGTCATCTGTGTGCATAAATGTTCATAAGGAATGATGGGTGATTTAGATGCTCTACTTTGATAAAGTCAGAGTGTTATTGTGTCGAGTAGGATTCCTTGAAATGTATTTAAACCTTGATGTCATCCGGGAAAAAAGACTAAATAGAAGGTACTGAAATTATTCAGGAAATGATTTATTGTCCATTTAAGTGAACATAACCCCCCGGTTTCATAGGCAAGGCTTTAAGCCTAAAATGTAAATCTGAGCTGTTTCAACTAAAAGAAACTTGCACTGATCTTTAAACATGTCAGTGCCTTTGTTTCGTCTTAAGATGCACACCAATAATGATTTTATTTTTAAGACATGTTTATAAACATTACTTAAATGTCTTAATTGATCTATGGCCTAATCTTGATTTAGGCTAAGCCCTGTCTATGAAACTGGGTCTGAGTGTTTTCTTTGAGAGGAAAAAAAAAAAATCAAATCTCATTTTCTCAACAAATTGTTGAATATATTTTAAGTAATGTGCATTTATTGTGCTTGTGTTAATCTTTCAAATTCAGTGATGTTGTGGCTTAGTGGTGATTGTTGTGCTTGGCATTGTTAGATTACTTCTTTGTACAAGTGTATAATCGTTATTATTTCTCTCCATCTTTAAAGTTTGTCAAAAGGAAAAAAAATGTTATTGTACTTTTAATAAATATGTAAATGAAAAATGCCTCGTTCATCTGATCGTTTAGTCTTCTCGAACATTTTCCTCTCTTTGTCTGTGTTCCATTCAAGTTCGTCTCAGTTTTGTATGATCATGACAAAGCAGTAAATGGTGCATTGCTAGGATACAGGTAACACAACCCTGGGCCGTGACCTACTGCACACGTTTTTCCTTGCTAAAATGTGAAAGCTCTCTTTGTTGAGAAGACCCTAAGGGCAGGGAGGCATTGAAATTCTTCTCAACCGCACATGTGTCTTCACAAAATGACTGTTTGTCAGTTAAACATAGGCTAAAAACTATAGCAGCTTGCTCACATTGAAGTAGTCCAGGTGTGAGGTGACTTAGTAGATCACCTTATGCAAATAAGTGAATGAGAAGTGGCCTCATAATAATCATTATTCAAACACAGATTCTTCTATATGCAAACAATGTTGACCGTAACTCAGGATCACATAAATCATTTCATGCAAGTGCTGAAATATCTACAACAGCATCTAGTCCTCACCGACGGATCACACAGATACCAGACTTAAACTCTCAACCCAGCTCTGCTGCTGAAAAATTAACGCGGAGGTTTGAGGGTCAAAACCTACTAACACCGAAGCTCATGAATCATTTACAGCTTCTCGAATGTGTATGGCACTGGGTCAAGGTTTGCTTCAGGTTCACGAGGCAGCTGAATTTGTTTCCTTCTTGCAGATTTGAGGTTAGATGTATAGTAGTCTGGGAGACTATTTCCGTCGCTCTGGCGCCCTCTGTGGGAAGATGAGAGAGTCGCGAGTGAATGTTTACTGAAGCTGCCAGGCGGTTAAGTTAGTTGAATAGCCACCAATCATCAGTTTAAAAGTCTCAGATTTTTTGTCACTTCACAGGTGATCTTTATTGTTGAGTAAACCCGGGATTAGAGTTTCTGCGGCTCCACCAACACAACAGGCCTATTACAGTAACGTTAGCTGCGTCAGATTTCGCAAAGAACTTCCTTCTTGACCTCAGTTTATAAAAATCAGCGATGTTCACGAAGCAGACGGCAAACGAACGAGACGTTTATGAGCATTTATGAAATGTGCAAGCAATGAAGACTTACTATGCTATGGGAGCTAGCAGCACGTCAAAGGTTAAAAAATAAAAGATGGCGAAAAGTCAAGGGACTGTGCAGGTAAAGACGTTTGTTCCTATTTTCTATTTTTGCCTTTGTATTCTCACTTTTTTATGTATTACATGTGGCCCTGGACCAGGTAGGACGGGTAGGCTACGGTATTTGTAACAGTATGGGTGAAAATTATATCACCTACTTTTAACATCATTGGGAAATTAAGTAAGGTAAATATATCAGAACTTAATTTCTGATTAGTAATATGCATATTTATTGCCAAAAACTACATTTGGAAATCATTAAAGGTAATTTTTTTCTCAATATTTTAACTCCAGATTTTTAAATAGTTGCGTGTCCTATCCTAACAAACCATACATCTGTGGAAAGCTTAGTTGTTCAGTTATTGATATAACAAATACTGACCCATATGTTTTATGATCCGTGGTCACATAATAAGGAATATGAGCGAAATTTGTATACATAAATATGGTAAAGCTTTTGAACGAGAAATAAGAAAGCTGCAAAATGTTATATTTGTAAATTATATTATATATATTATATTCCTAAATACCCCTTGCTGGATTTGTCAAACTTTAAAATAAAAAAAAACATTTATTTTTCTTTTCTTTTCTTTTCAAATGACAAATAAAATAAAAACATTGATTAAAAAAGGATCACTTAAAAGTGCTAAGAAAACCAATAAAGTAGCAACAAATAACTAGAATAATTTTTAAAAAGGAGATACTGTACTGTAGGATACTATTTAATCTAGGCCTATAATACTTTTATCATTACTGAACAGCAGTCTTTTAGCATTAGTGGATTTTACTGGAGAGATGTCCTTACAGCTTTTGATAAAAGACTGACAGAGAAGATAAACCGAACAGATGACTCCACCAAACTCTCTCTCATCCGGCTGACAGCATCATGATCATCACCAGTCCAGTGACAGCCACTACATTTGTTGGTAAACAAATTAATCTTCTTAAAGGTCACCATTTGCTGTAAGGCGCTGCTGGTGATGAGCGCGGGAGAGGCTGTCAGATTGTCCCGCTATCAGCATTCTGCTCAGGTGACTCACACCTGATTGCGGCGCTACGCACTGCTGCGTCACAGCTGTCTCCGGACAGAAGATAAGACAGGCCTCGCGTCTCCAACTGCTGTGCACTGGAACTCTGCCCAACGGCCGATGCATATCTCTACTACTGGCCAGCATTTCTCCCTTCAAGCCTTCTGTCCGCGACAAAGATAGACTCTCTGCCTCTCCTTAAAAAACGTAAACACCTGTTCTGCTTAAAACCTCGACTCTGTCTCCAGGGAGCTGAGCCTCAGCACTAAGCAAAAATGATCGGGAGCGCTTGGACTAAGCTATGGGTGTTAGATGTAGGCATACTTACTGTTAAAAGATAAGTGTGAGTCAGTCACAGGACTGATGATAAATGTTCTGCTATTTTAACTACATACCAAGGGATTGTGTGTTCTTGTATAATATAGTATTGTTTGATCCTAGTTTTGACACTTATGTTTGTAAGTTAACCAAGCTTTGTAAACATAACACACACCTATAAATGTATTTTTTCTATTACACTAATTTAGTATATAAATGCTACTATATATCAGTTTTCAAAATATGAAAGATATCACATTTGCATGCAGTGCAACTTGTGCATGTCTCATTTTTCTTCATAAACCGTTACACTTTGCCCTTATATCACCTACTGTTTAACCCCCTCATAGCTAAAAACTGTTTAAAAAGTGTTTGTTGTCAAGTTCAACTTTAGTTGAATTGTTTTATCAAACCTTCCCACGGTCCATTGACAAGTGCATCGCATGGATTGTGAAAAAGGCCTATTGACTATGTTTTGAAAGCAATCGCCTCCCTGTTACACAGACTGCAAATCTAACAGCTTTAGTTTTAGTCTAGCAGCTGCCAGGCTTCTGATTAATGGCCGCTCAATCCCTGCCCAATGAAGAGTAGCCATTTGAGTGGGACAGAAATCAAGACAGCGACCCATTACTAATAACATTCTACTTGAGCAGTCTATTGAGCGCACAGACCACTAGTGGTTATTGTACTGGTTGATGGCTGTGTGAACCATATGTGAGGCAGGGCAGCAGGTTAATAATCTAACCTTTCAGTCTGACCATTCATATCCATGTGCACTGTATACACTTACCTTGGTATTTCATTGCAGTGCTGAAGTCTTGATCTTGTTTAGCTCGTGTCTCAAGACCAATTGGTACATGATATCACTATCAGTGCTGTCACAGGGTTCTGCTCTTTTGGTTTCTGTGTACATTCAGTATTTAAACAGATCTTATTTCTTTCATTAAAATATTGGTATAAAATACTGATAGTATATAATGATAATGTTTATATTTTTTTATTCTAAAATATTTAAAATTATATATACACATTGCTCATTAAATACTTTGTTCTTGACATGTGCTGACAACAAAATATCACAAAAATGATCAATGGAAATCAGACGTATTAATTCATGGAGGTCTGGATTTGGAGAATATACACACTACAGGCTTTTCCAACTTTGATGTAATGTCCTTAAAACAAGTCAAAATGAAACTCAGTAGTCTACGTGCCTGTGTGACCTCCCTACCACCATTTTCACTTTCTGCTGTTTGTTGAAGCATCATCTTTGAGGGTTTTAAGTGATATTAGATGGATAATGTTTCTAAAATGTAGAGTTGAAGAAAAAGTCTTATACGTCTGGGATGGCATAAGGGTGAGTAAAGCATGAGAGAATGTTCAGTTTTGGGTGAATTGTCATTTTAAGAAAGTGTAAATGCCGTCAGAGCTACTTTAGGGTCTGGTTTCAGGTTTGAGAGTCTTTGTTTGGGTCACGGACTTAATGTAGACAGATGGATTTCAATCAGAGCAACAGTTGCTGATGTGGAGAGAAAGACAAAATAATTTCTTCACTGTTATTAACTTACCAAATGTTGACAGCCAAGTCTCAAGCCAATTTGTTCATTCCAAATTTGTGTGGTATCTCTCTGTCAAAGCAGTTTAGCTGCGGGGAGGAGAGTAGCAGCATCTGGATACTAATGAAGCACTGAGGAGCTAGTGCTGTTCGTAGTTGGGCTGTCATGTCATGTTGTCCCCTTGTCAGCACCACACAGACGGTTTTGTGTTCCAGTGTTCAAAAAGAAGTAAAAGCAGCCCAGCTGGTGTCATGCAATTTGGTTCATGTAATTGATCAGTCTAATTTTGATTGGTTATGCTGTGCAATAATAATGCTGAAGAAATATTTAATAACTCAAATCTTATAACAGATGTCTCTGGATTTTAGGGAAAAGTTTTCCACACAGAGTAAATCAGTCGCTTGGGTTTTGGATGCATCAGCATTGATGCACTTAAAGAGAGAAGGCTAGTGCAGCAGCAGGAAATCTCATTTCTCTCTTAGTTTCTTTTGTCCTTTCACTCTTTCCTCACAATATATTAAGTCTGTATTCAATATGTTGCTTCAAAAGTCTGTTTTGTGTTCCAGTGATGTTTATTTTATATAAAGGTCAAAGTAAACATTTATTTTATTTCACGAGTTTGCGCTTTCTCATGAATAGATGAATGAACGAAAAGCAAATTTGGCGTGCTGTCCTGGAGGAGGAGCGAGATGCGGGTTTATTTATAGTAGGTAAGAAGGATGTGATTGGGTGACCATAACAAGGAGATTGATTAGATGATGCGATGCAGCTGCACTTAATTCGGCCAGCGCTCCTTCCGAAACTTTGTTATTATCAAAACAAGCACTTATTTTTGTACCTGTATGTAATGTATTTTTGCTACTTGTTGAATGCTTTTTATGCATATACATTTCTATTTGACCCCACCAGAAATCTGAAATAGTGTGAAACTATGAATGTACCACTTCCTGTAAATAACTTTTTTTTAACTGAATGTGAAAAAAAAAATATTTTTTTTTTTATAATTTTTATAATTTTGCAATTATCACCATAACAAAATATTATATCATGTGTAATTTCCATTCAAGCTTTTTTCTTTTCAAAATAGTATCTATAGAATTTGCCTTAGCAGGACAAATTGGCCATTTTATTCCAACTATTAATTTTTCAAATCGCATGTTATCAAACAAATGAAATCATTTGAGATGAGCTGATGTGTAATTGTAAAGGAAACTGTAGTGGAATGAAAAAAATAGATTTACTATTGTTGAAATAGAACTATTGTATGTGTAAAAAGTATGCTTCAGTTCAGTTCTATTCAATTCAAGTTTATTTATATACTGCTTTACACAACACAAATCATTGCAAAACAGCTTTACAAGAAATTAAGTTTCTACAATATGTTTATATATATATTGTAGAAACGTAAGATATTTAACTCATGGCAAAATTGGAATTGGTAATACTGCATGTTGTCTGAGATTGACATCATCTCTTCTCAGGTGTTCGGTCATCTCAGATCAAAACACCCATAAATCTAATACAAATACAGTATATGGTGCAAGCATATTTGTGTAGTCAAAGATGTATTTATTTACTTGTGAATGTCTGGCAAAAAAGAGGGAGAGTGAGAGAGTTGTGTCTCATTTACACATTAATACATTGTTAATTACACCCATAATGTTCCCCTGCTAGCTACACCATGTTGCTGACTAATTGAATATATGAGTCGAAGATGTTTGAAAGCCTGTAACTGATTTAATTAATGCAGTTTTTGCTTTAAGCATCGCCCGTTAAAAGCTCTTGTGTTCAGGTGTGTACTTCTGTGCGAAGCCGTGTTAATCCTCCTGTCAATGATCAGTGTTTGTCTTGATTTCTGGCAGCTGGCAGCCAACTGGAAACACATCAGGTCTTCCAGGAGGGCAATTCCCCAGCATCCCTCATTATGGATCTCTCTCTTTTTCTCCCTCTCGCCTGCAGGTCCATCACACACACACACACACACACACACACAGCCATCACAGATTTGAAGCAGCCTTCTCGTCTTATTCAAATTGGTCTCGGCAGGAAAATGGGTTCATGATGATGGGGGTAATAACAGTGTAGAAAAGAGAGCGTCTTCAGCTTCAAACACCATTTAATTTGGAGATTAAGCTAATAAAAAGCCATTAAGGCCAATGCCTTGCTGTTGTAGCAGGCCGTAGTGATACACAGTAATTCCTTCTCATTTAACGCAAATGAGCTATAAAAGATTAGGACTGGGCGTGTTATTCTTTTTATGTTTATATGTTTCCCAAGGTTTTTGGAAAAGAATAATCAGCCTGTTTTAATGCGTCGCTTTTTTCCTGACTATGGTTTTACAAAACACATGGACCCTTTTTTTTTTTCAGAAAAACAAAAACTAGCCAGAATTATACGCAGGTTTTAATCAAATTTGCAGTCAAAATGATTAGCTATAATGTCTGATATTATTTAGCTCTAATTACCAGCAGATGGTGTCTTTATCTGCACTTAGGGCGCATGAGTCTTGGAAATGCTGCATGCACAAGAATAATTAAGAAGTTGACTTGAGCTGTTTTTTTTTTTCTCTGGGTCTACTTTTGTGAGCTTTAATAGTCAGACTCAGCACCCTGATGTTAATTAGTGCTAATTTGATAATTTGATTACATTTATTCCTTTAAAGCATTCTCGATTGTTGCTCAATGTGCTTTATTGGCATAACAAATAAAGGAGTGTTTGTGCTGCACTAGCAGCAGTAGCTCTGTTTCTTTTAGTCTCTCTCTCTTCCTCTCTCCTCTAAATGCAATTATATTTTTTATTCATGCATGAGATCGTCTTGTAAGATCATTTGCAGATCATACAATTGCTCCTCACCTCTGGAGATAGATGGTGTGATAGACACTTTTGTGTGCACGTGTGTGTTGTTGTTGGGAATGGGAACACAGCGCTCACCTGTGGAGAGAGAAGCAGACCAGCGCACTGGGGTATTGATGGAGTCATGCAGAGTTAATCAGACTCAATGCCAGCACTGATTCCTTCATTTCCTGCAATGCAAAATTAGACGGTAATACGGACCCTGTTGGAACTTTGGCAGCATATGGTCTTGTGTAATGCGCCTTTTCTGTCGGGTATAGATGCATTCCATAGGACAGAACAGCATTGCCCAAAATAGAGTTGTATAACTGGCTGCAGTGTGTGCTGTGGTGCCATTATTGAACATCTACACAAAAGCTGAATGTTGACGTTATAATTCTAATTGGTTTATCGCAGGATTACATGCAATAGGCCTCTGTCTTAAAGGCAGCGGATTTGCGTCGAACTGTGTGTAAGACTGATTAGTTCTGTTGGTGATAGTAATCACATCACGCCATGGAGGGTTTTGTAGAGCTGAGGAAAAACAGGTCAAACTGTTATCTGTTATTCCCACACGTTTTAGGGGAAATCACTTGATTGACAACCTTTGGGAATAAAACAAGCTTTGTCAGGTTATTGATTAAAATAATTTTAGTTTTTTTAAAATATACAGAATAATTTGCTAACAACACAAAAATGGATCATTCTCATAAGCCTCCAAACTATTACAGGATCTAAATACCTAAAATAACAATCAAACTCATTATTAGTTAATGAAATATGGCAGTTTACAAATGGTATTTTACAATGCCACAGATTGTATAAAGGTCCTAGATCATGTAACTGGGGAGTTTTGTCTACTGAAAGACTTTGGAATGCACTGTATAAGTGTATGTGTCAAAAATGACATTTGTCACTTCCCTGATAAAAGAAAACAAGCCATTGAATTGAAGTCAACTCATGTCCTAAATTTTTCCGTATCCGAGAAGCAATTTCATTCAGATATACAGCATATTGGGGAAGAAAAAGACAATAACAACTTCCTTTTGTGCTGACATTATTTATATATAAGAAAGCAAATGGCTATTCTCTTCAAATTAAAAACAAACGAGATTTGCTCTGGGTCAGATTTTATTTTTTGACAGCAAATACACATAAAAACCACCTACTGTTGTTAGATGGAAACAAAATCAACATTTCATTAAAAATAGCAAAACAAAAACGAATAAAATGAAAATACAGTAATACCGTGTTCCAACACTAAATATACAGTAAGGGAGAGTATGAGCTGCTTAAGTAGCCAGCAGCTGTCGAGATTTTGTTTGCAATGTGTTTATGCCAAAAACGAGTGCTTGATGTGCGAGTATCCAAAGCATAAAACCTTTTAGATATGTAGTATACATTCAGCATGCTTCTAGAGAATAGGTGATTAGATGGGATGCTTTAATGGAGTGGGATTTGGACTTAATTATGGAGGAATAAACGAAGGCCTCACTTTGAAGTTATTGTCTGCGGTGAGAGAAAGTGAGGCAAGCCCTTCATTCTGCTGCAATTACTGACCCTTCAGTGTAAGGCTTATTTGTGCTTAGCAGTTGGCAATGCATTGATTTAAAATTGTAATCAGTACACACAAGCCTGAAATGTACATTTCTTTGCTGCTTACAAAGATTTCCTGTCACACTTTAATTACTACTGTACTTATTTTGCTGCTTGACGGGAATTTTTGTGAGCTAATTATGAGGTAATCATGATGTCCTGCAAGCATGTTGTTCATCACTGTTTAGAAGTGTCCTGTTTTCTATATTTTTACCGTAGAGTTGCCTATCATGCAGGACGAGCCTATAGCTCACTCTAATTCTCAGGGTGACATAGTTAGTATCCACCCCATAATTGTAGTGGTATCTGCACTGTTAATTACTGAAGTAAATGGTTGAAATGCTGCCAAGGGCCCATTGTGTTGGGGCTTTGAATTGTGTTTTTGCCATCTGTAGAATTGGGAAGAGGAGCAAGGGAGCAGGGGGAGGCTTAAGAGCGAGCTCACAGCCTCGGGGTCTGAGGCCATATGGAGCCAGCACTTTGCCTGCGCTTTATTGCACACCTTGCTGTTTTAATCAATGGCAAGCCTGTTCACAGGACACAGAAAACAGAGGTTATTGCACTGTGTCAGTGGGCTTTTACTGCATGTTTGTTTCTCTCAGAAAACTTTTGCACTTGGCTTTACATCTTTTATCATTTTATACATCTTCTTTATATGCCGATTGCATTTATTATTATACTGTGTTTAATTTACTTCGAGAGCATTTTTGCATTGCACTGCACTTTTTCCCTTAGCTTTTTATATGTAAAATAGCATGTAGACTAACATCTTTGAATGTTTGAATCTAATTCTTTTGCAGAGTCTCACACACAGCACTGCATTTTAAAATAACAGCAAAGTTTACCTTTTAAAAAAATGCTTCTCGAGACCTTTTCTTTTTCTGTGCTACCTGTGTTTCATGTTTTTTTTTACACTACAAGGAGTGAATAGCCCTTTATTCTCTCTATTTTTCCAAACAAAGCTGCAGTAGAATTAATCACACCAAGTAAATTAAAGTAATACTGGTCTTCCAGGATGAATCAGTGTAGTTGAATAAATCATTTGCATTATTCAGTGACACACTAATGAAGACATTTAATGACTCACTTAATATTTTTAATCAGTTCAACACTGAGTGATTCACAGAGAGACTGGGTCTCTCCCAGCACCCACATTTGCATTCTTGCCTACTTAAAAGACCACATCACAGTGTGAAAACATGACCTTAACACACATTAAATCCACATTGTGTGGTTCCAGTTAAAATGAACACTAGAGGCAGTAAAACTCACAACTTTTATTACTTTTCACACAAAAGTATGGTTTACAGGAAAATTTTTGATTAATAAAGGCTAATTTACACACAATTACTTGCAGAATGTTATGTTATGACTTCAAAACATTTTAACAACCTGCACGATTTGAAAACTGATACTTTTAAACGTTGTCAAATACAGCTTCTAGTTCAATTAGTTTACTGGGTAGCTCATGTGGTATGCACTTCGGTGGCCAAAACCACTGATTCGGATCCTGAGTAAAAAGGTTTGACAAAACATTTCAAATCAGCGTAAGGAAGTAAAAATAGCATGGCTGCATAAGCGAATACCTTTTTTAATTACTTTTGCATTTGTAAATACTATCAGGTAGGTTTGGGTTTAGTCTAGGGGATATTGCCAACATGATACAGCATTAATCTTTAGCGACACTCACTGGATATTTGAATTCTGAACAGCCGCAAAAATACCTTGAGCAGCATTATAAAAACACTGCAATACATAACTGTACCACCTAATACTAACGTGCCACGGTCACGTATGAAACGTCTGTTTTAGCACCACTCTCTGAGCATTTCACTTTGAAACTGCGGTGAAACGTGCAGTAAGGTACATAATTACGGGTTGAAGAAAAGCCTGGGTTGCATCTTGAATTAATAAGTACATATAATAATATTATTATATATCATTTTTAACTGTTGCACATTTCATGTGAAAAGTGTGTGTACTTTTTATCTTGTTAGCACCAAAACTACTAAATCATGTCATGTTTGAAATGGCTGAATAGAGTCGTGTATAACTAAAAAGCATTGAAAATCCAAATTAAGCCCTGCAAACAGTTGCATTTTACATTATACATGTGTCCCATCTGCTAATCAAAAGTTCTTCACAGACTTGAGGCCTTCACTTAATCTCAGTAGGACAAGTGGTCAAATGCATTAACTGGAATTGTGGGTACAGGCCCCAAAAAAAAATCAGTTGAATAAATTATGAATCAATATAGAATCAAATGACTCCATTTCAGACTCATCATCACCATTTACTGAAAAAACAACAACAACAAAACCTCATATAACCAATATAAGGAGCCAATTGAAAAGTCAAATGATAAACTGCTGTGTAGAATGTTATAGTAATAAATAGAATTACCATAAATGACAAACTTTGCATATCTCTTTCAAACAGCCACATCACAGTTTGGCCATGCTCATTCTCTGCTATTGGTTTAGTGGCGTCATTATGGCTGGTGAAGCCTGATGTTACAGCTTGTGGTAATGGTTACACTGTGTGTAATAGTGTGTTTGTGTGTGAAACTCTTCATTGTAATGTTATAGTTGTGTTAATGGGCCAGGCAGCGTGATGAGTATGTGTGTAGGAGTGCGTGGCAGGTTCAGTCAAATGTTATAGTTTGTGTTAATGGTGCATTAAAAGTGTTAACTGCTACAGTCCCAGCTGTAGACACAGCTAGGCCCCCCTAGCCCCAGTTATGCTCAACCCTCCCCAAAACTGAGAGGAACTCCTGCTATTCACCAGCCTGTGTGCATATTGTTTAATTATTGGCTGTTCTAGAAGCACAGCAGGAGGGGACGCACTGAAACTTGGCCAGATGAACGCAAGGTTACTTCTTCTGTACTTTGCAAGGTAATCAAACCACATGTTTTATGATGGAGAGGGTGTCAAGGGTGCCTGTAGTAAAGGTGGCTGTATTAGGGGGCATATTTAGGTTATTAGCCCGAGACAAAGAGTGTGTGTGTTTCAACCTCAGGCTGTTGTAATAGAGCTGACTTATGACTATAACTGTGCTGGGCAGCAGCAGTGTCCTCAATCGTATTCATTAATCGCACACTGACTCTGTAAAGGATCAGCAGATGGAGACATCTTTCCTTTATAAAATGTTTTCAGTTGTTCTGGTTCAAAAAATTGCAAGTTTGTCATTGCAAGTATGTGATTTTAAAAAAGTCCACATAAAGACTGAAGACTGGAGGAAAGGCTGCTGAAGTTAAATCTTTTACTCTATTTTTGATCAAATAAATACAGCTTTGAAGAGCATGAGAGACTTCCTTCAGAAACATAAAAAAGAATCTAGTAACACTTTACGGTAAAGTGCTGTTTGTTAGCTGTGGTTAATGTATTAACTAACACGAACGAACAATGATCGCATATTAATATTAAGATATACATATTAATATAAACTAAGATAAATATATGCTGTAGAAGTACAGTATTGTGCAGTTTTAGTTCATGTAGTTAATTAATGTTAACTGAAGAACCTTATGAAGTGTTACCAAAAAAGTAAACCACAAACAGTTGTTTAAAATGAATCATTTTCAAAGTGAGTTTTCAAAATACTTAAAAGCGATGTAAATAAGGTCTTAATCAACAATATTCTCAAGTGCTGGAAATCTTTCAAAATGCATTGCTTTATTCATCAAGCATATTGCTGTGAAGAATATCAATATTTTCTATGAGAGCGGGTTAACAGTAAGGGCAGCAGCATTTGAAAGCAGATGATCATTTATCGCTTGACTCAAGTTATTGAATTGTGAATAAGTGCAGCGTGCCTGGAGTCTGCAGGTGCGACCACCCTCAATTACTAACCTGAGGGACCTCCTGCAGAAATCTTAACACAGCAATTAACAACATAATTAAGTGGTAAAGTCATTGTGCCACTCTCCCACAGCAGAAACAAGAGTGCCATTGACCAGATGAAGGAGGGCTGGCCTCTGATTGATCGTCCGGTTGACTCGCTTGCACAGGCATTTTATCACCCTCTCCAGGATAGAGAGAGAGAGAGAGAATATGTCTGTGTTTATAGGGTAGATGAGGTGCTTAGTCTTGGTAAAGTGTCAGAGGCCTTGTTTTTCACATCATTAGACAATTGTGTGTTAATGAGCTGTCAGCTCTATACTTTAAATGTTTGTGTATATCCACAGATTCAAACCTGAAAAACAAATAGCTCCACTCTTTCACATCCTCTGCTAAATTGGCTGTTTTATTTCCATTTCTCCACATCAGCTGTCATTACACGGAAATCCACCTTATTAAATGTCTGCTCATC
Organism: Enteromius thamalakanensis; assembly: GCA_032357475.1. NCBI lineage: Eukaryota > Metazoa > Chordata > Actinopteri > Cypriniformes > Cyprinidae > Enteromius > Enteromius thamalakanensis. The sequence goes on along the minus strand of JAUCMT010000134.1, from coordinate 14,206,212 downwards.
TGATCGAACAGATGTATGTGCACAGCAAAGGTTAAGCACTTTTCATTCAGTGCTCCAGGAACATAATGACTGCAGATGTGTTTTTGCCAGTGGCAAATATCTGCAACTGAAAGCTCAATATTCCCTATTGAAGTGCTTGTTGTGAAATTGATTGATTGCTTTTTTATGATTGTTTGTTAAATGTTACATTCATATACTGTGTAAATTGTAACTATTATGCTTATTATTAAAGGTTCCTATAAGATTGATCATTTTCTTGTTGTTTACAAATAGAACAAACAGTCACTAGTCCAATAATTTAGTCAACACATATTTAATGGTATATATATATATATATGTCAAATATAATGTTACAGTAAATGGCTGAAATTGATCACTTTATTTCGAGAAACTGGAAGAAAATTTGTTTGATAGAGGTCTTGTTGTCAGTATGAGCAATAATAAAATTGATTCAGCCTGAATTTGGAAATTCATTACTGTATATGTTTAGAAATATACAGTAATTTTATAAATAAAATAAATATATAAAAGTGTAAATATATATACAAAACCACACAAACATATATATGATATATAGATATAAAAAAAACAATATATATATATATAGCAAATAAGAATATGTGTAGGTTTATATATAAATAATAAAATGTATTTAAATAAGATGCCTTATTACGTTAAATATATAACATTTGTATATAATTAAAAAGGTATATGTACTTTATATATAAATATATAGTTTATAAATATGAATGTGCTGTATCTGTAATGGTGCTTAATCACAGAAACCCACATAATTTAAAAGTAATTTTAGAATTAAAATTTTAACGAGGTCATGATTACAATATGAGGTATCTACAGCAGATGAGCCAGATTATGTGAACTGGACTCAGAGCACCTCAGAGCATGATAACACCGTGATAGATTCCTCATTTATTTAGCTTCTGTTTCTCTCTTTCCCGTGGGATCTGTGAAATTGAGAGGCAAACATGAGGAAGGTCGGAACACTGTGTGATGGAACATCAAATAAACTGCCAGGTCTTATTGTGTCAATAAACTAATTTCTCGTTTAGAGTTTGACCTTTGACCTCTAGTGGCTGGACCATCCAGGGTTGTGACAGGAGAGAAAATCTCTTGGGAAGGAGATGGGAGAATGAGAAACAAAGAGAGAATTGAGCATCATATCCGTCAAGGGGGTGTCAACACAGCATATCTCTCGCACATCAATTCTAGCAATCGTAAAGTTCCTTCCTGTTTCCTCATGAGCTGCGTGTTTTACAGATGGATCCCCTGCAACATAGCAAGCACACCTAATGAGCCATCTCCATTTCCTTCCACACAGTCATGCAACAAGGTCTGCTCACAATGGCTTTGTTTGCCAAGAAGCTGTTATCTGTTTATACAGAACTATGGCCTCTTTAGCAGATTCTTTTGAGGTGCGTTTTATTTTATGATGTCAGTGGCGCTCAAGCCAGTTCTACCACCAGAGGGCACTGTTATATGGACAGAATGGGAAGGAACTCCATCCGGATCCTTTCTTTCACTTTGACTGTGATTAGTACATGTTGGTTAAGATTAGTTTCTTCGTCTTGAAAATGACTCTCTGATTTCAGACAAAACACATATCGAGAACCACAAAGGCCAAGTGCCATTCATCAAATGTGCCGTCTCTGACCTGCGTACCTCTGCAGGATTGAAGCATGTGGCCGTTCTCCATCACAGTCAGGGGTCACAAGACATGACAGTCAAACATTTCACGTGTCATTTAGGGTTTTTATAGTCTGAACTTTTACCCTGTAATTACACAAAGGCTCGAGCTAGTGCTACACACATAAAGAAACACAAAACACAGCACTGCAGCTTAGTCAACAGAACAACATCTGTTTAATGTGCCATTTATAGATGTTTTCCACACTCTGTATGATATTTACAGGCTACTTTAGAGTATGTAACATTAGCTGCTTATGTGCAGTAGCGCTCTTTAGTGCACTAAATCAGCTTTCTTTACACAAAGGGAGCTGGAGTCTTTCTAAACATTAAAGAAACCCACAAACATAAAAGCCCAAATGTTGCGTGCCGGACAAACCCAGTTACATTCAATACTCCATTTACATTCAAGCCTTTTGCAAAAACCCACCACAATTTATCTATTTATTTACTGCTTTTTTTTATTTTTTGAAGGCTAGCGTCAGGTCCCGTGTGTTTGCCCTTGTGTTAGAGGGCTGCATTGTGGCTTTCCCTGAGGCTCAGCTGCAGGATTGTGGTTTTTAATGAAAAAGTGACGCTATAGAGCACAGGTACAGTCCAGGCTTGTATTTCAGTTGCTTTTGTTATGTTTTACAATGAGGCGGTGCGGTTGGATACTTGCAGACGCTGTAAATGACCCTCTGGAGCCTGCTCATCGTGCCGGCTGCTGGATTAAGCATACGAGAGCTGCTTTAGGATCGATACTGGGCAGAATACCTCTGGTACTTTCATACATTTGCCTGTAGTTCTGGCCATTAATTCTGTCTTCAAATATAACTGAGATGAGGAAGCTGGGATATTTGATCAACCTGATAGAAGAGAACAGTTATACCAGGACGTGACTGTTGTGAGAGACCAGACTCAGGTCTAGTTCTTTTAATATCCAATCAAAATCTAAATTAAAATACAGATACGTTTCTTAGCCATGTTACACGTCATTCTGATTGGTCCTTTGCAGTATTAGTGCTCAAAAATGTCTTAATAAAGATTATTTTCGTTGACAACACATATGACTCATAAATGAAACGTGTTAATAAATAAGCCAAAAATTATAAATCACTATTTCACTACTGTTCAAATTTTTTTTTGAGAGAAGCACCTTATGCTTATTTGAAAAACAAAAAACCCAGTAAGAATTATTTAAATAATGTAATTAAATATTTTAAAATGTTTATTTTGTTTTTGCTAATGTTTCACTGTTGTTGTGCTGATTATTTAGTTTGAAATAATAAATAATATTATACATTATAAATGTCTTTATTGTCTTATGGAACTCAAAACCAGATCTTTTTTTCTCTTTTTTCATACAGACAAAAAATATAATGCACAATAAATACAATTAATGTATTAATCAAAAAAGAATATTACTGACACTAGACCTTTGAATAGTATGATCAAAGTCAAGTCAAAGTCAAAGTCAACTTTATTGTCAATTTCTGCCACATGTACAGGACATACAGAGAAATTGAAATTACGTTA
>JAUCMT010000134.1:14139825-14155721 GCA_032357475.1 Enteromius thamalakanensis | reverse complement strand
CCGGTCACCTCATGGGAGGAGGCTCGAAGAATTCGGGGTATCTTTGAACTGGCGATCAGAAGACGGCACAAGAGGGGGCGGATGCTGCCAAGGCTGCACTGCAGCTGCTTGAACCAGAGCCTGACATGCCATTGCTGCCACTGCCAGAGTCTGTCTTACCGCCACTGCTGCTGCCAGAGCCTGTTACACTGCCGCCGTCGTTGCCAGAGCCGGCCCAGCTACCGCTGTCATTGCTTGAGCCTGCCACGCTGTGGTTGTCGTCGCCAGAGCCGGCCCAGCTACCGCTGCCATTGTCACCACCCTCATGGAGTCTGTTTTTGACTGTTTGAGCAGACACATGCACATTTGTGGCCTGGTAAAAGTGATTTTGCAGGGCTCCGGTAGTGCTCCTCCTGTTCCTCCTTGCACAAAGGCGGAGGTAGCAGTCCTGCTGCTGAGTTGTTGCCCTCCTACGGCCTCCTGTCGCGTGGGTTTGGCAGTGAGACAAAGTTGTCAGCAATCATTCCTGTTGTAAAGTCATGCAGTGTTAAACACCCAGTTGCCGATCTATTATGCAGTGTATTCATGATATATACAGATATTCATGAAGTGTGAAAAGATCTGGGAAGCGACTACTTTAAAAATTGTGCAGTCTGGACTCGACACAAGTGGGCAGTTTGATTTCACAGAAGTGTGATTGACTTTGAGTTGTTTAAATGTTCCCTTTATTTTTTTGAGCAGTGTATATAGTGAATATATTTTGAGATTTATTTTCCTCTTATAGCAAGTACACAGTAATCGTCTCCTTTGGACTTTCTGAAGAAATCTTAAGAAAACCTCAATCTATGCTCAGTTTTGCAAATACCAAAGAAAGAAAATGAAAATGGTCAGATATCTCAATATGAAACCGTATAGGTTACTTGCCTAACAACTGATCCCTGAGACATGGAACGAGTACTGCGTCTTCTAAGACGCATGGGGAAAACTCCCTTTTCCCCCTAACTGAAGCCTATTCTAAACGCAGTTTTATTATTTACTAAAACTGCACGGTATTGGCCCCTGTATAGGGGACTTATTTTTTACCAATGGGCAAGTCCCTGCGAACAGCGGGCCAATGCCGTCGACCACACCCCCTGGCGTGATGTTTCTGCTCCAATGGCAGGTGGCGCCATGGTGGTGTGATATGGTGTGACCAGTGTCTATATAAGCTTAGGACACGCTAGCCATCTTCAGGTTAATTCGACTGAAGCGACGGCCTCTTATAACACGGCCTCGAACGCAGTACTCGTTCCATGTATCAGGGAACAGTGGTTATGCAAGTAACCTATTAGTTCCCTTTCGACATTTCACTCGTACTGCGTCTGCTAAGACGAGGGAACACAGTATAATCCCGCCGTGCTACAAGGTCTGGAATTTTAAAGCCTGCGAGCGGACCTAGGGGAAACCCGAGTAAGGGTCACAAGCGCCCTTGTCCAATCACTTGGAGGCTTGGCCTATACCCGCGGCAATAACGCGGCCAGGTAACAGAGAATGCAAGTGATTTTATCACAATCGAGTTGTCCCTTTTGAGCGCAAGGCGGTCAAATAGTGAAAGAAACCCGATCTGTGATTATAACGCTTTCCAGCCTGGTACCTTATGGGCTGGATCCGAGCACGTTCACTGTGTTTGTAACCTGGCAGTGACTGATGTGTGATACAGCAGTCAGCAAGAACAAGTCATAGAAACTCTCATAGATCCGAGAGTTATTAAAAGTATTATCGCTTTTCAGTGCAGTTGAAGGCAGGGGTGAATACACTCGTTGATGAGCTGGCAGGGCCGGACAGTTCAGAGTCTATTTCTGTCAGGCTATGACTGAAGCTGAGTAGACTGCAGTACAGTGCACTACAATAGCTTGTTTACAGAAGGGAGCTTATTCAGATAGTAACACACTTATATAACGTATTTGAGTGAAACTCAGAGTGTAGTTTTTTCTGGCTATAACTGAAGCTGGAAAGCTGCAGCTAGGGAGTCCATAGTGCCCTCTAGCTTGATCCAACTCGCTTTCTCGGAAGGTAGTTTAAGTCAGCACAATAAGCATTGCATAGCGCTTTTAGTGAAACTCAAAGAGTAGATCTGTCAGGCTATAACTGGATCTGAGGATGCAGTTAGCGAGCCTATAAATGACAGTTAGTTTCGTCTGACTTGCTTCGCAGGAGGGAGTTCAGAAAAAATAGACTTCACAGAGAAGCGAGTTCGCGGCCGGGTAAAAACGACCTGAACCGCAGGAGTTACTCGGCAGAGCGGACATTAGCATGTAATAATGGGATATTCGGATTATAAAACCTGGCAAAGCTGGACGGTGAGGACCAGCCGGCCACTTCACATATCTCTGATAGAGAAACCCCACTAGCCCATGCCCAGGTAGAGGCAGTGGATCTAGTAGAAGGACATTTAACTCCCAGGGAACATTCCAGGCCTGCTGAAGAGTAAGCCAGTAAAATAGCGTTCACAACCCATTTTGCGACCCTTTGCTTCGAGACCGGTAGCCCTTTGGAGCGGACACCAAAGCAGACAAACAGCTGGTCAGAGCGTCTGAAGTCAGCTGAGCGCTAGATATAAGCTCTCAATGCCCTGACCGGGCAGAGGGGGTTTGAACCCTGGCCCTCCGAGAGTGGCAGGCCTGTTAGAGAGACCACCTGAGCTGTGAACGGTAAAAGTCTGCATAATTCGCTCGAATACTCAGTCCCAACAGCAGATGCACAGCTCTCGCCTGGGCGGGGAGAGAGTGAGAGCTTGAGGGGGAGCGAACGTGCTAGACTTGCGCCTTTTTTCTCTCAACGTAAAACAGATAAAAAGCAGCGAAAAGCGAGCATAGGCTGGCCTGCGCGTGACTGTTTATGCTTTGCTCAGACAGCCGAGGAGAATAAGCAGCTAGAGGGCTTATTTATTCCTACAAACCGGCAGAGCAGACGGAGAGGTAAAGGCGGGAGAAGGCTCTCTGTCTCGAGGCGGTGAAGCACACGAGGCTGCGCTGGCGTGACTTTACTCAACTCAGAGCGCTGTCCTCGGCTCCGCTGTCTCGGCGAGACGGGGGAGCTGTAGAGAGTACTTTCGGTACATAACCATGCCTCAGTTTTAGGATGACTTTCGAGTCATTTCTCCCGAACTCAAGGCATGCAGGGCTTACAGACAGCACTTGCAGGTCGCCCAATCGCTTAACAGATGCCAGTGCTAGAAGCAGGGCAGTCTTAAGCATCAGCGTTTTCAATGTCGCTGTCTGAATGGGCTCGAAGGAAGGTCCTTTGAGGGCATTCAGCACCGTGGGCAGGTCCCAAGAAGGGACAGTGCGAGGGCGGGGGGGCTTTGGCCGCTTCGCGCCTCTTAAGAACTGTATCAGCAAAGCATCTTTCGCCACAGTTTGCCCTGCTATCAGGTCGTGGTGGGCTGATATAGCCGACACGTAAGCTCTGATGGTGGAAAGGGCTCGGCCCTTATCCAGCAGGTGCTGCAAGAATTAAGTATCAGTGATATGTCACATTTTGGGGGGTTTTCTCGGTGCTCTGCGCACCATCTAGAAAACACAGCCCATTACTCAGCCCTTCGCCTGAGATAGCAGGTCCTTTCTCAGGGGGACCGGCCATGGGGCTGCTGTCAGCATCGTATAAAGGCTCGCTATCCACGGGTGGTTCGGCCACCGAGGGGCTACCAGGAAGAGCTTGTGGTCTTCCTCCTTGACCCTGCTGATGACCTGAGTTATCAGGGGGGTTGGAGGGAACGCATAGAGAGAAAGCCTCGGCCAGGATTGGGCGAGGGCATCCATTTCCATGGTGAAATATGCTGGGCAGTGATTTATGTACGAAACCCCTGTCATAATGTCCAAGCGCACCAGAACGTGAATATCCCTCAGTAGTGGAAGGAAGAAGTGACACACGTGTCACACTGCCATGATCTCTAGACAGTTTATGTGTAATTCGCTGTGCTATTTCGGCGACAGCTCGGAGACAGCCTTAGCGAGGACACTGAAAGGTTCAGCATCCCTGTTAGGTCTCGTCGAGCTGGCTTCCGGCGAAGCAGATGGGGCGGGGTCGTCCGAGCCCAGCAGCTCATCCACTTCCGAGGCGGTGAGATATGCGTCGTCCCGCATCTCGCCGTCAGCCGCCCTGAAAGAAACCAGGTCGCTCACCGAAGCGGAGGGACGGGCTTCCTCAGAGGCTGACGGGGGACTCTTCTTCACAAGGAGATGAGACACGCGGGGGCTGTGCCGGCGTGATGTTATCCGACTCAGGGCGCCGCCCATGGCCCCACTGTCCCTTGCGAGCAGGGGAAGCCTGAGGGCTAGGCTCCCGTCCTGAAAAGGACGCGAGCCTGGCGCGTAGAGTGGCCATGCTGAGGCCCTCACACGAATCACAAAGGTTGCCTCCGCGTGGTCTTTTCCCAGGCAGAGGACGCAGTCGCAGTAGTGTCCGTCCTCAGGCGGCATCCTGGTGCGACATGTGGAGCAGTGCATGGTTGATGGATAGTTGCTCTTGTAGAGTTTTTGCATGGGAGAAATTCCAGCTGCAGATCTGGCTTCCAGTCAGGGACTGCAAAGAAATTCCATTGCTGAAGGAGAATGATCTGAAGATGGCTAGCATATCCTAAGCTTATATAGACACTGGTCACGCCATATCACACCACCATGGCGCCACCTGCTGCCATTGGAGCAGAAACATCACACCAGGGGGTGTGGTCGACGGCATTGGCCCGCTGTTCGCAGGGCTTTGCCCATTGGTTAAAAATATGTCCCCTATACAGCGGCCAATACCTTGCAGTTTTAGTAAATAATAAAACTGCGTTTTAGAATAGGTTTCAGTTAGGGGGGAAAAGGAGTTTTACGAGTGAAATGTCGAAAGGGAACTTGTATTGTCACTATCATGTAAAAGTGATGGCTGAATGTTACTTTTTGTATTTTTATAAAGGAATTTTAAGGATTTATTGTTTCAAACCCCCACTTTGAAACTTATGGATCTGTAAATATATTTGTTTGTGTTCATGTATATGCAGTGCATGCATTATTGTCATGCAAGTTGATATTCTGTTGATATCTTACACATACCAAACCACATCATTCTTAATAACTGCTATTTAATTTTGTATTCAATCATTCTTAAGTGAAATATAATTCCTAAAAGTCAGAAATGGAAAAACCCTTTTTATTCAGGTGTGCAGGATTATTAAGATAGATAAGTTTATTATGCACACCTGAATGTAAGCCGTTTTTCACTTCCGGCCTTCATTCAAAATTAATAGTAGTTATTAATATGTATGTGGTTTGGAATTGATAAAATATGCTTAAAATAAATTATCAGAATGTCAACTGTACTAAACTTTCAATTCATCAGAGAATAGTAAAAAAAATATATTATGGTTGCAACACAAATCTTTCAACATTGATAATAAATATTTCTTGAGCACCAAATCAGCATACAAGAATGATTTCTGAAGAATCATGTGACACTGAAGACTGTAATAGAATAATGGTTGCTGAAAAGTCAGCTTTGTCGTCATTTATATATATTAAAAATAGAAGTTATATTAATTGTAGTCATATTTCCAATATTACTGTTTAGTGCTCAAGTAATTGCAACCTTGCCTTTCTTTCAAAAAGGTTTTTTTTTTGGTTGTGTATAAAACACATAGTGGTCTAACACACAATAGTCTTTCCTGGCTCTACACACCAGTAGTTAGTACAGTAGTTAGACCAGCTATACACAACAGTAAATATTTACCCAACATCTGTCCCTGGTTTGCTGACCTTGCTTTCTCAAACACATCCACACTTAAAATTGCCTTCCACAGGTCATGCCCCAAGAAACCAGAATTCCCCACCAACCTCTTTTGCCTGAGGGCATGGTGGGTGAAGCCAGATGTTTTGGGACTTGTTTAGCAGCTGATGTTTACCTGCAACACACTTTATTTACACAAACAGGTCACCTGGCTCGCTAGTGCCACCCCTGCCTGGCACTGCTTTTCCAACATCCTCTTCTATTATTAGCCTGCTGTGAGTGTGTGTGTCATTCATCATGGTCCAAATGGGCCCCTCTGTAGGCCGCTCTGTCCCTATAATCCCTCCCATTTCTTATCTGGGTCAGCTTGACTAATTTACTTGCACTTAGGTGTGATCTGTGCCAAGGAGAATTGATAATTACTTACCTCTCCCTTTATCACTTTGAGATGCAGTTATATTAACCTCAGCAGTGCAATGATAAAGAGGATGCGTATAGTACAAGATATAAGGGATGCATAATCTGCATCTATTAAGAAATATAGGATCTGTGATTGTTTATTGAGTTCATAAAACTAAGAAAACGTAAGTTTAAAAGAAGATTGTGCATTGACAATAAACTACAAATCGTCTTGTTCTCTTATTTCAGGATTTGTCATATCAGAAGCCTAAATTCAGGAACATGTGATTTGATTTACATGTGCATACATGTGGATGTGTCACAATCCCACCCAAAAAATAACAATTATATGAACAAAATGAGGGACACTTTGTAGAGTTAACATGCTCTTGAAAGTATTTACGGACACAGATTCAAGAACTGGAAAGTCCATGAAAGTCTCTGTCAGCTGGAAAACCCACAAACCTAGTCTGAGTGAATTTTAAAGAGCATATAATGTTCTTGACCACATTGGCATGATATCCACAATCCTGTATCCTATAAAAGCCACAATCCTGTTAAAAGGCTTTAATAAACTGCAGGACATTTGCCTACTTCTGCGTTTGTATTATGGTCACAGCCATTATTTTAGCTTCAGACATTGAGTCCATCCGGTCTGAGGAAATGAAACATGTTTGACATTGCGAGCTGATTTTGAACACCTTGTTTTCAGTTGTTATACATCTTTTAGCAAGCAAAAAACAGAACATATACCATATACCAGAACAGGATTAAAGTTGGCGTTTGTGGAAATGTCAAGTACTTGAAAAAGCCCTTGAATTTGGTGTTCATTAAAGAGTGGGAAGCGTGAATTTGTCAAATGTTGTGCTGTTACTGACTGACTGTGGGCAGCACCTACCGCTGTAAAGTCCTTTGATGTGCTTTCAAACGGACTGAGTAAAGTTTTTTTTTAGGTCCCTGATCACTTCAGTCTTACCTTAACAGTTTCAGTAGCACATTTTAACATGGATGGTTTTGTGAACTTGTCTTAAGAGGTTAGTATTGAAGGCGATGTGCAGTGCAAAGTACATTAAACACTCATTGTACATGTTTAGACACGGTCTATATAAGAAGCCACAAAAGCACAGCAGCACAAAATGACCCATTTATCTCTGATCCATTTAAAGGTCAGAATGAAGTTAAAATCAAAATAGTTTTGTGCGCAAAAGCCATGTTTAATGTAACAAGTCCTGAAGCAGATAAAAACAGAATGTATTTTAGATCAGTCCTTTAAAAGCCTATGTAAAGATTAAATCCTTGCTTTCCAATGTTAGTGTGACATAGATCATTTGGCTAATATTTGATGAAAAACATACTGTTAGGGTAAATCTTTTGACTAGCACCATACATATCTAGAATCATTGAATGTTTTAACTCAGAAACCCTTGGTTTTAAAATACTGGGTTAAGAAAATAAGTGGAGAAATTCTTTCTGTCCTCATTTGATGAGCCAAAGCAGGTAAGTCAAGGTTTGGCCTCCTCAATCATATCTCAAGGAGTTCTGACATGCTTCTTTTGCATTTTTCCTTTTGAATTAACTGGAGAATTAAATAGTACATGTGGAAAAACCTCTTCTACCTTTGTTCCCACAGTATGAGGAAGCAACCCAAAGAAAGACCAGCTCCAAACAATCTTATGGTGAGTCTTCTTAACATTTTTTCATATTTTTCCCCAAAGTCCAAATGAACCTTCAAGAGAATTAAAACATGAAATGCCAATTATTCCATGGATGGAGAAAGTGAATGGGTGTATTCGATGGTAGGAAGGCTTTTGTTGGGACTCTGTGTAAAGCTTTGGGTAAAACCTTGACCTTTTTGTTTCTTCTGGTTTTTGTTTGAAAATCTCTACTGTGCTCCATACTAATTTGCACCATGGAAGTAACCATCAGGCTATTGATTTGAATTTTTTAACTGTTGTGTTACCTTTGAGTCCTTTGCTGAAGAATGCCAAAAAACAGCTGCTTGTGTGTTTTCTGCATTGGGATGCTGTGTGTTTGTGAAGGACACATGACTATTAGTTGCTATAATATAAAAAGGTGCTTGAGCATTGGGATATTAATCGCCTCCAAATGTTTACATTTTCACGTCTTTAAAAGACGCGTATACATTTTTATTGTGCTTTTGGTATTCTATACACTTCGTGAGCCTTCTCTCATTAGGAGATATAAAAGGGACAATACAGTGTCATTAGTTTCATGAAGGGAACTTTCACCGATGTGAACTTGTTTTATTTGAATATGTCAGCCTGAGGTTAATTAAAGACTGAAATAAGCTTTTAATGCTAGAAATGTCTGGTCAGTGGAATCAGATTCATTTCTGATGCATTTTGTAGCTCTCTGAATTCAGAAAGAATTCACATACTCGAAAATAAGATATATCCGCCATAAAGTAAAAATGTGCTTTTTTCCATTTATTTAAAGTGATATTTATTTATTTTAAATATATTTGGGGTTTTCAAAATCAACAAATTATATAGTTTATATCAATTATATAGTCTATAACAATTCATAACAATTAATTATTAATTCATTTTGATTTGTTTTTGATGTAGAAAAAATGGTAGATAATTTTACACAGAAATTGCCAATAAATATCACAATTACAAAGAAATGGCAAGTAACAAATTGTAACATTTTGAAGAAGGAAGACTATAAAACATAATATATATGTACACAACAAAACTTTTTTGTTTACTTTTGTCTCAGTTAATTTTTGTCTCAATTCTAACGCTTAGGCTTAAATAACATATATTCATTGGTGTTTTGAGTCTCTGCCCAGGCTACATCTGTGTCTGGGAAATCAGTCCGCAGGATCTAATGTTTTTTAACTCAAAAACTGTCTCCACTGGACATGACAAAGTGACTGTTGCAGATCATTTGATTCAGTGAATGATCAGTACATGTCATAAATAGAACAAAGCATCCGTTTTACTGTAAGTAGCAACCTCTGTAGACTGCATCACTGTTTATAATGGGTTCTACTGTACTTTGTGACTTTGCAGCATACGGCTCTTATCTGGTTATGATGCGGTATTAATTCTATTTCTGTGGCATTTGGAACAACTCAAATTCCTCTAGTGGCTGGGCTGACTAGGTTGTGTGTCGGTTCACACTGTCACAGAAGTTAGCACTCAGAGCCTTTAAAAGCTGTTGGCACAGCAGGACCACGGACAGCGCCGTCCACAGAGATCTGACTGCTAATGCAGAGAGCATGAGTGTGATACCTGTGCTTCAGTGTGTGCTCACTCACTGTCCAGTTAAACTCCATCACCAGAGTGATAGACAGACAGACTCCACTTAGCATTTAACTCATCACTCTAATTATCTAGTAAATTGCATTTTAAAATATATTGAAATAGTTCTTTATTCTTTCATTTAAATTGTAAAGTGTTTTTAATCTATTATTGATTAATCAAATGCAGCCTCTGAGCCAGAAAAGACATCATATTAAACTTTTGAATCATTGTGTGTGTTTTAAAATATTTTAGGGTCAGCAAACAGGATATAAGTTAGTTTTAGTTAGACACGGTGCAGTGATTGACATCTTTCTCTGTCATTGTCACTCAACCTTTTAGCACCTTCAGTCCCCTCTTGGCCTCTGCCATCCCCCCTTTCCCTGTGGGCTATCCTGGGGGCTCAGCTGCAGCAGATATGAGCCTCAGCCAGGAACAAAAAGCTGAAAGAGTCCCACTAACTCGCCGAATCTATCACAGCGCTCCTGGAGCCACCCCCACATTTCCTGATTGTGTGGGCTGATGAGCTAAGGAGCAATTGCTTATGTTCATGTGTTTTAAGACCCATGGGAGCGGCCCTTAAAAAGACACACAGTCTCTCTGAATGCCAGCGGCCCGTGCCGTGGGGATTCGGATGAGAACAGGCTTTGAAAGCCCTCTGACACCGCTCTGATGACTTGTTTACACATTAGCACGCTGAGGAGCTTCTTGAACTCCCCCGAGAGTAATCCTACCTTTTAGCTTTCTGACACTGTGTCTGTCTGCCATCCCTCTCTCTCTCACCCACACCCCTGAAGATGGGGGTCTTCAAAGCTGCCAGACTCTCTTTGCCACAAAGACTTGATCAAATGTTAGAGATCATATCGTCAGACTAAATCAATCAGTTACATTTTTGAGTAACTGAGTACAATTTCAGTTTTCAGAGTTTAATAAAAGTCATCATATATGTGCTTGTCTTTATAAAGAAAGTTTCTCTTCCGATTCCTCTTAATGATGCCATTTTACATGAGATTTTATTAATGGAAGAAATCTGCTGATAATATTTACACTATCATTCGACTTTTTCATGTTTTTGAAAGCAAGATGTTATGCCCACCATGACTGCATGTATCTGATCAAAAATAAACTGAAATATTATGATATTACATTTTAATAACTCTCTTCAATTTTAAAGTGCCCCCAATTATAGGTCATGAAAGGCTTATATTTTGGTATTATGGGAGTCCCTAACAACATCTAGACATGCATGCAAGGTCAAAACTACATTTTCATTGTCTTATAATATATCTTTACCTTATTTTCTTTACAACGTTTAAACGATTTGATCAACGGTTAATTTTTTAGATTTTAAAACATTGCAGGATGTTTTCATTCACTTAGAGCTGTTACACACTACAAGAAAGCTCATTTTCAAAAATCCATAATAGGAGGACTAATCAATTTCAAAATGTCATTCATGTCTGTGATGGAAAAATAGAATTTTACTACTGCCTTCAGAAATCTCAAGAAATTTAAAAAGATTTGTGACCTTGGACCACAAAACCAGTCTTAAGTCGCTGGGGTATATTTGTAGCAATAGCTAAAAAGATATTGTATGGCTCAAAATGATTGATTTTTCTTTTTTGCCAAAAATCCTTAGGATAGTAAGTAAAGATCATGTTCCATGAAGATATTTAGTCAATTTCTTACCGAAAATACATTAAAACTGAATTTTTGATTAGTAATACGCATTGCTAAGATCTTTATTTGGACGACTTTAAAGGTGATTTTCTCAGCATTTTGATTTTTCTGTACCCCTCAGATTCCAGATTTTTAATTAGTTGTATCTTGGTCAAAAATTGCCCTATCCATCTAAATCATAAATCAATGGGAAGCTTATTTATTCAGCTTTCATATCATGTATAAATCTTAATTTCAGAAAATTAACACCTGGATTTGTTGTCCAGGGTCACATATTAAAATAAAACAGTAGATTTAAATTGTAGTAAAACTATCACAATATTTCTGTTTTTACTGTATTTCTAATCGAATAAATACAGCCCTGGAAAGCTTTTGGGACTTCTCCCATGATCACTTAGAATCATTTTCACACCTCTTGGAACTATTGGTTCTGAGATAAACTAGTAATTAGTTTACAGATGCCTCTTGGATTAAAACTGATGCAACATTATGTCACTAAAGTGTCCAAAACCTCATTAGGCCCACTTCACAAGAACATCTTAAAACTGGCTAAAACTAAAAGATTGGCATACAGCAGAGAGGAAAAGAATAAGATGAATCTTTTACTCTGAAGCGTGAGAAGTCGGAGTAGGAATCGTCATAGGTTTTGTGATGTGCATCCACGAGCATATCAATGATGCTGCGCTGCTCGTCTGAAAGCCGGGGCTTCTGCGCCTCCTTCTGCGCCTCCTCATCCTTTCTCCTTTGGATCAGCTCCTTTTTCCTCTGAACTTCCTCATCTGTCAGTATAACTGAAGGAAAAAGACAGATGAGTATCATTACTGTGCCCATGTAATAGAATTTTATTACAGGTAAAATACAGATTAAATTATCAAACTTATGTTGTTCTCCAGTGTTATATTACGACCGTAATTCATTATAATTTACTTCAGTATCGTTCGATAAAGTTTAATCAATAGCTTTAATTTAATTCAGTCTCATAGACACTGACGAGAGGCAGAACAATTCCAACAGATCATTTTTACTTGTAGAAATACCTGAGAAAAAAAGTAACCACATTATCTGAGATACATCTACTGGAAATGTATTTTCCTTTTCCCCAATAATCTAAGATCTATTATTATTATAAATTTTTAGCCTCTTTAAATTAAAATGATTCAACGATTTACTTTTAGGGTTAAAGCAATATTCAGGTTCATAGCTTTTATGATTGTTGGGGTCAGTAAAACATTTGCATCAGTTATTGCTGTTTTATGACTCTGCGCGCAATACTTGTTAAAAAAAATAAACCAACAACATAATAGCTATATTACCCGCTGATGATTCTTCAAAACACGAGAACAATTAAACATTGTGAAATCCATAATCTGAAGTGCCTTTCACTTTCAAAATGAGCTGCGACTCAGGATCGTGTGCTCACAAATGCAAAAACTACTTCCTTATACTAAGTATCACTTTTCCAGCAGCCTTTTGGGACCTTTTGTGACTGGATCATCTTACTTGCCTTTGTTTGGAACAACCTTACAAACAGCATACCATTCCTGCAAAGCCCTTCAAGGCCGCAAAAATGACATTTGGAAGCTTTTGAGACTGCAGGGTAAATAAAATCTAAACTATAATTAAAACGTGTATATCTTGGCTCCCAGTAATCAGTGTTCCGAGATGTGTCATGCTGGCTAGTAACTCACACTCTTTCATCATGCCAATATCCAGGCAACGCTTGAGTCTGCAGGCCTGGCAGTGGCGACGGTTATCTTTAGTGATGGTGCAGCTTCCATTAAAAGGACAGGTAAAACTGGCCTTCCGCTTCATACTGCGCCTAATGATCACACGTAAAAATGCTGAAAATAGCCTGGCAGTATCACATTGGTTACAGATAATATGTGTTAATGTGTTTCTTAATGAACATTGGTGTAAATGTGCGAATACCAAATTGGATGAGAGAAAGTGTGCGTGTACCTGAAGAAGCCCTTGCAGCCCTCGCAGGTCATCGCATTAAAGTGAAAGCCAGTGGCTTTGTCTCCACACACACCACAGATTCGTGGAACATTACGGTCAAACTCATCTGGCACTTGAGTGGATGTACTAACGGCTGACTCCATCACTATAGGAGACGAAGGAGGAGGAGGAAAAACAGAATCAAACATACGAAGCTGTGCATTTACGAGGATTATGGGAAGAACAACACAGATAGCAGAATTTCCATTTCAAAGAACGGCTTTTTGATTTAATATATTTGAAAATGAAATTTATTCCTGAAATGACAAAACTGAAGCTACTCTCATCTTTAGTGTCACATGATCTTTCAGAAATAATTGTAATATGCAGATTTTGTGCTCATAACAAGATTTGGTAATGATAAATATCATAGCATATTTTTTTTTGCATTTTGTGGAAGCCGTTATACAATACTATTAAAATGTTTGTGCTAAGGAAGATAAAAAAAAATCATCTAAAAAAAATCTATTTTTATATATTTTATTATTTTAAAAACTCACACACACACAAAAGATTATACAAATAAATGCTATTTTTTCAAGGCTTTTGTTCAACAAAGAGTCCTTATAAAAATATTCCCTTTCCACATAATTTCTGGCCAACAAAACAAATTTTCCATCTTAATAATAAGTACTATTATTAACACTAGAACTACCAAGGCAGTCATTTTGACCGTTTAAAAAAAAAATGATGTTATAAGTTTATGGAAGTAGAATAACAGCAGTTCTAGTGTTAAAAATATTTGAGCATCAATAATAACGGATAAAAACAGAGCACCAAATCAGAATGATTTCTGATAAATCATGTGGCACTGTGAAGGCTGCTTAACAATATTATATTTTAAATGAATAAAGTTGAATAGTAATTAATTAAATTTTAAAATGCATCAAAATAGAAAACATATTTTAAATTGTAATTTTTTGAATATTAGCATTTTGACTAAATGTTGAACAAAGTCATGCAACCCCGAGGAGCATATGAGACTTATTTCATAAACATGACAAGAATTTGATTATTCTAAACTTTTGACCGATAGTTTATGTAAAGCATAAAAAAACCCAGAAACAATAGCAAATGTCCTCTTTCTTCAGCACAGACTGACAGCATAACAAACCCACAAATCATAACTGACGTTCTTTACCAAGTCTTGAATAATTAACAATCCTTTAATAGAACAATAAATCATTTTGATCAAAGCCATGGCCTCATGGACAGTATCACAAACTGAATGGGGGGGAAACAGGGTTCTTTATATAAGCATCACTAATGTATGCGCATTGATAAAGAGCGTACAAGATAGAGGGGAATATTAATTAGCTATCAGTGCTACACCATTGAGGAAGGGCAGGGGGACTGGAGGGATTGTAGGAGACCGTGCAAATGAAAACAAACAGACGTCAGCTTCAATATCACCATCAAAAGAGCCTTTTTTCAAACAAATATAAAATAATAAAGAACAAGGTCGGCAAACCCATAAACATAAAAACATTACTAAACAGCACAAACTGAACACCATGAGGAGCAGCAGCCATGTTGAAATGAGTCAGAGGTCAAAGTGACACACCAACTCAAACAGCTAAAAAGCATCAGGTGACAAGAACATAGTCACAATAAAGGCAATAAATTGTGTATATGATAACAGCAGGCGATTAACTCTTCAAAAGTTATCGCTGTCGTAACACGTGGAATCAGCAATAAAGTGAAGAACTATGTGAAAGGTCACAGGGACATCACGACACAGTGTATACAAACAGGAACAGCGCAAACCAAATAAACATACCTCGGCACAGAGGGTGATGTCGCAGTTTTCCTGTTTTCACTTAGTAAGTTATGAGGACATTCCTACTTCGCAGTTACTAAAAAAATGCCTTTTTGTGAGCTCTTCGCTATAAACAGAATCTTTCGGCTGGAAAATATGCTAAAAGCTTCAAATATGGCAAGTTTACCCACTTAAATACTAGCTCAGTTCTCAAAGTTCTCAAATTACTCTTAACGCACACAGAAAACTCACCCTAATAAAACCATTTCAAAACACTTCAGCACATAATGATGCATTTATCTAAATTGAGCCGTTCATTTATTCATCTATTCAAAATGTGTGAAACATTTGCAATCCCCGTTTGTGAAGATGTAGTTGGCAGTCAGCCACAAACATGGCACTACTTATGTGCATATTTTTGAAGGTAACCTGCAGATGGACGTTGTTATTTTTCTTGGCTTATCCAGTAATGATAATGATTCTTTCTGCTTGTCAATATCCAGACAGATTCAAAAAGGCGGACAGACGCAAGTCCTATAATGATAAATCAACTTAAAATCAATAGATAAACATTTACAAAAAGTGAATTTTAGTGATGTATAGACGCAAACAAACTGTAAATGCATCTATCAATAAGAAAACATTAAAACATAAGAAAACATAAAAAAGACTGGTACTTATTTCAAAGAAAGTAATGCAATTCATATACTTTTAAAGGTCATTTTAACTTCATACATGCTTACATAAGCATCGCGGTGCACTCGCGTGCAGGAAAAAAGTCATTGAGTTTCATTATTCTGGATTGTACCTAATTTCTCAACAGCCTGTGGAAAAAAAAATCTTTTAAATAATTAAGTAGGCTTAGTGAAGTGAGCAGTAGCTATGAGTGATTGGCCTTGCTATACAATATAGTCCTCTACTAATAATATTAAAGCAATTTTCCATATTACACTCCGCAATCTAAATTGAACTTTTACCTCCAGTTTCACAGACAAGGCTTAAGCTAGTCTCAGACTAAATTGTACGTTTGAGCTGTTTCAGATGCAAAAATCTTGCTCTGGCATATC
>JAUCMT010000134.1:14111271-14130636 GCA_032357475.1 Enteromius thamalakanensis | reverse complement strand
ATCTATCTATCTATCTATCTATCTATCTATCTATCTATCTATCTATCTATCTATCTATCTATCTATCTATCGTCTGTAGAAGCAGTTCAATTATACATTGACGATGTGATCTTTGTTTTGGAGTAGTGGAAGCAAACGGTTAATACCAGAATCGGATTTGATCTCAGTGGGTGTGCCTTCTTATTCTTTTGGCGTCCCCTCTCTTGAAGTAGATCGCGCACAACCTATTAAGAAGAGGCACGAGCTCCGGGATTGCCATGTGGTCACTCGCCTCGCGCTCCCGTCACCACGCACGAGAGCTGAGTGGAATGGAAACTCTAAAGCTGTTTTGAGAGGAGAGACTCTATAAAACCTCGCAGTTCTCATCACGCACTACACACGGACGTTTTGTCCTCGTTTCAGGCCTGTTAATTTGGCGCAAACACATTCGCTCATCTGACCTCGTTTTCTGATAAAAAGGTAAGTTTCTTTTTCTATTTACAAGTTGATCAAAATAATAATTAGCATGCTTATTTTCTTAAATTGGCGCGCTTATTATTGTCAAAATAATTTTAGCTAGCCTCTGGCTAATGTTTAAAAATATGCTGAGCCTTTATTACGAAAGGGAATTTATTACACCTAAATCACTTGATACAAAATAAATAATTGTGCATTTTAAAGATGTAAGGATAACGGACACATCTAGCAAACGAGTCTAGCAAAATGTGTAAGACTGACATATTACAGCTCCATGCGTAATGTTTTAATTATAAATGATAAGACTTTTATTAACAGATCAAAGTGGAACAACACAGGCTGTGTAATTACACAGAAAGCGGCTTACTGCTTCTTTTCCTTGTTGCTAAGCTCATTGGAGTAGCTAAAAGATTCTTCCCTTCTGCCCCTTTGCGTATTAGAGCCGTAAGAGGCCTTTAAGTAAATCGCTCCGGCTTTTGAGCCGATTTGGAGACATTAAGCAATGATGCAGACTCTCAGGTCAGAGAGTGCGGCTTTTAAGGATATCGTTGGAACCGGCGATATCCTCAAACTAAAAAGCTAGGCATTTATTGTAAATATTAATTAGCAGACCAAAGCTGTCATTTAAAATGCAAAATGTTTAACTAAATGTACTAACAGTATAGGCTGAAATATAATTCTAAAATAATTATTCGAATGATTGTAAAAATTCTAATTTTAAAATATTATTTCTTATCTCGCAAAAGTAATTTTAATTAAGATGAAACTAAATAAATGTGACAGGCAAAACAGGAGGAATACATTTAAAACAAAATATACAAAATACTGCCTTTGTTGATTTTATTTAGACTTTTATTGAGATGCTGTTGTAGACCTATATTTTTAAAAACGATAATAATAAAATGATAATAAAAAAACAATAGTAATAATTATTATAATCAAAATATGTTTTTATTAAAATAACGCTTAAACACTAATAATTCTAGATCGTCTCTCTCATAAGTTAAGTTCTTAAATTGAAGTGTAATTTTACATTTCTGACTCGTTCTCCACAGACTTCCAGGAATGGAGTCGATACCCAGTCAGCTTTCTACGGGACGGGATGTTTGCTCTTCCCCCAACTCAAAGCAAGAACTGCAGCCTTACTCTAGCAGCAGCTCGCTGAAGCCAAATCAAGTGAGTGAGACTGTGCTGTACGGAGTGCCCATCGTCTCTTTGGTCATCGACGGTCAGGAGAGACTCTGTCTGGCACAGATTTCCAACACTTTATTGAAGAACTACAGCTACAACGAAATCCACAACAGACGCGTGGCGCTGGGAATTACGTGTGTCCAGTGCACACCGGTGCAGCTGGAGATCCTGAGGCGCGCTGGGGCAATGCCCATCTCCTCGCGCCGCTGCGGCATGATCACCAAACGCGAGGCCGAGCGCCTCTGCAAATCCTTCCTCGGGGCTCACAACCCTCCCAAATTGCCCGAGAATTTTGCATTCGATGTTTCCCACGAATGCGCCTGGGGCTGCCGAGGAAGCTTCATACCTGCGAGGTACAACAGCTCCAGGGCGAAATGCATCAAGTGCACCTATTGCAATATGTATTTTTCACCCAACAAATTTATATTTCATTCGCATCGCACACCTGAGTCGAAATACACCCAGCCGGACGCGGCCAATTTTAATTCATGGAGACGCCATCTAAAACTCACCGATAAAAGCTTATCTGATGACATTTGCCACGCGTGGGAGGACGTCAAGGCCATGTTTAACGGAGGGAGTCGGAAACGGGCAATGCCAGGGAGTGGATCAGAAATGTCGTCCCCACTTAAACCGCAGGCCTCCGGAAACATCGCGCAGACCGCGTCCCCTGATATTCCTCACAAAACTTTGCGCTGCGACGACGACCGTGGGAACCTTAGCTTAACTAGCAGTGTGCGTAACTACCCGGTCATCCCTGTGCCTAGTAAGAGTTTCGGCATGCTTCAGAAGATCCCGCCACCCATATTCCCGCATCCGTACAGTTTCCCAGCCTTTGGATTGTGTCAAAAGAAGGATGATGGAGTCGGTGAGCAGAATAAGACCAATGTACCCGGTGTGTTTTGGCCCGGTGCGAAGGACGGTATTTACCCATCGTTCCCCATGTTCTGGCCTACCGCGGGCAGCCTGCCGCTCTCATCCTATCAACCAGCACAACCAAAAACACACGCGGAGCTCCTGGGTGGCCGGCAAACCGAAACAGACATGTCAGAAAGTGAGCGGGGAGGAAACACATCTAGAGATAGTCTGTTTGACAGCGAGCGCTGCTCTAGTTCACAGTCCCTCAGGAACGACGAGGACAAATCTGGGGACGAGGCCAGGTCAAGTGAGGGTCAACCCAGTACCCCCAGAAAGCCTAGTTATATTTCTGCGTTCAGACCTGTCGTTAAAGACGCAGAGAGCATAGCTAAGCTCTACGGGAACAGGGACGCGTACAGCGGAGCTCTTCCTGGACATCTGTCGCCAGACTTTGTGAGCGAGAGCTCCAGCTACAGATCGGCCTCTCCGTGTGTGGACAGCGGGGAAGAACCGGATGTCGACGTGGAGACTCACAGAATTCCGGAGGACGAGGAGTCTATACAACTTTCTGTGGATGACCGACAAAGTCCCGTGAGGGAAAACAGTCAAACTCCACAGCCAGATGATGACCAGATAGATACTTTTAGTGACGGGGGCTCTCCTGATCACAAGCAGGTGGCAAAGAAAAGTGATGCCATTTCTTACGAGGTGAGTAACATAAGCTGTCATATTAAGTGGCACTGAAACCTATTAAACCTATATCCAGTATTAAAACATCAAATAAATAGCTCCCTCTAAGTGACAAATTATTTTGAATCAACAAAACGGCAGACTGAATTAAAACAGTCATTAGTCCAAATAGCACTTGTCTGATCCAGCAGTCTTTCAGCTTTAATAACAAGTAATGACGCATAATTGAGCCTATGGACTCTACATGCAGAGTTTTCTATTTGGGAACAATTCGCAATTTATGTTGTTATGGATACAAATCGTTTATAATCTATTTATTAATGTAGAACGATCTCAATAAAAGAGCCCAGCGGCGCGTAATTATAGTAAATTGAATGTTTAGAATGAATGGTCATTTCTGTCTTCGCCCGAGGGCTATTGGTGCGTTGGTGTAAGGGCTCCCCTGTGGATACTGCGCAAATTATTCTCTTTGTCAGTCCATCTGACCGAATTTACCTTGTAATACGAGTAATTTAGCTTGATGTTGCCAAATATCCGTAGATCATTAGAAGAGTATAAACGCGGTCTGTTGTCTGACGCATGGTTGCGTTAGAAAAGAAGACAATTATGCGTAATTGGGGTTGCAATTTCTTTCTTTTTTAAATGCTGGTTTATTTTTTTTGCAGGTGTACTCACATGAAAAGGAGGGAGTATCTCTTCACAACACACTGCCCTGTTCGGCCTCCAAACATCCTCGCTGCGCACCTGAAACAAACGGTAAGGTAACGAGGATTTCGTTGTTGAGATGACGGAGGAAAATGTCCCCTAAATTACAATTCATTAGTAGCCTTTTATACAGCACATGCTCTACATTTTAACTTTGATTTCGTTGGTTTTTATTATTATTTACTGTAAATAGGTGACCTGCTAACAAGACTATTTTTTTAGATTCACACATTTCAAACAGCGCTACTGACGACGAATGCGAGTCACAAAAATCCTGCTCGGATCATATTAACGTTAGCAAAGACAACCCACGTGAGTAACAATAAAAATATCCTCCTGTTGTATTGTATATTACATTGCATATTCATACAATAACTGTCAAACTAAGTGTAATAATATATTTCTTTCATGTTTTGTGGCAGGCGACGCAACATTGAGAAATACTGATAACAGATTTAATTTCGAGAAAGACATCGAGAATATGGCGAAAGGTGAATATTTCGATATTGTATCAACGTTTTGAGCTGTGTTGTTCCACTGTTAGTTAGTAGAAATAACAGGTTATAGCTACACAAGATAAGGTGACAAATAGAGGCAGCCAATTGGCTTTAAGAATTGTTTAAAGCAGACAAGGCGATGTATATGTTTTAAGGCAAACAGACCTTTGTGTGCAATGTTTCACCACTTTACACGCATTACGCGTTTCAAAACGCGCGTGATCGCTACACAATTGTGTATAAGAGAGAATTGTCCTTGAACTGCAGACGATCCACATTGCCAGGCTCGTTTTCCACACACCCCTCAGGCAACTGTCCTAATTATTTTGCAATGTCATGCTTGAGAACACGGGGACCGTGTGTTTAGCCTTAGTAACCTAAATAGCGCTATTAGACAAGAAAACCAAACAGAGAGTGAAAATACATGATAAAAAAAAAAAAATCTGATTTACTTGGGATAATTTTCTCTAAAAGACTGTAGCTTACTCAAAAGCTATTGGGATATGTGTGGTGATTAACAGTCACAGTGATATGATAAATGATGTGATTTCTGTCGGTTTCCACAGAGGAGCTCCAAAAGCAGCTCTTGGAGCAAGTGGAGCTAAGAAAAAAACTCGAACGGGAATTTCAAAGTTTGAAAGGTAATTAAGAGATAGATATATTCACACTATGCTTTGATTTGCTAAATCATTTCTTCTATTTATCACTTAAGTTAATATAATACGTGTTGACTCTAACAGATAATTTTCAGGATCAAATGAAGAGGGAACTGTCCTATCGAGAGGAGATGGTCCAGCAGCTGCAGATTGTACGAGGTAATACATATTTCGCACTAGTGACAAGAAAAAGTAACACTTGCATATTTTCAGACAGACAGAATAGTTCAAGAAAATATTAGGTCACAGGGAATCTAAAACAGTTCATGTTTGTGACCCACGCCGAATGATTTATGAATTTTGTCTTTTTATTTTATTTAGACACATTGTGCAACGAGTTGGATCAGGAGAGAAAGGCTCGTTATGCAATTCAGCAGAAGCTTAAAGGTAATTTAGAGACATACACTATAAACCATCAACTTTTTAATGCAATACAAATATGCAAGTGCTACTTTTTCCAACAAGTGAATTTACTTTAAGCATTAAACCATCACCAAATGTGTGACTAGAAAGTGATGAACAGAGATGAGTTTGATCTAATCTTCATTCGTTGGGCATACAGTATTGTGTGTGACTTTGACATTTGGAGAAAGTTTTTTTTCTGCTTTGGTGCGTGGAACTAAATCATCCTTTTCCCTAGAAGCTCACGACGCTCTTCACCATTTCTCCTGCAAAATGCTCACTCCACGCCACTGCACAGGGACCTGCACATTCAAGCCACCCCTCTTACCACCTTAACTTAAAGCTGCATCCCAGGATCCCAGTGACATCTGTAAACCTCCCCTAAAGGAATTCTCCACATACAGTCTGTTTGAGAGGTTCAAGTTATGCACACCGAACACTGAGGCCCGAGGACTGCTGAATCACTATCCATCCCAAGTAGGCTATTCACTGGCATTTGAACATTCCACTGCGGATGAAAGTGTCTATGATTACTTTATGAAAACAGTAAAACAAGCCAGAGGATGACGAGAAACATTCTAACAATTATGCTGTTACTTGTGTAAATACGTTGATTTTTTTTAAAACAAGACAAATACAAAATATGTGGCAATGTGCAATGAACTGTATAATGTGAAGTTTCATAAACTGGAATTGTTGATTATTATTCTTATCATTATTTATGTGTTTTTACATGTATTTGTTTTTGTCTAAATGAATTCACTGATGTGCTATCCTAAATTGATTGTGTATCATCAATTTTAAGCACTTTAAATGAACATTTCCGACCTATCTATCCAAAATTAAGCAACCCAAAAATGATTGAAAATCAGCTGTACGTCATATTAATGTACAACAAACATAAGTTTGAACAAGCACTTATCCCATATTTTCCAAATAAACAATTGAGAATACCACAAAACTTGTTATTCCACTTGAAAGTGCTCAAACTAAATGTCAAGACCTCTGGGGTATTTCTTTCTCTCTTTTTCTCTTTTTTCCTCAAAAATAATATAATCTCCTGTTTCATCCTTCAATAAAAGTTCAATTAAAGCCACAAGTATTGACTCATAAATTTTCCGTCACACAATGTTTCGAACATACTTTTGTTACTTTTAAATTAGCACAGATTAATTGTCTGTTTTAAGACACATATCCAGAAGCTGTATTTATTTTATTTATCTTTCCATCCATGCATGGAAAATTATTTGCACAATAATAATATGATGTTATTTTAGGTAGGGTGTAGGATGTAGGGTGTCCTACAGACAAATAGTCTAAATATATTGCCTAAATAAACAGTAATGTTAACAAATATTTTCTCATTAAAATGTACTCATCCCTTTCCCAACATTCCAGTTGTTCAAGAAATTGGTAAAGCCTTTATTAACTTGTTCAGTAACCTTTTATTTTATTTTGGGCCATTATAAACGCACACAAATGAGTCTCAGCGTCTATTACTGTTATGAAATACAACACTGCCATCTAGTGGTAACAGCAGACATTGCACATTGCCGATGTGCTTGTTCAGCGATGCAAAATGTTCTGTGCGGACAGTGTTTTTGATTACACATTTATTTAGACAATATCTGGCATGTACACTCACTCAAGACCTGGCAGGGGGCATGAAAAAAGCAAAATACAGTACAAAAATATTTTGTAGCTAATTAGTGATAATTGAATCATGCATGTGTTTTCTTTTATAATTCTAAATATGCCTAACGTTAAGTAAAACAAAGTGTGGTCTATTAAAAAGTTTTGTTTGTTTGTTTGATTGATTGTTTGTTTTATGTTACACGTGTTATTTAGTTAA
The DNA here is from genome assembly GCA_032357475.1 of Enteromius thamalakanensis. Lineage (NCBI taxonomy): Eukaryota > Metazoa > Chordata > Actinopteri > Cypriniformes > Cyprinidae > Enteromius > Enteromius thamalakanensis. The sequence goes on along the minus strand of JAUCMT010000134.1, from coordinate 14,123,329 downwards.
AACCACTTAAAACGATGAAATTTCTAATAAATTTTTTGGCGGGTCATAACAATTCTGTAAATTCAGTGACATTAAAAATTATCTTCCCTTCAATGTTCTTTTAGCCGCAAGATATAGATATGGAAAATGTTTTACCTGCATGTCTTCGTATTTAAAATAAAATCCATCTACTTTCTAATCTTCTTTGGATACTTACAGCAGTTTTGTTTCTTTTGTTGACGTTGGAAAGATGTGGATAGAATGTAGATACTTTATTATTTATTTGAGTGCCTACAAAGCAACAATACAAAGACCCCAATCAACAATAATTTAATAGATTTGAATACTTTTTTTATTTGTATACTGAAATGTATGATTTTGGGAGCTTAAAAAATCCTGTGGAAGTATGCTCTGTCGCGCTAAAACCCTAAAGTAGGCTTAGCCTTCCTATCCTGTTTTGGGGGCAGTAACCGTATTAACTTTTCCTCTCAAAAACGTAAAGCAGGATTTTTGGACTCTACTGTTTGAAAAACGTGTGAACGGTTACGCCGGCAACGAGCTGCGCGTGCACACCACGTGACCCGATAGCGTCACGCCTGCGCTAGCAGTCACAAGATGGCGGAGAGTGCGGAACTAAAGGTAAAACGCTGCGCTCAATTTCCAGTCGGATAGTGTGCAGGGAGATCTTATTGTACCGTTAGAAGTACGCGTACTACTTACCTGCTGTATTAAGAGGCCGTTATATTGCATTTAACATCCCTTTTCGTGGCTAAAGTTGCACGAGAGATGGTTTCGCAGCGGAGGTGTTGTAGAAAGCTTTCAGCGTGTTATTGTTGATGTAGAGGGAGCTGTCTGACCACCGCTCTCCTCAGGGGAATTACTAACTTTAACTCTTTCTCCCTAAAAACTCACGTTAAGAGTGTCTGCTGAAAATCCGTTTCAGACTCAGGCTGTTTTAAATTACGCTGTAAGTTTACCGCATCTGTGTGTTTTGACGGTTGGTGTGTGATGTAGTCACCTGTACTTGTGGATTTGCTAGAAAGCTCCATCGCTTCGCGTGCAGGGCGCGAGCGCTGTTGACGAACTGTCAATCAAGTGAGAGGAAGTGAACGAGCACCGTCACTCAGATTTCAGCAGATTAAAACTGAACTGATTATTGCAGCTAATCTCCAAACTTAAGCCAAATGTCTTCACCTAGATACGGGCGAAACATTTAAGTTCACCAGTCGTATGCTTCCCTACCAGTGGAAATCCTTCTGTTCAAAATTTAAAAATAAATAATTGTACAATAATGTAAATAAAACATCACATTGCTCTTAGTTAAAGTGTAAATTTAAAACTTATGTGAACTGACAGCATTAGTCACTATTTGCGTATTGTATGAAAATGAATGGTAGCTGAATCTATCACGCTGCATCTTTTGTGTTGCACAAAAAAAGTCATAGTTTTGGAGCAATATTAATTTTTGTGTGAGCTAACCCTTTAAATTGAATGCGGTGTGTTGATGACTGCTTTTGCATGACTGATGTTCTGATGTTGCTGACTTTCAGTTTATGAGGGTTTGTGAATTGAGCTCATGGCTGTATAAGAATGGAAAATACTGATCCACAACATGCTTAAGCGTTATTTTTTTAAGCTATGTATGTCTGATAAGGCTTTTGTATTTTTTGATTTCAAAGCCTCTGTGTCATGATAGATAGTCAACAGCCAGTTGCGTAAACGTAGCCTCTGTGTTAAGACAGTGTCTTAAGAGCTAGTTTGACCAACTAGCAGTTAACCAAGGGGTAATTGGTCTTACTTTTTGGATTCAGCTAAAACTAATCTCTGTTTTAATGTAACAATGGCCCAGTTTCACAAACGGGGCTTAGGTTAAGCCAGGACTAGGCCATTAGTTTAATTAAGATATTTAAGCAAATTTTCCAAAAATGCCTCATAAGAAAATATTACAGGTGTGCATCTTAACACAGAACAATGACACTGATATGTTTTAAGAGCAATACATTTTTCATTTTGAGACAGCTCAAACATGCAATTTAGTGTGGGACTAGCTTAAGCCTTGTCTGTGAAACTGGGGGAATATTTAAAAAAAATGTGACCAGTCTCAAAGGACAAAATTAGATGATAACTTTTAAGACTAAACTTTTTCTGCAACTGGCTCCAGACTGAAAGAAGTTAACATTGTTGCTGATGCTCTCCTTTTTATTATTTTTATTTTATTTTCTTCTTGTCTTTTTGCTTTCCATAATAGTAGTTATTTGTTCTTGTTTCACATTTATTCCTTATTTCTTACATAAAGGCCTAGACCTATTGTTTGCCCTTGGTCTGTATCTGTGGCTGGGCCACCAGTGGAGAGAGAAAAGCCGTAATTAGATTTGGCATCTAACCTGATATTATACACCAACTCTATTCACTTTGCTTGCAGAAATATTTAATAGTTACTTTAAAGGCAGTAATCAGCAACTGCACAAAATGTTACTTTGGCTTGGAATAAGACTGGCAGAAGGTGTGGGTATGGCGGATAAGAGATTTAGACCTGCCCACATGTTGCTTACTGGACTGATCTAAATCAGTTCAAGAGCTCAGGGGCTTGTGATGTGTTCTCGCTAAGCACAATGGACTTTTGCATGTCGGCTACTTGTGATCTTCACTAGAATCTCAGTGCTATGTGAGCTTCAGGTATAATATTCTTCCAAAGCAAACTCTTTCTGTTATATTTTTATAATATTATCAGATACTGACTACACAAAAATAAACTAGAAACAAACCCTGCAAATTTATTTTAGCATTTGTCAGCAGTGAAGTATTTTTTACTGCAAAGCCGTTTTATATAAATGTGTTCATAACACATGCAAAAAAAATATTGGGACATGTTGAGGGAGGGCCCTGTACTGATGAAAGGCTAGAAACACACCTGATTAAAACATACAGTTTTGTAATGAGTTCCAGAATCTTTAGATAAAAATGAATCATTAATTTAGCTATGTCCTGTTGTTGGGCACTTCCTCAAGATTAATTTTATGCTTAATTTCCTCACAATTTTCATACACTGCGCTGCACTGAGACTAAATGTGGAAGCCATTATACACAGAGTCTATTAAATTACCTCATGAGTGATATGCTGGGTAGTTTATAGCCACGAGTATGAATTCAACAGATCACTGTTGTCTTTTAAAGGAACACTCTTTATTTTTTTTTATTTATCTAACTTCCCTAGAGTTAAACAGTCAAGTTCAACTTTTCGAAAGGTCTGTAGCTTAGCATAGATCATTGAATCTGATTAGATCGTCAGCGTATCGCTCAAAAATGACCAAACAGTTTCGATATTTAAAACTTACATTTTGTACTAAAATTAAAATTTTGGCTAGAAACTACTCTCGTCAAGGAACTTTACTGCCATGCAAAGATGCACAGCTCCTGAAAATAGTCCCTAGCACTTTATAACGGCTTAATGAGAGTATAGTTCCAAGCCATATTGTAACTGTCTGGTCGTTTTAGAGCGAGAACTGTTTAACTTTAGGGGAGTTGGAAAATTAGCCTATTTTCAAAAACAGTGGAGTATTCCTTTAAAGAAATGTAGAAAAATCTGAACTTTATTAATTCCAGGAGGTAAATTGAATTACTTAATCACTTCTTATTTATTTATACTTCTTTAAAGTTTCAGTTGAAGTGATTCCCAGAGGAGCATGGATATTTGTCATATCATATTCATATCTGGTGTTGATTTATATAATGATGATTAGGTAAGAGATGATGTAACCTAAGCTGTTTTGGAAGCATGCATAAGAGATTTAAAGTGTCTGTTGCTTACCTGCAGAAAATATCAGTGTAGATCCAGATGTTTTATTGTAAGGTGGCTGTAAAACAAATTAATTTGAGTGCACGTGCCTTCGTAGTTTCATTATTTTGTGCATTTGATGAGATCTGTATTAACGCGCACATGCTTGTGCTGATGTGCTCATTCCCTCTCTCCGGCTTTAACCAGCTATCTCTGGCCACACAAATAGCCTCCATCAACTGAGAGGTGATTAAGGTGGGGATTGTTGTGGTGTGTGTGTTTGTGTGTGGTTTATATCTCCCTTCAGCAGATGTTCTCTTACCTGGCTCTAGCTCCTGTACCAATTTCCTGGGGGTTTAGCTCACACTGCACGTTCTCTCACACAATGCAGCACATAACCAAATACCGGAATAAAGGAATTTCTTCCAGAACATTGTGGAATCATCATACGGATCTGAGGTCATTTGCTGCTATTATGGCTTATAAATATGTGTAGTCGACTCAGCACTCATGCTCTGTTTGGACAAGAGACTGTAATCTTAATCATCTATTAAAGTCTCCATGTCTCCTCTCAGCAGACTTCACACTACATCACACCATTATAGATGAATGAGGTTGAGATTTAAAACACAATGAGCTCCACATGGTCAACAAATTAGATTTTACGTTTTTAAAGCTGCCAAGAGACAGTAATGCACATCCAGGCTGACTGAAGAAAGAGGATGCTCTCGTCCTCTCGCTCTCTCTGTGATTTGTTTGTAATTGAGGGTGTTGTATGCTCTGTTTTTTGACATTCAATCAAAAAGCTGTAACTTGATATTTCTATGAGAAAGACAGGCTTATTTGGTGACATGACAGATTTGGATCTTTTCATCAGTTTAAACCACATCCCTCCACAACTGACTGCATTTTCATCTATTAATTCAGTGACCACATTTCCAAATCCAGTCAACAACTGATTTATAGAACCAGGTCCGGACTCCTCATTCTTTTCTGAAAATCAGTTGTGCTCAGATTTACATTACTCACAGAAAAAAGATCTCTTGCTGCTTTGATTCATCATGACTTTAAAGGGAGGTGCACAGACAAACTAATCAAATAATAAATCTTAAAGTGCGATTTATTTGTTCCACTCTTAAACTGTCTTCAGTGTTTGGCATTATATAGTGGTTTGCAAAAGCATTTGGTGATATAATTTAATATGATGGCAATGATGACTGTCTCTTCCAGGAAATAAGGCTCGAGTGCTTTGGTTTCTGGTTTGCAAGTGTTTTGGATTCATGTTATCCTCTGAAGTATGGTCTAAATTCTTCACTGTGTTCTACAAAAAGTCTTCGGTAGTCTGGCTGTGTCCAGGCGTTAGAGCATGAAGAGATGGGACACCTTAAGACCTGGATGTCTTGGACTCTGTAGGGAGAAAAGTTTTTGTTTGAGATACAGTTTGAGTGTGATAGAGCCAACTGTTTTTGAAGAGATTACACAATGACGCACATGCTTGCTTCAGGAAAAGGTTTTTTTAAATGTATTAGTAATTAGTGGCTTTGCACCTGCTTCTTTAACACATATGCAAAAGAATGCCAGGTGGATTCAGAAAGCTGTCGTATCCTCGGTTTTACATGTTTGCCTATTTTTGAGCTTGCAAATGGTAAGTGATTAAAGGCAATCCTCCTCTCTGGCAAATGTTCAAGGCCACCTACTCCCTTCTACTGTTAAAAACAAGTGATTTGAAAGTGTTTGAAACCATACTGATGTATTAAACAGGCTGATTATTGGACCGTATTGGAGACAAAATCTCAAGATGTCTATATAAAGCTTAAGGTACAATATTAATTGTGATTTAAGGAGAAAAAAAAGGCAAATGAAGACTTCTATTATCCAATATTTTCTGAGAATTCAAAATTATCCCAAAATTATATTCACACTGGTGTTTTAGGAAGCCGAAATAATTAGAATATGATAATACATATTGCGACAATTTCATGTTATTGTTATTAATTTAACAGAAATAGATCTATTGTAAAACAATTGCGCTGTAAAATAAATGAAAATGAATCATTTATAACATTCTTGAAAAAACCTGTCTCACTACAAATCTGTAATCATCTGCTGTGAAAATAAAGCATAACTGGTGGCTGTTGCATTCCCAAACATGTGCCTAAACATCTCAAAGCCGTTCTGAGGCACAGAAAACACTGGATCACGAGCGGAACACCTGAACAAAGTGCACTTTAAAATTTTAAGGAATTAAGATATGTTGTGTTTTCTGTTTTAGTTCGAATGACACATACTGTCCCAAAGCATAATGGCCCAAAACACAACTTTACAGACCTTTTATGTTAGAATAAGATGATTACATATATTTGAAAAAGTACACCTTTTGCCTGGAAGACGTTGTGATCATGATGAAATGGAGACATTTTTTTACGATTAATATCACAATATTAAAATAGCCTACCATTACAACCCTATAATCTACCAACTGCAAACATTTATATTTTGAGCACATGTTATAAAAGTTGTATTTGAAAAACTAATTCATATTTTTTCTCTCTGTTTAATGAAACCAGTCTATCACTTCTCATGGACCAAGTAATTCTTTCTAGATGAGATTATAAACTTCACTTTCAAAGGTTTTTTTTTGTTTTTAAGAAATGTGAAAATAATAATTGTAAATATCTAAAAATGAACAAAAAGGAATCCTTTTCAAAAATGTTTAATTTTTAGTTTAGACATGCTATAATTGTAACAGTCCTTTTTTGTGAATTCTAACAAAAACATCATTATTTCTAATCTAGCTTTTCAGAATATAGCCTACTCTAATGTAATTGTTGACTATTTTGCTTGTTACATTCATTCATTCAATTATTCTACTGAGCTAGTTCTCTTTACTCTTTAACTCAATGAAGAACTCTTAAAACGAATTACTATATTTATGCAAAGTAGACTCCTTGTCATTTGTTTCTATTTGAAAACATTACACTGCATCAGTCTTAAACCTAGTCCCAGACTAAAATATAAATCTGAGCTGTTTAATCCAAAATAGACTTGCACTGACTGATCTTAAAACATGTCAGTGCCTTTGTTTTGTCTTAAGATGCTCACAAGTAATGCTTTTTTCAAAGGTGCGTTTATAAAAATTACTTAAATGTCCTAATTGAACTATGACCTAATCCTGGTTTAGGCTAAGCTCTCTCTGTGAAACCGGGCCATTATGTTTTTATTTTTGAATGTTAAGAAACGAAAGTAAAATATTAAATAAATAACAGTGCCACATATCATTTTGTAGGCATATAAACATTGTTTTTCAGTTATAAAATATCAACATTGGTCGATCTCCATTACAATTGGCCTCTGTATTGTGCTCATCTCTGAAAGACGAATGTGTCATTCATAATGTCATAAAATACTGCAACAGAACACTTTTCTTTTGCAAGTTATAATTCTAAACAAAACAGGACCTCTTTATTTTGGCTACTCAATAAGCTTTATTGAGTAGCACACCATTTAGTATATAGTTAAGTGGCTCTGCTGGGGACTTATTTACTGCTGTCAAATCGGGAACCTTTAGATCATGCTATGATAGCATGGTTACATGGATGTGTGTGTGTGTGTGTGTGTGCTTGCTCACCGCTGGAGCTGTGTTGGTGAAACACAAAGCACTGAGGTATGTGAGTGTTGATCTTCCGCCAGTGAGCTGCAGGGCTGGAGATGGTGGGGGAGGGGCGGACGAGAGAGAGAGAGAGAGAGAGAGAGTTGGAGGAAAAGCTGGCACACTAATTGTGTTCTGGGCTCTTAGCTAGAGAAAAAGAGTGTGTGCATGCAAGTGAAATTGGGGATAGGTGTGTGTGTGTGTTTGTGACCCCTCAACTGTTTGTTGGCTCTCGGTTGCAGCATCAGACAGACAGGCATGTGAAAAGACGGAGGGATTCTGTTAGCTTCATCCTCTGAAATTACACTTGAAGAAAGATGATCTTCATCACAGGCTCATGTGCACCTGAGCCCCAATGACAGACCGCAAACACACCTACACAAATGCTAAATTAACACACATTGCACCTGAGCCTGGAGAACAATTCTCTGTTTCAGCAATGAAGAAACACACAAACACCGTCAGGTTTTGTGCTTGTGCATTTGGCATTTTGTGTTCTCCTTTCTGTTTTTAATCAGTAAAAATCTCCATGACCTTGAAGAATATTTGGCTCGATCACCTGCTTCAAGTGATATTAGAGCATGTACCTGGCACAGATTTACCCTGCACAGCAGGAGCCAAAACACACACATACACATTTACATACACTGCAAAAAGAAAGAAGAAATCAGAAGTACTATCTTTCTGTTATCCCGAGACAACTGCATCAACCCATAAATTTGTGTTAGATAAGTTAATAATTTGGGGTTTTTGCTTGTATGCCGAGCAGTCATTTCCTTTGTGCTGTTTGTGTTTGGTGCATTTATTATTACACAGACCTCCACTAATGTGCACCTTTTTAATAAGCCCTTCACTAGTGGTCAGATTCCAGCTGCGTTCTGATTCACAGGCTCCTTGCACACTCTTCGCTGCTGTGCAGGGGATTTCAGAAATTCACATAGCACATTCATTTTGAACTACAGTACATCAACCTTAGACAGCATATGATTCACATGGATAGGATTATTGTATTCACGAAAGTTATTTTATTCATACAAACCTTGGAGCTTCTATTTAATCAAAAATTCAGTCATGTTTTCTTTTAAATAAAAGCTTGAGAAAGTCTTAAAGGAGTCATATAAAGCCATTTTTCTACAAGCTAATATGATTCTTTAGAGTCTTAATGGAAAGTTTGTAATATAGTTTGTTTTTAAAATTTCTCAAAGATAGTGTAAAAAATGCTCATTTTACCCTGTCAAGAAATCTGGCTGTTCTGTGTACTTCCCCTTTAAATCTTCACCAGCTCCGCTAACCCCGCCCCTCTTTTCCGAGGCACTCTCGGAGGATCTTTTTTGAGCCGTATTCATAGTGAAACTTCTTAATTAGCCCATTATTATGAAAGGCGATTTACAAAGATTCATTAAAAGACATTATACTCACTGCTTCTGTAGGTGAGGCTGGATCATGAATGATTTGCGTTAACATAAACACATTTAGGTTGATCAAGGGTTTGCTTCAGAACCAAATGATACGTTAATCCTCTGTGATGCCACACCGACTGGCATTTGAGAATGGCTTGATTTCAGAAGGGGCAACTTATTTTTATTAAATTAAAAAAAAACTACTGGTGGATCTTTATGTACACACACTCCCAACACACATTTCAGCTTGTAAATGTGCATGTGGCACAGGTAAGTGCTTTTTAATCTGTTTCACATTTTCCATAAAAAATTGATGAACAGCTGTTTTCAACATTGATAATAATTGTTGTCATTTAAATTTATTACCATTTAAATACATAAAATAATATTTTAATTGTAATAATATTTCATAATATTACTGCATTGCAGTATTGTCAACCAAATAAATACAGCCTTGGTGAATATTAGAGACTTTTTTAAAAAATATCTCAAATATCTTACAGACCCCAACTTTTTGAATGATAGTTTGTCTTGCAGTAATGATGATGATATTACATGCTGTATAAGGAAATACAGCGCTTTAGTGAAATAGCCTAATGTGAAGCACATTTTTGCATCAATTATTTCTTGACAATGATGATCTAGTGCCTCACCATGCATGGCTGCAAATATTTGAAGTCTTTCATAAAATGGCGAGATACCCTTTTAAGTTTAGGCCCATATCAGGTGATTGGACTGGTGTATGATTGGAAAAAATGAGCTAGCTTTTTAAACTTTTTTTTATAGTACTCTGCCTATTCATAGTGGTTTATTTTATTTGAATAAAGCCGACTGGCTCTGCAAACATCAAGTACACCTCTGCGTTTCTCCTCTCTGTGGGTTTTAGAGTGGTGTTGGTGTTGAACCACTTTGAAACTCGTGTGACACCGTGTTGTGCAGGAAAACCTCAGCAGGGTGGCCGTATCTGACGTGAACACTGGCGCAACCAAGACCTTTACTTTCTCACATCTGGGATTTGGTGTGTGTGAAATTGTGCTGTATTAGTTGGTTGTAAATGGCTGTGGGATAAAACATTAGACCCTCTGGGCTGTGATGAGGAAGAGGGGGTTGAGTGTAGGAGGGATTTATGTGGGCGGTTGACTTTGGAGAGAACATTCAGAGGAATAAAATTCATGTGAACAAAACACGCAGGTATATTCTTGCCGCTTACAAAATTGAACTCTGAACTCTGTATTTTCATCTGGTTTTTAATCATAGTTTTCTAGGCTTAATACTGCAGCTGTCAAGTGGTGTTAAATTATATGAAGAGGGTCAAAAGTGTCTCAAAGTGCTCATTGTAAAACTTTGTTCATATATAGTTTCAATACAGAACTTTTTCAAAGACGTTAGGAATTGTCTGAGCTGATGTGACAGCAGGTCTTGCACACACATGACCTCCAGTTCACACAACATCAAAATGTTGTTAAATGTATGTGTTAAACGTCCTGCTGTCTGTTTATATATTATGCATCGGTTTCAGGTCCAGTGTTGCTCTGCAAAATGCTTAACAGTGCGTCACAGCGCCTCACACCCTATGATATCCAATTCCTGGAATGTAATTTAACCACAGCTTACTCCTTTATTATGATCGGACCTGATTTAAATTTTTTTCCCAATGTCTTTAGGACTCTCATTATTTCATTATTTGATTGATAAAACAAGCCTCTACTTTGACACCCTGTGAAAAAGCAATTGTGTCTCAGAGAGGGAACTGACAGACATGTGAAGCCTTTGACAGATGCGGTGTGCGTGCTCATGGTCAGGAGCCTCCATCTCTCTCACTTACTCTTTTTTTAAGTCGAGCTGTTCAGACTCATAAGCTCAATCATACATCTCTCATTCTGTTTTGCTCACACACACACACACACACACACACATCTCTCTCCAGTGCTGTGTGAATCTCTTGTGCTGCCAGTGTGAGATGTTCCTGGCTGGTCTGCAGTATATCACCTGCTTTTTTACCCTTTGTTCTGAGTGTGTTCACCAGACCGAATGATTTGTCGGTAAATGAATGTCTGCATCTCTTTTTAGTTCGTATCTCTCCATCCCTTCACCTGAACAGCTCAGTTATTGATAGTAATTTCTCCAGTTGTTCCCAACAATTGCTGGAGTATAATGGATCTGTAAGTGAATTAATGACTGATTGGATTGCTATGGGTCATCATAAGGGGAAATTAGAGTCCTTCTTGTAAAGCTGCAGTCAAGGCACCTTTGTCGGCAGACTCTGCTTTCAAACAGCATTATGCCTGCTGAGTATTTTTACTGGAGCCATGTCTATGTACGCGTGTGTGTGTGTGTTTGAGTGTGTGTGTGTTCAATTTCATTTGTTTTGGAAGCCGAGCAGCTCATGTCTCTGCCCTTCCCCCATCCCTCTCTCTCCCTCTCTCTCTCTCTCTCTCTCTCTCTCTCTCTCCCTCTCTCTCTCTCTCTCATGCCCACTGTCTTTCTCTTTTTCTTTCTGAACCAACCTCTATGCTCTCCTCTCCTCATTTTAAAGCAGAAATGCATCATGTGTTTTATTCAGGAATGTCTGGCAGGCTCCTGGTTGTAAGAGCATCTGCTCTGATTTGTTCTTGTTTGCAGCAGAGGGATTGAGTTGTTAATCAGTGCTTTTTATTGTCTGGTTAATTTTAAACTAGTTTCTTGTCCAAAGGACATGCTAGTATAGACTGTATTTATTTACTGGAAAGAGTGCAAACAAACCTTACTTATGAATACAGCAGGTTCCAATTCAAATAATTAAATAGATCATTTCACTCAAAATTCTAATTCTGTCTTCTTTTAGTCACTCTCATGGCATTCCAAAACTACGTACCATTTTCTGTTTAAAACATGTTATTTTGAGACATATTTGAACTGTTTTGGTACCTACATATAGTGAATGACACTGGACCTCTTTGACTTACATTGTATAAACACATAAAGACACATTTTTCACTTCTTTACAGGCTTGGAATTACATGGCGTTGAGTAAATGATGATGTGAGGGTCTTTTTTAATTCTAAGAATGCAGAGAATCGGGTTGAATTCCCATAGCTACCCTTAAAGAACAAACTCAAAATGACACAAGGACACAGAACGCATCTTTGTGAGAATAGAGATGTCTTATTATTCAACTGGCCATCCCAGCACATTTTAAATAGCAACACAGCACCACCCATTGCACAATTTTATAACTATCATTGCAGATACCATCATAACTGATGAATATATAGA
>JAUCMT010000134.1:14088196-14099007 GCA_032357475.1 Enteromius thamalakanensis | reverse complement strand
CATGTAAACCTGTTTTAAGAGACTCATAAAGCAATATTAGCAACCTTTAAAATGGCATAATAGGGGCACTTTAAATAGTTTTATTTGAATAATATTCACTTATATTCGTCAATATTTCTTTACCAGGGATATCTGCCTCCTACCAAAAATGGCGTGGAACCAAAGAGGCCCAGCAGACCCATTAACATTACCTCGTTGGTAAGACTGTCCACAACTGTCCCCAACACCATCGTAGTGTCCTGGACCTCAGAAATTGGACGGGTAAGTTAATGATCCCTCCCTCCCTCCCTCTCCTGGTTAGTGAATACACATACTGTATTATTTGTTTTAAAATGTTTTTTTCACCTTTTATCGGACAAGAAGAAAAGTAATTTGTGGTCTAATAAGACAAATCAAGCAAGCCTATTATAGAAACTCTTGTTGAAATCAACATTTATTTTTAGCTTCCCATATGTGTCTTGCGGCCATTTGCAGTCACATGATTATAGCCAATTATAGAGTTTGTGTGAAAAGGTCAGCATGTATGTAGTATTTTAGTATTTTCTCAGAGTGGCATTTTGAGGCACAGCTAAAAAAAAGAATATCACATTAACACTCTTGCAGAAGTCTTTATTTTAGTCATTTCTTTTAGAAAACAAAAGACTTTTTGTGGAGCATTGATGGATATGACATCAAACAGAAATTAATTAACTTGCATATTAGCAATTTGCATGCGTTATGCCTATTGTCTGTGTTGTGGTCTGTGCTAATCGTAAATATTACCCTGCCGTTTTATACATTATCTGAAATAATTTGTGGTCTTTGTGAATGCTCATTTACCTTTGATATGTTCTGGAAATGCATTTGTGATGGATGAATGCTTTTGTCCATTAGCAGTTAACGCATATTAAGAAAAATAAAAAGGCAGTCACTGTTTTACTTTGAGAGTAGTGTAGGCAGAAAGGATTTCATTACTTAATCCACAGATCCCTACACCTTATGAGCTAACATATTCATCTTCTTGCGCATAATACATCACTGCACCTACATATAATATTCAGCTTCATGAATGATGTCATTCCTTATCGTATAACTTGCCTCGGCAAGCAGTTAGCAATCCTGGCACACTCTGTGGTAGATTCCTTAAATTTTTCACTGTTGCTCAGGAGTCGTGAAAATTATATGAGCTGTACCTTCTCACTGAATCTTAAGGGCTCTTTATTATAGAACCTGTTCATATGGCACTGATAAAACGATGATGTAAGATCTGACCTGAAAATATAAATAAATGATGCCAAGAAGAAGCTTCTTCTCTGCAGTAGGTTTTTGCACTTTGTTATATCCTAGCATTAGTATTGCATAGTCTCACTGTGATGTTACCGTTAATAAGTTATTCCATAAATTATTCCATATTTTACATTTTAACTTACATTAAAATATAAAACCGCATACTCTTTTATGAAGATGTTGCTTGGATTGAAGTGTGTGGGATGCCTGTATGTCTCTAGTAACACATCTAATGTTGGATTGTTTTCTCAGAGTTACTCTATGGCGGTGTACCTGGTCAAACAACTGTCATCTACAATGCTGTTGCAGAGGCTACGTGCTAAAGGCATCAGAAATCCAGATCACTCCAGAGCGCTCAGTAAGCATGCACATTCCCAAGAGAAATAAAGCTGTTCTGTGTGTTGGTCTAAAACCTGGAGAAAATTGTCATTTTTGAGCTATGGGTTTCCACAGGAATTTCCATTGGGTTTTTAGAATAGCAGATTTACGCTTTTGATTTATGCTACTGTTGTTTTATTTAGCAAGGATGCATTAAATGAAAAGTCAAGTAAAGCCTTTTTTGCCAAAGACTTGTATTTCAAATCCTGAAAGGATTTCAATAGATTTAACCAGTTATTTTTTAATTGTAATAATTGCCTCAGATGTGAATTTTGAAACCTCTGTGTTTGAACAAGTAAAAGAGGACTTCAGTAACTGAACAACTTAATTTTTTCTTTTTCTTGATGTGTAATCTAAAGATGACAATGCAGGTGTTGTTTTTTTCAGTTTAATTCAGTCAGAAATTTTCTCGGTGTCCTCTTGTTCCTTCCTGGTGGAATATATTCTGAACTAATCATTTTTTGGGGTATTATTTTATCCAATTTAAAACCTTAAACATTGTGCTCCATAGTCATTAGTTATTTTCTTAAACCTATCAAGAGTACCTGTCAAGTAGCGCTTGGTTGTGTACGCAAGTATACCAGAATCTTTTATTCTGTATGGTGTGAGCTCATCTCATCTCAGCATTGATCTAATCACTGACAGAAATAAAAGACTAGAAATACAAAAGACGCATGCAGTCTACACATGCACTTTGGCTGGGCTAGCCTGAAAAACAAAAGTTTTGTTCAGAAAAATAAACACTATTTTAAGAGTAAGAAACAACATTCATGGGGCGGTTCATTTCAGATTTTGGTGGAAATTTGAAATATGTCATTTAATTGTGAGTTCAGCAAGCCGTTTTTAAGATTTCAGGATTCCCTCCATTTATTTGTTTGAGCTGACTGGAGGCATGGCATATATGACTGCCCTGGTCTTTGCAGAAATGCAACGTCCCTGTTCTGCATTACATAGATTGTTCTTTGTTCTTGTCTGCCCTTCAAACTTTCCATGATACTTGAATTTTATGTAGCAACCTATAAACTGTCTGAATAGTCTTGTTAATTCTGTGTAAACAGGCTACAGCACAGCAGCCTGAGGCGGCTCAAACACATTCTGAAGCACTAATATTAATTCACATGATTAGAGAAATACAAACAAGTGTTTTAGAAATATTTTCAAGGGTAATTGTGAAGATTATGACTGTGAATATCATATTTGTCCACTGATAACCCATTTATTAAATACACACTACTGTTCTAAAGATTTTTTATATAACAGCATCAAGGCTGCATTTTTTTAAAATTGCAATAAAAATTACCAGGTTAAATGTGACCTTATTGTTGTTTCCTCCAGTTGTATTAGTAACTCAAAGTCATTTATTAATAGCAATGCAGTTGTAGTGATCTCTGTGTGTTTTCTGCTGCTAATGTGTGCATGTTTATGTCCTGCAGTAAAGGAAAAATTAACAGCAGACCCCGACAGTGAAATAGCAACCACCAGCCTAAGAGTTTCATTATTATGTCCGGTAAGCATATTGTTTGTCTGATCACTCGGTCAAAAATGCAAACACACACACACAATAATGCATATTTTTAAAGCAATTTTTGGTGTTCGTGTTAGTTTAAGCCCAAGGACCAGCTGCAGCAAACCTCTTAAGCTAAGAAAATTCTTTATTACAATTCCAAACTAATTATCACTAAGTTTTTTTTTTCACCTTACAAAGTCCTTATGAGAACCAGAGCTTTATAACATATTATTGTTTAAGGTTCTCTTGTTTCAAAGTATAGATCAAGCAAAGAGTGATGTTTTTTATTTTAAATTCAAAATGAAATCATATTCAGAGTGTTTTATATATCAGGACTCATAAATCTGTCTAAAATAATTAGGGTGTTTAATGTCGGTTGTATGTTGCCATGATTATGTAAGTTTTATTCATGTTTCTCTTTTTATTCTTTGGTCTGTCTCCAAACCTACATCTGTTGTGTATGTGTGTTTGCCTGGATTTTTTTCCATGTGCTGTGTCTGTGTTTTAATTCCTTCATGATTGTCTGTGCTGTTGTTTGTGTTACACAGCTGGGAAAGATGCGGCTGATGATTCCGTGCCGGGCGTTGACGTGTTCACACCTGCAGTGTTTTGATGCTACGCTCTACATCCAGATGAATGAAAAGAAGCCCACATGGGTGTGTCCTGTGTGCGATAAAAAAGCACCCTACGAACATCTCATCATTGACGGGTATGCAGAAAAATAACAGAAAATAACAGCACAAAAATGTATTTAAATAAGCTGTTTTTACAATCCTACCCCTATGTCATTTTTATACAATAACTATATATACAATAGTCAACATTTGAAGTGGGTCAAAGAAAAATATCAAAGCTGCCCAAAGACAAGAGCACATTTGGTTTTGTATTAGGACAACTCTGATTAATGTTTTTGGTTCAAATAATCATTTGCAATGTCCACTTCAAATGTTGACTACTGTGTGTGTGTGTGTGTGTGTGTGTGTATATATAGTATGTATATGTGATCCTAAAGCACAGATTTAGTCATAATAGCATGTGCATGTTTGTAGCAATAGCCAACAACACATTGTATGGGTCAAAGTTATTTATTTTAATTTTTTATGCCAAAAGGATTAAAGATATTAAGAAAAGATCATGTTCTGTGGAGGCATTTTGTACTTTTGTGAAAATATAAAAACTTAATCTGTTTGCTAATATGAATTGCTAAGAACTTAATTTGGACAAATTTAAAGGTGATTTTCTCCGTATTTAGGTTTTTTTGGTACCCTCAGATACCAGATTTCCAAATATGGTCTTGTTGTAACAAACCATACATAAATGGAAAGCTTATTTA
Source organism: Enteromius thamalakanensis (assembly GCA_032357475.1). NCBI lineage: Eukaryota > Metazoa > Chordata > Actinopteri > Cypriniformes > Cyprinidae > Enteromius > Enteromius thamalakanensis. Next base: position 14,094,523 of record JAUCMT010000134.1, on the reverse strand, counting down.
TTCAGCTTTTAGCTGATGTGTTAATCTCATTCTTATGACTGGGGTTTTGTGCTCCAGCGTCACATATAATTTACTTATATATAGTGGCCAAAATATTTATGTAACAATAGAAACTTGCACATTCATGTTTTTCTAATATAATTTTGATTTTGCATGAAGTTTTCCAGCTGTTTTCCAGAGAGTTGATGACCCTTAAAGGTACATTCTCTCTTCTCTAATTTCTCCTTTGTGTCTTTTTCCTCTCTGTTTTTCTGTCCATCCTTAGGTTGTTTATGGAGATTCTGAACAGCTGTTTAGATTGTGATGAAATCCAGTTTAAAGAAGATGGCAGCTGGGCCCCCATGAGGTCGAAAAAGGAAGTGCAGGAGGTGTCGGCTTCATACAATGGCATTGATGGTCAGTCCCACTTACTGCTGATCATCTCTTCATATTGTTGGATGGGGTTTGGGCGCATTCTTGAAAACTTAGAATTGGTCTAAGACCCTAATACAGTAAATTACACAGCATTTTATTTTAAAACTGCAGTCCGTAACTTCTGGTTCTCTAGTGGTTAATAAACAGAACTGTGTGCGTCTTGCAGAAGAATATTGTAACCAAAGCTTCTTCTCTCTGTTTATGTATATATATATACGTAATAATATATATGAATATAAACTAGGTGTAACATAGTAATTCAGAACAAGCTAAAAACAAAGTTTGGAAAATGGATTTATGGTTTACTCACAAAAAAATCTAACATATTGAGACTGCAGCTTTAAATAAATAAAAAAACAGTTGAAAGAAATTCTTTTATTTCACAAGAGTGCAAAAAGGCAGCACTGTTACATTGTTACAAAAAAAATCAATTAACTTTTTTTACTATATGAAATAAATGCTGTTCTTTTGAACTTTCTGTTAATCAGCGTATAATGAAAAAAGTGCTTCTTGGTTTAGTTGATAGTAGCAAACAATGAATGTTACATTAACCTTCCCCTGAGAAATGTCATCCCACCCTGAAGCTATTTTGTTTACAGTCTGCTGTGTGTGTGCGTATATTCAGGTGGATGTCGTACGACAGTGTTGGAGCAGAACTCTCAAACAAACGGCAACAGTGGAAGCAACAGCAAAAAAGTGGAGGTGATTGATTTGACTCTTGACAGCTCATCAGAAGAAGAGGAAGATGAAGAACCCCCTCAGAAGAAAAGCTGCCCCTCACTATCTAGCATCTCTCCTCAGATGGATAATGGGTACATTTTAGTAAACCAGTTTTTTTTTGTCTTTATAAATATGCACATATATATAAGATAGCTTATTTGTTGCTGTGTTCACAGGGTACTTAATCTCCACAGACAAGCATCGCCTGTGAGTCGAACTCCCAGCATACCTCAGGTGGACACCAATTACATTCCCCCACCACCTCCCCTCATTCAGGACTACCGCCACTACTACTCCACACCTACTGACCTGTCAGGTACAGCACCCAAACATCATTAGGAGTCTGTTCAATGTGGAAAATTGGTTTGGTTCAGCTTAAACATTTGTACTGATTTATCTCTGTTACCTCTACCTTTTACAGATCTCAACTTTTTTCCTTTTTTACAAGGAGAGAATCATCAGGTAGCAATCCAAATTTTCTGAGGATACGTGATATAGCTAATCTAGCCTCCGTCTTCTGTTTGCCTTACTCTTTTTTTTTTTTTTTTTTTTTGCTGTCTCTCCAGCACTACAACATGGTGATGGCAGCAGCCGCATCAGCATCTGAAGATCACGACCTCCTCCTGAGTCGTTTTCTCCCTTACGGTTCATCACAGCTCTTCCTGGACCCTCCCTCTACCCCTGTAAGCAACAACCTCCCTCCCATTAATGTAAACGGCAGCAACACAGGCAGCAGCCTGCGGGAAAGCCTTGGACATGCACCCGCCCCACGCCCCACTTCCGAATCGGCCCCCACGTCTGCCATCTACGGCCCCATCCCAGATGTCATCTCGTTAGACTGACACAGGACAGAAACTGACTGAACAGACTTCCAAACATTGGGAAGAAAACAGGACATACAGGATGACTGAAGGGTGTTTTTGTAAACGATGATAATCGTTGCCGTGTACAGAGAACAAATATATTTTTAGTTTTACTTTTGTATATACCTATCTATCTAGCTATCTAATGTATATGTAAACTTCAAAGAGTTTTTCCCCCCTCTGGCTTGCTAAATTTGCTTTGGGTTTTATCTCTTGGGAAACTGATGCTCTTTTTTTCTTCACAGCTTTGTCTCAACCTCTTTAACATAATATAAACACGTTTTATACCCTTTACGCGTCATATTCTGTAATCGTCTATATTTTGTCTGATTCCACAGGGCACAATAGCTGCAATCGGACCGTCTGCTAGACTCTTGGTTCTTTTCTTTTCCCAGCAAAATTGTCCATAACATTTCCCCTAAACATGCACCAATGCATATTTTATATAATACATTTAAAGGGAAAGTGTCATCATTTACACACCCCTCATGTTGTATTTTCTACTGCGGAATACAAGATATTTGTTCCCCCCTCATTAAATGAAGGTCGTTGGGCTCCAGTGTTATTTTTGACCCCGTTAAAACATTCTTTTGTGTTGCACAGAAGAAATCATAAAGGTTTAGAAGAACATGAGAGTAAATGATGACTAAATCATTCTTTTGATGAACACTTCCTTTATTTTGATGGGCCGTTAAGAAGCATTCCTTTACGTTCAGGTTAACAACTGGAAGTAATAGCATTGTTACAGATATCTGACCTCATGATACTTATGTGAAATGTAATTCATGACTGTTTTTAAAACAATGTAATTCTCTAACAATTTTGCATCCATATTTTCTTGCTCAATGCCAAAAGAACACTGTTTAGTGTTGAAGTTTCTAGAGTGAGAGCTTGTGAGTTCAGTGAACTTAAATGTACGCTTCGAGTGGAAAGTAAGGATTTTCTCTCTCTTTTTTTGTGGCTACCACGCTTGATTGTTCATTCATTGTTTTCTTTCTCCTCTCCTTCCATCCCTCTCTTCTTGAATTTTTCAGAAGGAATGATTTGTTTGGAGGTTCTGCAGTGGCGTAGTCGGTGAGGTTCCGATGTCTTTGGTGTTGGCGTGTAATTGCTCATAGATGTTTGTTTCAGGCTCATGCAGTGACTGAGGTCTCTGCTCAGTTGTTGTCTGATAGGTCATCTGTGTTTGGTACTGTACAGGAAAACTAAAGCCACTCATCATTTCTTCGGTTTTGTCGTGTGTGCCTTGAGTGAGTGTGTTTTGTGTGTGAAAGACTGGACCTGTTATTATGTACTTCACTTAGCCTGTATTAATCTGTTCCTCAAGTCGACCGTCAGATATGGAGCTCTTTTCTACAGACTTGGTGTTTCTAAGCAAATAATTCTATTGGGTAATCACATTTGTATGTCCTTTCAAGTGTTGATTGGGATTAACACGGAGTTTATTGCAAAAGTTTTTTTCTTTTTCTATAAACACAATTTAAGAAAAGAAGATTGGGAAAAAAATGTGTGTGCAAAAAGAAAATGGAAATAGTTTATTTAGAAATTGTTACAGTATAGTATTACAGTATACTTAAATGAAAGGCTATCTAAGTGTGTGTGGCTCAGTGTGTTGACCAGACCTCCTTTCAAAGCCTAATTGAGTTTGGGACTGCGTGTGACAGTATCTAGCTATTGCATTTTGTTGTGTCCTTCGACCTCTAAACCTCTTTTTAACCTAAATTTCTTATGAAAGTATTAGATGTTTATCACTTGATTTATTTCTTGGCTCTGAGATTGGTTTAAAAATTAAGTAATTAATGAGATAAAAAAAATGACAAAGACAAAAAATACAGTAATGTTATTGCAAAATCCTTAATACCAAATCTAGCAGTGTTAATGATTGACTTTTTATTTTAACTGGTAAATCAGAACAGTTCTTGTCTGTTGATTCAGTGTGTCTGTCTCATAACATTGTTTGATTGACAAGATTTTCTTACCAGGGATACACAGGCAATGTTCAAAGACAAACACACCTGAAGTGTTCATTTCATTTGTTAATTTTTGTTTGTGACTGATAAAGGGATAAGTTGTGTGTGTATGAATGTGCGTATGAAAGCGCGTGCATGATTTTGTTGACGTAAGGCAAACATTGTGCAAACTTGGATGTTCCAGTAATGTGCATTTACGTGTTAAAGTTGGATCCGCAACTTCACAACAAACTAATTTATATATTTTAGATGCAGAACTGTGTTATAAATGGACTTCGTGTCAAAGTCCAAGTTTTTTTTCATTTCAGTAAGCTGACATCTATGCTCACTGCCTTAAATTTCATCCACTCTGTGTCTATGTGGCATGTTTTATGAAAAGAGAAAAAAAAAAAAGATTTTTAAGATGTGGAAGACATATTGTACAGTAGACCAATGTCAGTTTGTATAAAGTACTAAGTGAAAAAAAATATTTATTACATGCATTGAAAGAAATTGTTTACCTATTGAATGTTACATGTTTATGTAGAGACATTTAGATGTAATAAAATGCATTGAGTTAACCTTGGCTTTTGTCTTGATTACAAAACAAGCTGATGTGTATATATATATATTTTTTTATAGCATATTTAAGAATTTGGACATTACACTCCTTTACATTTGTGCTGAATAGCTCCGGTATTTTACCTTGCTGTAACTTACAACCTTTACTTAACTTTAACAACTGTTAACTTTGTAAGATGGACGTAACCTATTTGAGTTGAATGGCATGCTTTTCAGTGATAAAGGTCAGACAAGCCTTAATCAATCTGTGGAAAGGTGAGGATTCTAAATTGGGAACTAACCAGGTGCCTGTTCATATTTTAGAAAGAATCACAGCCCCTGTATCTGGGGCAACCAGCTTTAAGCCATTTTTAGTTCACACAACTCATGAGATGATGATATATAGTAAGATGATATGAAGTGTTTCGTTTAAATACTTGCATGCATGCTTACATACATACACACACACACTAACACACATATGTATGCATAAAAACTGTTACTGAAACACCACTTTCAAGGTACAATGTTTGAGCTATTGAGTGTGCATGGTCCTCCCGAATAGAGTCCTTGGCCTGTCTAGCACAGGTTTTGGGCTCAGAGAGTGCCATGATGTTGCTTCACTAAAAAGTCTAGGTGGTAAGCTTTTTTGGGATTCTCCACACTGTAACTCTCCCGGATGAGGGAAAGACAGTGATTCATTAGAGAACAATATATCCACAGCCTAAGATTTCCTCCGCTAGCAGTGTTGGGGAAAGTTACTTTTAAAAGTAATGCATTACAATTTTGCGTTACCCCCTAAAAAAAGTAACTAATTATGTTACTTAGTTACTTTTTATGGAAATTAATGTGTTACGTTACTTTTGGGCAGAGCTTGAGAGTTTGCTCAAGAAGTTCTATTTATAGCAACTGTAACCAAACAGCAAAAAGTGTCACGAATAAACCTCAGGCTGAAGAAAAAGTCAATTCACATCTGTTAAGTAGAATATAGAAGAAAGTTCAATACTCTCCAGCAATAAAATAAAAAATAAAAAAATTAAGCACAGTCATTTTTACTTGTAAGTACGGACTGGATCCTCAAAAGTCAGCAGCAAAGACACTGGTTAATAAAATGAAATTAGATACGTTTGTGTAATTTAATTACTGCAGGTTTGGGTCATAGTCTGAGTTTAATTCATTTTGATGAATACTAAATTAGTTTTTTGAGGGTTAGATGATTTCATGCACATTCACATTTTGTCTAGAACAAGGCTGTATTCACACATCTTGCACAACACTGTATTTCTGTATTTCTCCCAACATGGAGTCAGGAGACTTGTCAGACAACAAATAAGAAAACAAAGTAACTGGCATGCTTTTTTTGAATAAGTAACTAAAATGAAAAAGTAATGCGTTAACTTACTAGTTACTTGGAAAAGTGATATTTTTAAGTAACTCGCGTTATTTGTAATGAGTTACTGTCACAAACCGCGCCTCTGTGGCCCTCTCCAACGAACAGCAGCGGGAACCTTCGCCCGAATACTAATGTTTCCACCCGGACCTTTTTTACCCCACGTACCTAGGAACCTTCGCACCCAGTTCCGGCATTTGCTACAGCATATAAACACGGATTTTTGCCCAGTTCAGACGTGAAGTCTCGATTTGCCCTGGCCACGAAAATTAAACAAGTTGCACATGGATCCAAACGACTCCCACGAATCATTACAGCATACTTCGCCAGAACCGGATCCAGCAACGATGCGTCAAGTCATCATTGAAGTAAGCCGTCAAGCCACGGAGCTTCTAACTCATCGACAACAGCTAGAGAATTTACCTCGCTA
>JAUCMT010000134.1:14069046-14087440 GCA_032357475.1 Enteromius thamalakanensis | reverse complement strand
TCTGACCAGAACTAGAAAATCTGAGCATATCACACCAGTCCTCAGGTCCCTACACTGGCTTCCAGTTTTATATAGAACTGATTTTAAAGTACTTTTACTCGTTTATAAATCACTTAATGGCCTCGGATCAAAATACATAGCAGATATGCTTACTAAATTTAAACCTAGCAGACCACTCAGATCCTTAGGATCGAATCAGTTAGAAATACCAAGGGTTCACACAAAACAAGGGGAATCTGCTTTTAGCTTTTATGCTGCCCAGAGTTGGAACCAGCTTCCAGAAGAGATCAAATGTTCTAAAACAGTAGCTACGTTTAAATCTAGAATGAAAACTCATCTGTTGAGCTGTGAATTTACTGAATGAGCACTGTGCTTCGTCCGAACTGACTGCTTTTTGTTTTTAACTGTCTTAAACCTATTTTTAATACATTTTTAAATCATTTTTAAATCATTTTAGTCAATCAAGGCTTTTATGTTGTGATCATTGTTTTTATGATTGTTCTACTTTCGTCCTTGTTTTATTATTGCTTTTATGATTATTCTACTCCTTTTATGTAAAGCACCTTGAATCACCACGTATGAAATGTGCTATATAAATAAACTTGCCTTGCCTTCAAGTGTCATATTAGAAACCTCCAGTATCAGGCTGCATTAATGTGACAGTCAACTTTACTTGAAGCAAAAACTGGTGCATATTTACATGTGAACAGCAGATGGCAGTGAAAACTTACCAAGATAGATTCACTTTCTAAATCATATTGAATTTAGCACATATCTAACTAATGACTGTGTACTGACAACTATTTAGTCATGATTTTTCTTCTTAAGTTATCATTTAATGCCTGCAGATTTATAAGGGTATAAAATGGGTATGCTGAGTATGTAAATAAAATGTTATAACTCAAACGGGAAGACGAATGACTGCTCTCAGTGGGCGGGGACATTTAAAAAGCGCCCGACATAAATTGTAGCGCGCGCCGCATTGTGCTCAATAGTTTCAGAACCTTGATCTTTTGTGCGTGGCGATGAAGGATAAGTGATGCTTTGCCAGTTATCAGTTAAAAAGCCTAAACGTATATGATAAATCTGATTAAACAACAGGTCTATTCAAGATAAGTACATATGAATGTATAAGTGTATATGCTACATTATTTGTGGTTATGGGCAACACCGAAGTAGGGAAACCGCTGGATATGGGAGACATTAATCAGAGCGGTGTGATCAACAGATCAATCAGTGATCGAGAGCGCTTTAAAAGCCTGGAAGACATTGATGTGACCGCCGATGGGAGTCCGGTGTTGAGATGCTTGATCTCCATCACCTACTCGGTGGTTTGCGTCGTTGGTCTGATCGGGAACCTGTTGGTGTTCTTCTTTATTCGCGTGAGGCAAGAGAGACGCACGTCCAAAATAAACTTCTTCATCCTCAATTTGGCCGTAACGGATTTTCAGTTTGTGTTGACTTTGCCTTTCTGGGCTGTGGACACGGCGCTGGACTTCAGCTGGCCGTTTGGTGACGCCATGTGTAAGATCATCCTGTCGGTGACCGTGATGAACATGTACGCGAGCGTCTTCTTTCTGACCGCGATGAGCATCACGCGGTACTGGTCAGTCGCTTCAGCTCTGAAGGACCGCAGCAGACAGACCAGCTGCTCCATCAGGTGGGTCAGTGTCGTTCTGTGGTCTTTGGCCACCGTAGCCACTGCGCCAACATCCATCTTCTCCACAGTCACCAACGTGGCCGGCGAAAAACTTTGTTTATTGCGGTTTCCCGACGGGCAGTATTGGTTGGCTGTCTATCATCTCCAGAAAATACTGATCGCTTTTATTTTGCCCATGGCAATAGTGTCCATCAGTTATCTGCTGCTCTTGAGGCTCATCCGACAGCGGAGCATGAAGAACAACTCAAAACGAAGAACGCAAGTCACAAAGTCCGTCACCATCGTGGTTTTGTCGTTCTTTCTCTGCTGGATGCCCAATCATGCCATCACGTTTTGGGGCGTGCTGGTTAAATTCAATGCTGTGTATTGGGATAAGTCGTACTATATCGTTCATACCTATGTGTTTCCGGTGACCGTGTGCCTGGCGCACGCGAACAGCTGTTTGAACCCACTTATTTACTGTCTTATGCGTAAAGAGTTCAGGAAAAAACTGAAGGACCTATTTCTCCGAGTCTGAGAGAAACAAGTGTGCGTGCATCCCGGGCGACAGTCATGGGAAACAAACGGTGTTCCTTGCTGAAGGGGTTATTTTACCCCATTAGTCATTATTTACTTAGCCTCATGTTTTTCTACGTCTGTATGACTTTAATTTCGCAGTCGAGCTCAAAAAGAATGTCAGTTCACATGTGTGGGACAACATGAGGGTGAGGAAATAATGATAGAATTGGCATTTTTGAATGAACTGCCAGTACCCACAACAGTATAAGCATGCTGTACAGTTGTGTTGCGTGAATGTCTTTATCTTTGTTCTTGTGAAACATTGTTTTAAAATAGGCTAGCTGTCGATATAAAAAAGGTTACCCTAATTTTGCGTTAAAAAAAGAAACATCAAAAATGCAGGTAAAGGCATAATACCATTCAGTGTACCATACTTTAAATGCTCCACTTTCATGAAATGTTAATAAAATAAAAATAATTGTTCACTTTGTATCTCAGTTCTAGGGGTAATTGTGTATATCTTGTTTCTGAGTGTTAAATTAAAATCTATTTGAATTAAATTAAAATCTGATTTTAATAAAGAGAAAAGAGAGAAAGAGACCATGCATGTTTCTGAGGATTATGTCTGCACAAAACATAAGAAAAGAATAAGGCTTTAGGTCCAATTTCCTTTTTTTCCTAGAAGGGATTTTGTGTTCAAACACATTGTTTGAAAGCCTCTTAAATCTTTGTGAATTTCAGCATCTGAAATTAAATTCCATTATCATAATTTTGCTATCGCCATTGGGTAACAAGTGGGCATACTAAAACCACACTGATTCTGCAAGATTTAAACCTAAAGGCTGAACTGTGTTTTCAGGAAAAGGGGATTTTGCATAAAAGTGAGGAGAGGGGAAGTCAGAATATGTGTTGTTGGCAAAAACCTTGGGTTTGATATTGTAGAGTAATATCTTTGATGTTTTGATGTTTTTGCTGTTTTATACAGTTTAAACTGAGCTGAAAAGCATATAATAAGTTGTTTAATGTCAAACTTCAATACACATGCTATTGATCAATGAACAGTCAATTTGTCCAATGAACATTATTTATTTACCTGTCTGGACAATAAAAGTTAAATTCAGTATCTGTTCTAAATGTAAAATCCTATACAAGATTTGACATTATAAAATAAACCTACCTTGTAGAAAGAAAGTGTCACTAGCCCTATAGTCTACTCTTTGTAGCTACATAATAATAAGCCATTAACAACTATTTAAAAAAAATCTTTCTCAGCGATATCAGTTAAATTGATATTTTTAAACCTTACACGGCCTAATAAGGATGGATAACCGAGCCACCGGTTTCCGTCCAATTTGCTGGTCCTCCTTTTCTCTCACACTCATTGATTGGCAACACGCTCTCTGCACATCCCTGTCAGTCTTGTCTCATTCTCAATTAGCATTACTGACAGCCACTCACACAAGCCCCCAGCCAAGATACCACCATCCACACTGATCAGAGCTTTGTGAATCAAAGCATTCGGGAATATGTAATATGTTTCATTTAGTTGGGCAAGGCCATATCAGACTCTTTGCAGACATCCAAACATGTTCTTCTATCCAGTAGAATTGACAGCTCTGCGGCATGCAGGTAATTACCCAGAAAGGGGCGATCAGGTTCATAACCGATGAGAATGTTTAATGTCTTGTTAAATTGTGGTTGCTTTAAATCACTTACATTGTAAGCTAATGATGGTCATTTGAAGGCAATTTGGAAGATTTGAAAAGACAGTACATCTGCTGCTGTTTACCGTCACGCTCACACAGAAGCCTTTTAATGGACACTCGGCACAGAAATGATGCTCTTGATGATGTTCTGTTGGCTGTGGTACGTCACACTCCCGTGTTTAGTCTGTAGAGGTCAGCGGACTGTGAGGAACAGTCTGGCCAGCAGTTGCTCTTTTTTTGGATGCAAATATTTTCCCACTGAAGACCAAACTATAAGTATTCTTTAAAAACAAAGCAGTAGGCACAACTATGGCTCCTATAATTCTGTTCCTCTCACTTTATGTGTGCACTTTGATTAGGTTACATACCTAGAAACTGAATCAAAACAAAAATAAATTCTGCATTTGTCCTGTTTGTGTACAAAAGCAAGCTACACTCTCAAAAATAAAGGTACAAAAGCTGTCACTGGGGCGGCACTTTTTCAAAAGTTACACTTTTGTACCTATTAGGTTCAAATATGTACACTTAAAGTACTAATCTGTACATTTAAGGAACCAAAATTGCCCCTTTAGGTACAAACATGTCCCTTTTGAAAAGGTACCGCCCCAGTGACAGCTTTTGTACCTTTATTTCTATGAGTGTATTTGTTTCGGCCAGTAACATTATTGCTGCTATAACACACTTTCCATGTACTTTGCTTTTTTTCTTGAGATGTGGTCACATATGTGGAGGTATGAATGTTAAACGGCTGAGTGCTGGATGCAAATTCACCGGTTTGCCCATGGATGTTTGTCAATATTACAAAACTCACTTTGTTCTCCCGGTGAGTGTGCTAATATAATCAGATCCCCCATTGTTAACAGGATTTCCTGTGGAGACATGGTTTCCTATTACTGAGTGGGTTTGGAGTTATTTTATACTAGTCATTTCCTAATGCACATCATCAAATCAGCGTATTCCCATTATGATCTAGATAAGAATATCATCACATAGGAATGTAATTTGTCCATTTGGATGTGTGTATTCTACCCACAGTGTTTCAGTATATTGCTCTCCGCCCCTGGATGTATTCAGTAACAATATAAACCAAAACCTAGAAGTGAATGTAGTGCATTGCCTGCTTTATAATTGAGTTGCTTGTATTTGCAAGCAGTTATTACATTTATTTTTATTATCTTTATTATTCATCCTAATATTTTCCAATGAAAAGTGGAATCTATTTAATCATGTCTGTCTTATTTTTATCTTTATACTGAGACATCAAATCTGACAATATGACTATATATAGTTTCGAGAATAGTTTGAACAGACTTTCAAAATTCAGACACATTTTCTGTGTGATAACATCTATTGTGGTCTATGGAAATAACATCTATTAAGATATTTTTTAAACGATTAGGAGACTAATTAAGCTTGGGCTTTGTTTGCATGGGCAAATGAAAGATGTGTTTGATGTTTTTGAATGAACTCACAATGGATCCACTCTTACTGTCCACAGCGATAAGGACTTCATTCAGGGTATTTTATCAATGTATGTGTATTCTCTGTATTTTTAACCCATGACTTTGGTGATACTAGTACCAGGCTCAGACAGTTGAGCTACAGTAACTATGACCAGCGTTTATATATAATGCTTGTTTATTATTGTCTCAGACAAGAAAATTCTTTAGTGCTTTACTCAACCTTGTGAACATGCCCTCTTGATCTCATCCCCGTCCTCTCTCCACTGAGAGATCTCTGGCATTGATCTCACTTCTGATGTCAACACATCATTTAGTAGTGGAACTGTTTTTTCAGTTTTTTCAAACTGAAAAAACTGAATCAGCAAGTAACAGTGAATTAAACATGGAGGTAGATAAGATTGAAATCACTGAATCATTTCTTGACTAAAACTGTGAAATGACTTTACATCTCATTCTCCCCTTCTGTTCCTCCATATGTGATCTCAAAATGCCTGCATGACAGCTTAAACTTGACAAGAGTGAATTATTCTTCCTTCCAGCTAAAAAACAACCCTGCCAAATTTCTCACTACAAGCTGAAGGTCACACAGATGTTGCCTACAGGAGTGTGAAAACATTCGTGTCATCCTTAATGACAAGACCTCATTTGTAAAAAATGAATGTCCTGTTGGTTTATGGTCCAAAAAAGTTACATATTTTTTGACCCCTAGCCCTAATTCTTTGTCCTGTCTCAAGTAATTAAAAGGTGATTTTCACATAAAGTAAAAGTACTTGTATGAAAGACATGGGTGTTAACAATATTTCAGAGGCAGATTACTAACATATGAAGTCATTAACCAAATTGTTCTCTTAATATTGTTCTGAGAGTATTTTGTCCAGGAACCAAACCTTGGCAGTGGGAAAGTCCAATTTCCTGCTGAATTACTCTATGAGCTTGACCTGAGGGCTTATATAAGGACAATCAGGCCTCTTCTTCTAAATCTTTCAATTTCACTTCCTGAACAAAATCTATAACCAAGCACTGAAAAAATAGATTCAACAATGACAACGAATGTACTATGTATTCAAATATAAATTTAGAGATACAGTATGTAATATTTTTACACAAAATCCAATTAATTGATTAATTAATTAATTAGTTTTGTTTGTTTGTTTTAAGCAAAAGATAGCTTTAATCAAGTAATTTCTTCCTGACGTTTAAAAACAGACTAATCTTAAATGCCTCACTCACTAGTTTCATCAAGGGACTGTTGTCGTTTCTTTTGTTCTTTTCAAGGCCAGAAGGGGGCAACACATCTCTTAATGGCACAGATATAACAAATGATATACATGCGAATACAGGTACTAGCATAGGTTTAAAAAATAAAAGGTATAAAAACATTTTAATTTTGATATTATAAACTGGATCGCGGAATGTCATTTATGAATAAAGGTTTTTTTTTTAACACCAGCGATTGACCTTTCAAATAAGTTATAAATGAAGTATCCTTAGCGCCATACATATTGGCGCTGTAATCAAAATAATGAAATTCAGTATATCCACCTGTTTTGTGCCAAAAAAAATTATTTCCTTGCCTCTATGGCTCCACCCAAAACAATTCAGGTATTCTTTACACTCTCTCAATACTTTATCCAAGACAAAGTCCAGCCTTTTCCAGGTAAGAATGACGTCAGGCGCACAACAGCATCTCCTGTTGTTCCCTGCTATAATTTCAAACGCTGCTAGGACCACGAGGAAGTCCCGCCCCCGCTGACGTTTGATTGGCTTGAACGTAATTTATTCTGCGGTCCCTCGCTACCATTGGGCTACGGCGTTGTCAGCAAGGAAACGCGTCCAGATAAGCCTGCTGGTGTTTCGCGTCAGGTGAAACTCGCGGTGTGTTGTCAGACGTTAAAAGTTGTTTTTGCGTAATCAAACTAAACCGTAAAACGTAACTGTTGTTGTAATTTATTCAAATACTAACCGACAAGCTGCTGTTTATTTATACAACCAAAGAGAAAACATGAAGAGTTTGAAGTATCGACTGAAAAAGCATGAAGTGACCATCACAGTAAGTTTCGAGTTTTAAACAGATGTGCTTGTTTTGTTTTTAGGAAAACTCCAGAATCGAAATTGCGCAAGTTTTGTTTCTTGACACAGTCGGTTAGCTTCATTTATTGTCGGGGTGATATTTTATCTGCTTCGTGTAGTTGTTTTGTTCCCAAGAGGGTTTACTGAGATCATCCAGCATTAAGACAAATCTTTTGACACTTAATCATGTGTCACATCCTCTAACAGGCCGGGACACGGGCGCTGCTCTTTATGCTGCATGAATTAACATGAATTTGCTTAACTTTGGGAAACTTTAAATTAGCCTCTTATTGTAGTTGTAAAATATTTTGCTTACTTATAAAAACGAAACCAGGGATGACTTTATGTTAGGAGGATATTATATTGAGCTCCTGAAAACGAGTTAATAGTTTTCTTTTCCTGGAGTAAAACATGGAATCCAAAAACGCAAACAGCCTTAATTCAGAAGCAGCTGATCCTTGAGATCTTCACCCTCCCCTCTTTTTAATTTCCATGTCAAAGAGCTTGGCACCCAGAGCAGTGTGGGAGGCTGCATGGGGGTTAGTTATTGAAGAGCTTTTCAAGGGTTTTGTTTTGGCTTTAAAATGAAGGGATCTGTGTGGTGACCAAGATTCAGAGGAACTGATGTCATGTTAACTCTGCATTTGATGATCATATGTGCTTTCTTAAACTGTGTGCTCAGTTTTGATGGCTCTTTGACACATGGGAAAAAGCATTTCCACATGCTTTCAGAGCTGGACTATTGTCACTGGTTGCCCTCCGACTTAACTGAACACAAAGGACCATGGGAGCACACCCTCTCTTTTTGTGACATGTCCGTAGATTCTTTCAGTGCCTGGAAGAGTTCTCTCAGTTTCAGCATTCATTCATACACACACACACACACACACACACACATTTCAGTCTTAATCAGAATGATTATGTTATACTGTATGTTAGCCCCATGTAAAACCACATTTCTGAATTAAGATTTCTATAAATCTGAACTGGACAGTTGGTATCTATGGTCTCAGTGTAAGCACCCTATTCAGAATATACCCTGTAATTTATGTTATCTAAACTTTTTAGGTTACTTCTTGACATTTCTGGTGTGGATTATTTTTTTTTTTAACGAATCATCGTAATTTATTAAATAAATGTCTTTGTCACCTTTTCCACCCATGATGAGTTTGCAATCCCAATCTGTAGTATTTCCAAAAGAGAATAGCAAAAAAAAAGAACCGTAATACACCAATTACATTTTAGTTATTGAAATATGAATTGTATAAATAAGTTAAACCAAACATTTTTTGACGTATTAAAGAATTTAATTTAGAATCTGATTGCATTGTGATTTTAATAGTACAGCATTACCTTTGATTAACTGATCAAGTAAATAATTTAAGACTGCATTTTAAAGATTCTGTCTGCGTTTGACGATTATATGGCAACAAAAGCAGAATAACATTCTCATTCACTATTCCCCTTTATTTTTCAGAAAACGTAACACAAAATAAATCCAAATCCGTTTATGTTATCAAAAATAAATAGTCAAACAGGTTTGGAACAGCATACTGGTGAGTAAATGATGACAGAGATTTTAATTTGGGGTGAACGGATGATGTTTAGTGACTGCAGTGCACAGCCATGTTTACGATCTATTCAACACTGTCTGTAAAATTATTAAAGTGTGCAAGCAGTGGTGTTTCTGACTCTTTGGAGCCCTTGAGGCATGCCTGAGGCCTGAATTAAATCAATGCACATTTTCCCAGTACTGCATCTCACTCACAGTTTCTGTTTTCAGTATTAATTTCAATGAACAAACTACCTAAAGCTATTAACCCATAGATACAACCCAAACCTTTCTACCTTAATTTAGTTTTGATAACGTCTAAAATGTGATGTCACGGTTTAATTGTACTAACTTCAATCTAATTGTACAGCATCTGCCTTTCACCATCTATCAACAGTAGTTTTCTGTAGAACCTTCTTTGCGGGTTGTATCGTAAGTGCCTGTCATAGATTGTCTTCAGGATTGGATGTTGTTTGGTATTAAAGGAAAGATATCATGATAAGACTACTTTGCTGAATCACTGAAGCGGATTGCATTACAAATAACCATTTTAAGGGCTTCTTTGTTCTCTAGCTCTAAAGCGTACACTGGCACCAAGAAGCATTCCAGGCCAACTGTGCGGTCCTTAAAGGGATAATTAACACAAAAATGAAAATTGTCATTATTTACTGAACAGCACTTTGTGCCAAATTTATATGACTACTTCTGTGAAGTGCAAAAGATATTTTATGTAATGTTTTCCATTCCTTGCAGTAAAAGTCAATAAGCTCCAATAAACTTTTTGGTTCCCAGTGTTCGCCAAAACATATTTTGTTTACCAACAGTCAGGTTTGGATCGAATATGAGGCTAAGTAAATGATGACAAATGTTAATTTGTGAGTCAACTAAAGAGGCGGATTCAGAACAGTGAAAAACTTTGTCTGCAGAAACCATCTGCTAATCAATCATGATTTTATTTTTTTTATTGATTAGTCCTGAGTTTGCTAAATCAGCTCTTAAAGCTGGAATGAAATGAGAATTTCACCTTTATGTATTTATTTAAATTTTTTTTTAACAATATACCATAGCTTGTCGATGCTACAACACAAACGCAGACACAGATGACTTATTTAACTACTCATTAGAAACACATTTATATAAAAAAAATAAATAAATAACTGCTTCAAAATTTCAAAAAGTGTAATTGGTGAACGCAGTGATGTAACAGCTCATGTCTAGAAGGTAACCCAATGTAAGCAAATTTATGCCTAATCTACCTAATTTGGACCAAATAAAACCATTATCTTACCAGCTTCTTATATTAAATTGAACAGTTCTCTTTTCTTGTATCTCTTTGGGTTCATTTGCGGTCGAGATGTGTCCAGATGATCCCTCCACTTTTAGCTAAATCACGTGACATGCACGAATATACCTAAAAGAAAAAAAACAGTTCTATTAGATAAGAAAATGATTGGTCTCCGGTAAATAACTAGAGCATTAAATCACACGTCTGTGAATTTATGTATTTTTTTACTGCTGTGAAGAATCTTGCCACTAATTATTCTTATTTTGATAATTTTATGTAGTCCCTTTGTTGCCACGGGCCTGTTTGTGATGTCCACTGCACAGACCCCAATGTGGCTGTACTGCTTGCGCTGTAGTTAAGCCACTGGGTGTATGCAGTTTATGTTGTAGAACAAACTTTAAAGTAGCGTCAAGTTATGCTTACCACAGGCATTATATTACATTTGCATTTACATTTAGCAGACACTTTTATCCAAAGCAAATTTTACTCATAAATTGAAAGAAAAAAAACCCAATTGGAAAGTCTTGAAGGAACTAGCAGTAAATTAGCCTAGTCTCGTGGATTCTGATATCATGCCTGGACCGCTATATTGAAACCTTTGGATTGTAGCAAATAATTGTTAAAATCTATCATTTTACCCAGCCCTGCTGCTTGCCTTTGATCAAAGTAATTGGCTTTAGTTTAATAATTCCATTGGCTATGTTATTCAGTCCCCAGCTCTGTCAAGAAGAACCAGAGTTTTATTTTCACCATCTGTAAAATGTTTTGAAACAAATTAAGCATCCAGTCCTCCAGGCAGCAATATCGTGCTTTTTTTGATTGATTGGTGAAAGTACAGGAGTGTCTAAACATGGTGTATCAGTGTTTGTGCCTGCTGTGTCTGTCTGAAAGCTTTGCTGTGTCCGTGTCTCCAGTGCCCACTGAGCCTTTCTGAAAGCTTTGCTGTGTTAAGCTCAGGCCCCCAGTGTAGTGGGAAACTGACAGTGAGGATTGAAGGTTATCCTAGGATGAATAAATGGCTGGGGATTACAGGCAATGGGAATTTGTTGTAGTTGAAAGCCCTCAGGCTTATATGCACAGCTCAAAAGGCTGGAACCCGGAACCCTGTCATCAGTACACGGCAGAGCTGACGGTACTGCAATAAAATGAGTTTCACCGAACCCGTTGACTAACATTCCTCAAAGAGAATATATTTAAGCTTTGATTTCAAAGTATTGAGCATATTTAAAGAGAGGGTGAATTAAGGTTTTAGTTTATTTAAAGCTAAAAAGCAAATTACCTGGTAAGCAGGTTAGTGTACAAGCACGTAATTTGCACATGGTTTGAGTTATAAGTCTCTTATCTAAGGCATGTGTATGAAAGAAATATTAGCCTAAGTCTGATGGTCATCACTTTATAAATGATTTAAGAGTGTTTTCCTTTCGCACAGATTCAAGGCAGTTTGAAAATCTTTGTGCTCTTTCATCTGATCTGATTTCATTCATTCAGAAAGGCATGTATAAAGAAAGAGGATGTCTTGGGCCAGTTGTGTTTTTGATAACACTCATGTCGTTATTTTGTACGTAAAACTATTAAGCTGATCCACTGCAGAGAACTTGGGAGACTGATTAATGAATGTGCGCTATTAATGCAGCTTAGTTTTAAGCGTGGTTCTGGGCCGGAACATTTGGCTCTGTGTCACTAAAACCTGCTGGTCTTGAACCAGGAATTGCTGTCGCCAGAGGTCTGTGGGTGGAGGGTCAGGATAATCTTTTCACCAAGTACTCAAAACAACAGTATTTCAGGACTGACTTAGAAAAAAAAAATCTACCCCAAAAAACAAGGTATTGTGAACAAAGCTGTCTGCACAGGAACCAGCTAATGCAGTGCACTTTCGGTTAATGGACATCCCGTTTCTATGGCACCTATGACACTTTAGTTGTTCCCTGTCCTTTTAGCTTTTTATTTGACAAATGTTTTATTACTGTGACCATTATTTGCTATTTCTTCTGATTTTCTGTTTGTTAGTGATTGAATCTAAATCAAATTACTTGAAACAAAAACGTCAAACACTACAATGTCTTTACGTCTGTTATTTTGTCAGTTTCAGAGAGCTAACAGCTATTTTTGATGGATGGTAAAACTTTTTCTTGTGAATTTTTGTGAAGTGAATTTTGAGAGACTTTATTTTAGCAAGTTTGTTCTTCTCGTATGCTCATTTGGAAATATAAGAAGCCATTTGAGGCCAATGTTTAATGCCATTTGATCACTGATCTGAAAGCCCAGGGCTTATCAGCAAGTTTTTAGTTGTATGCTGGATTTTTTGTGGCTCTTCCTCATCCCACATTCCGTTTTTGCTGAAGTCATCTAGAGGATGCTTGGAAAGCGAGAGAGAGAGAGGAATGTGCTGATATGTGTACCAGATGTTACCCAGTTGTATGATTGGTGTAAACAGCATAACATCTGGCACATTTTCTTATCACCCACTATTTTAATACATTTTCAGTCCTCCCTTATGCTCAATTGGAAACTGTATCTTCTTCTCTGTCCCATTCTCATTCTCTTGGGAAAAGTCTTAAAAGACTTTAAGCGTTTCTTGCCTCACCCTTTCTGAGATCACCTTACACAACCAAAACAGCCACTTTTCCAAAGATAGGAGAATTTTTTCAATATTATTTATGCGTTTGAAAAGGAGAGGGAAAATCTTAGATGGTGTGTTTTCACTAAGAAAGCTAACAGAGTCATTAATTAACCAGTTTGTCTTGGAATTTATGTCTTCTGTTTAAAATCCTCTGTATTAGCCTAGCACTTCTGAGTGACAAACAATTTTGTATGCATTTGGTTTCTATTCTAAATCTATGTTTTTGTCACTCAGAACTGTTGCTTTGTAAGAGCTTTAAAAGACGTGCTTGCTAAGCAACGAGCTTTTTCTGTTGAGCCATATTCCCATGCTTGCCCACACTTGTCTTTTACCGTAAGTATGTTCAAAACGTGTACAAACAACATGCGTCCATGGCTTTGATGAATGATTTGTTGCCCATAGTAAGGCAGGGACCCTCCTTTGTCTTTCTTAAACTCTCTAGAGTGTTCTCAAATAGCAGTAGACTACATTAATTTGTAGCCCTGATGCTATAGAGAACACTTTGTGCTTTTTTTTTTGTATTTACTAAACACTCATCCCATTGTCCATGCTTCTCCCCTTTTCTACCTGGCTCTTTTCCCAGAAACACCATAGAAACCTTGAATATCCATATCACATGACATCATTTTAACAATTTGAGGTATTCCTGGTATTTGTCCTTTTGCATATTCAGTTTCATTTGGGTAAAAAGTTCACGAATCACCCCAAACTCTAATTAAGGCCTAACATGACAAACAAGAAATCTTAATGGATAAGATTCAGATTAAGATCTATATTTGTGTTAGTGTTTATTATATTCATTCGCAAGCTTTTGACAGTCACTGTCAGAATCATGCATTCATTTAATGTATTTTTAATTGATAGAACTGGAAAAAAACAAACAACAAAAAATAGCAGCACCTCATTGACGTGTCTATTGATCCCCTTACACTTAATGTTTTAACACAAAGCAGTCGTTGTAGCTGTCAAAAAATGGGATAATATCTTGTTTTTGTATAATATGCAACAGATAACACTTTAGTGCCAGCTCAGGAGCTGGAGAGACGGATAATGAATGAAATGTGTTGCTGCATATTGATTGTGTGGAACGTACTTTGCAAACAAGAGGCTGCAGTCCTTCATGAAGAGACACTATTCATTATGTTGACGAATACCTAAGAGAGATTACTCTCAGATTACTCATTAATTATGGGCTATTTGACCAGGTATCCATAGAGTACACCACCCCAAATTGCATTGGGACCCTAAAAACAGGGTCTGTTAATTACAGTTGTCAAACGCTGCTTTGATTTTTAACGAATTCTTTGTGATAAAGCCATTTTGAGAAAAATGTTCATAGATTTTGTAAGTTCTGCGATTTATCATTGGCTGTATTTTAAAATCTGATTACCTTCATTTTAGGAGACAATGAAAAAATTTCAACCAATTGTATTTTAGGTCCTTTATGAAACATTTGACTCTTTTCATTCGTTTTATGGGTAGAGGTGTATAGACACCGTTTTTAGAAGAGCGACATACTATGAAAATGGGTCTCCAAACACTGTCTGACAGCTCGTGATTTTGTGTGGCTCTGGTACTGCTGACCTCAGCGTGAACACACACACACACACACACACACAAGCTCGCTGCTGAACCACAGAAACAAAAACTTTAACTGCACTTTTGTTGATTCACCGTGATCAGCAGTAAAGAAACCTGAGGAAAGGGCTTTCTCAGAGTCGGCTCCACTAAATCATTTAAAACTTTACTTTATAGGAGCATAGAAGCAGATTTTACTTGCAGTCAAATTTGCTTATTGGTTCAAATAAACAAGCCAGAGTATGATCATGTAAGGCATTTGGACTGCCTCCTAGAGGAGAGATTTGGCATTAGCCTTAATGCATTTCTCTCACTCTTTTTCTGTATCAGTACAAAAATGTGCTCTGTTTCTTGCTCAGTTTTCTTTTCAGTAGGTTAATTGTCTACTAATCCCACCCCTTGAGGAAATGAATTCTTGGCCCATTGTTTTGTCAGCATAACTCTTTCAGGTTTGACTTGAGTTTCTACTCAGCTCCATCATAAAATATCTGCTGTTAAACCAGCTGTCACCCCCTTCTGCTATTTATACCACCTTGGTAAATGTTCACTCGCAACAGTGTTCTATGATAAATGTGTTTTTACTTTAAAGAGAGAGTCCATCAATGTTTTTCTGTACCTGATATATTCTGAAGAATGGGCTTAATTTTTGGTCAAAGAAGCAAAGCCTTGACCCCCTGATGACTTTTTTTTTTATTTTTTTTTTAATGTATTTTTGTCATTTTACCTTCATACAGCATTGGAATGACATGAGGGTGAATTTAAATTGTAACAGCACTGTCAGTTTTGACTGAAGTAGTATGTCTTTATGTAATAAGTAACATAGGCATTTGTATATTTCTTTATTTATTGGCAGTGCCTTAAGGATATCTACGATCCTAGATAAAACTGCTAATGCAAAGAATGCCTTTTTCCCTTCCAAGCAGGGAAGAGTTTAGTAGGCAAAACGTGTGTGTGTGTGTGTGTGTGTGTGTGTGTGGTATGTAGGAAGAGGAGGGGGTGTAAGGAGTTTCTAAAGGGTGTAGTGAGACAAGTCTTAACCTGCCAGTCTCAACATTGGTTGCTGAGTGGGATGGTTGCTAGGCTTTAACTTGCAGAGTCACGGCAGTGTGATGTCCTTTCTCATTCTCTTTCACACATACATACAAACAAACATGCAGACACACACTCATCTTTGCAATATGTGCTTTTCTTTTTCTTCCTCTCAACACTCCTCAGATCTTCTCATTCTCATCAGATTGTACTTTAAGTTGTGCTGGCTTTGTTGTTTCAGGTGTTTCCCTCAGGCAAATGCAATATTGGGTCAGAAAAATGTATTCTTCTCTTGTTTTTCTAGTGGGATTTTGCTTAGACCTAGATGAGTTAACTAAGGTCAGGCAAATATTGTTTTAATGAAGTATGTGGACCTTTGAATATCTGAAATGCTGTGAGCCCTTGATGTGTTGATGGTTAGACATATTGAACAGATCATTGTGGAATTGACAATAGCTAGAGTTACATCATAGACATGAATGTTGCTTTGATACTTGCTAGTCAGTGAGTGAGAAATTTTGGATGGCTTCAGAGTTAGAAGACAATAATATAATGGTAAAATAAAAGCCACAATTTAAGTTTTGATTTCATTCCTTAATTATGACTTATCTAAGTAAGTTGTAAGTATTATCAAAGGTTTTGGTAAGTGCATGCTACTTGTACGTGGGTTTATGGATGAATGAAATGCCTTGCAGGAACAGTCGTTCATCTCCGTGGGTAAGGCAGTCCATTAGGGGGCTCCAGTGTTATAGCAGGGAGAATTGACATGTTAGAAAGTGCTGTCACGCTCCTATTTTTCTCCACAGACCAGAATCCACAGAAATGGGAGCAGGCGAGGTCACTATAATGTAATGCCAAAAATCCAAAGCATTCCCCACCATGACTGTTATTATAAAGAGACATTTTCCTTTTCTCTTTTCTTTTAAACTTTGGAGCAGAGCTGCAAGATTATGACAAAAATATATATTTTTTTGATTTATTATCACAATATGCTTGAAGCAACCACATGCCATATTTTTAAAGGAAAATAAACGAGCTAAAAACAACTAAAAAAACGTAGCACTTCTTCAAATAAAAAAAGTAAAAAATATGCATTGTATTCTGATGCTATACTAAAACTAAAGTTAAAACAATGCAAAATAAGATGACATGTAGAAGGAAAAGAACACGAGCACAACAGATTAACATAAGATTATGTAGCCTAATTGTGGCATGTGTAATTGCAATTTGTTCTGAGATATTCCACTCCTCTATTTCTCTCATGTTATACACATTTAATCAAATGGGTTAAAGAGTTTTGATAGTCTCTTTTATCCTGCCATTCCGTGTTGTCACAATATTTAGGAATTTTGTAGTATTAGCAAGTACACAAACAAATCAGTAGAACTATCTGATGAGATTTTAGAGAGGCTCCCTCCAAAACTCCATAAAAGTTGAACTTTTAAATAAACGTAAGTTGCTGAGGCTGTTTATTTTGGCCCCTGACATGGGAAGGAATCCCATTTAATTTTGTTTGAAATAACAATTGAAAAAGGGGTGACTGTGTGAGAGAGTTATAGTGGGAGTTATTTAGTCTGGAATTCGTCCTCGTTCATCAGAGCGGTGATAGGACTCTGCTCTGGTGGAATAAGATGCCTCTGCTTTGATAGAGATGTTGGACGGACTGGCGCCGACCAACAGAGGATGAACTCTGAAGAAGTCATGACTCCCCTGTCTAGAATCCACTTAGATATGCTGTGCCACCCACAGTCTGTATCTGTCCTTCCTGACTAGATGATGAATAATGTATCAGATCTGATTGCATTCAGTCTGGTTTACAGTTTTCTTGTGCATTTCACTCATTCTGAGCACAATTACCCTTATTTTCTTATTCAGCAAGAGCAAAATTCAAAACGCATGAATTTTTCAAAAGAGACTAAAGATGTTTATAATGTAAGGCTGGGTATTGTTACAAAAATTCAGATTTCGATACCGGTTTCTGAATGATACCTTTTTCGATACCAATTTTATGAAATCAATTTTAACAAAATTACGTTATCATGTTATCATTATCTATTTTATTTTATAATTTTTTTTACCCAGATTGTTGACATTTATACAGACTCAAAACCTCATCGCCTGAGCCAGTGCAAGGAAAAGAAAAAATCCAATACAATGAATCCGTACAAATTAGTTTTAATAAAGTTTTCAGTTGACACATCTGGTATGCTTCCTTTACACTAGTGCATTATATTTATTCTTATTTATATTATTTATACTTATTTATAATTATATTTATTCAGTTGCCAATTTTTGGTGTATTTAATTTTTTTTAAGGCATTTAATTAATAAAAATAAAAATTTTGTTTGGGAAAATAAAGGGTATTTTTATATTACAGTTTAAAACACTGAAGAAATAGTATTTTTATCATTTTTGTAGTAGCCTATTATGTATATTCTACTAAACAATAGTCATATTTCTGCTGCGGTGTCCAAACCGAACTTTTATTTTGACACCTTGCCATAAATACCTTTTACAGTTCCGTGTGAACATGATATGACCATAGATTTACTCGAATGAAACAAGTCCAATGCTTTTCAAGTAACCTTCGGAGCAGTTCTGGAGGTGTTATTCATGTAGCCTACCAGTGATGCGCGGGTCAATGTGTAAACAACCCGAACCCGACCGACGTTGTAAACTAACCCGCCCGCAACTCGGGCCGCAAAAAAAAAAAAGAAGAAAATATTGTACCTAACCCGCATTTTTTTTCTAATGCGCTTACTGACGTGCTACGCTCAGCTCGTGGTGCGCGCGGCGAGAGCAGGCAGTTCTTGAGGCGACCCATCATTTTCCATTTCAGCTGTCTAGAAGTGTGAAAGCCCTTAGGAGCGCAAACTGTTCGTTTTCTGAATGTTGATATAGCATTAATAAATGTAATATGTAATAAAGGCTT